>CM050453.2:95997164-96597164 GCA_027563935.2 Costus lasius
TTCGGTTAACTGTACCGAAAAATCGGTTTCGGGAACGGTTTTCAGTTTTCCTGAATTGATCGGTTCGGTTCGGGGCAAAAAATTGATGTATGATTCGAGTAACCGAACCGTGCACACCCCTAATGACACTAATATGTGTTGAAATTAAAATTGATGAAGGGAGTTATCCTAATATGAGACATCAAGTTAAACATATAAGTATATATTAAAGATTAATGTATTAGAAAGATCTGTTGTGAGACTACTGCATAGATTATTACATGAGCGTCATAAATATTAACATAGTGATAATGATGTATGTGATTTTTTACTCGAGGTTATAATAAATTTTTATATGAGTAGTTATGTGCTTTGATGCAATTAGAAGTCATCTCTAACTAGTAATCATACAAGCTTTAATTAGAATATCATAAATCATAAAAAAAATATGAGTAATTAAAATAGGATTTATCTCATAATCCCATTTATATATTCAAACTGTTGGTATTTTGGGCCTTTGATTAGGTGGCACTAAAATACATTATCATGCTCAAATGAATTAATATAAAATATCTATTGCAATTACTATATTAGTACACTTGGGAATCAACAAAACATAATAAATGAATTATACAAGTATAATAGATTATGTTTAATCTAGATACTAAGGACAATGTGATTAAATTACACAGAAACATTATTATAGAAAAGTTAGATTGAAACTAATATGTTGCTAAACAAATATCACTATTTATAATATGATAATAAGATTATAATATTATTGCTAATTTCATAAATCATAAGAACCTAATAGGTTCTCGATTCAATTGAATTTTTTTTTAATAAGTATTGTTAAATGGTGTGATGGTGATAGTGCTCACCTAACGAAAGTAAGTCTGGTCCTTGAGTAACAAACACATCATTTTTTTTTATATATTTTGAATTAAAGAGTTTAATTCAAATTTTAAATATATCATATGTGAAGATGTTGACACATGAGCAAGACATGCATAACTTTAGAAGTTATCTAAATTTAGAAAAGTTGGCACTTAGGACTTGTTTGCCCCGTTAAAATCTAGCTGTAGTTTGACTTTCGAGCTAAAAATTAGCTTAAAAGTTAAAAAAATTAAAAAATATAGCTTTTCAAATTTTAGCTCTTATTGTCTTAAATTTTGAGCTCACCTAATTTTTAACAGGCAAAGAGGCCTTAAAGCCCTAACCCTAGGTGCAAGTTATTCTAACTTGTGGAAGCACATCTCCGTAGGGTTTAATGTGCCACTCTTCTATAAATTGGTGAGCACTATTAAGAAAAATATAATTATACAAATACAAGATTATACAATCAAAGGCGAGTAGATGATTGAAAAGAACTCATTGTAACGCCTAGCCACTAGTGTCTCGCATTTGGTAAAAAAAAGAACAAAATAATATAATGCCGAATGAGAAGTTAGGAATGACGAGACTAAAATGACAAGAGCTAAAATGACAGGAAACTTTCTGGCTTACAGCAAATATATGGGGTGATCTAATGAAGTAACAATAATAGCGAGAAGGAGCCAAGACAGGGAGTCAAGAATGAATTGAAATCAAATGCAGGATGTTGGGATGAACGAATGGTAGAACTTGGAAATAAAGAAGAATAACAAATATAGAATACTTGAATTAGAACGGGCAAGCAGAAAGGGGAGAATGAGAAAACTAGAATGGGCTTAAAGTCAATAAGATGTTTGGAAAGTTTAATAAAAAAATTTTATTAACTTTTTCATAGAAGACAAGTCAACAACATAAATGACTTGATATCTGGTAGTTGTTATAGTAGTGTGATAGTTTTTTTGGTCAGAATCACGTAATACGACTTAAATAAGTATATTTTCATATAAAATTTTAAAAATAAAAAAATAAAGGGAAGATATACGAAACACAAAGATTAAAATTTCTTATATAAGGGCAAATTAAATAAGTATATTTTCGGTTTTATGTTGACGTTCTTCATAACTATTTTCTTTTGCAATACATTTCTTACTATTTGATTGTGATTTCACTTGTCATTTCAAGTGTCGCCCTTTTACATCAATTGTTCTTATCATGTAGATCCACTCAACGGATGGATTTGCAAATTCAGAAATGATGTGATCTTCATATACGAGAACTCATTTGCTCTCCATAGGAAATTTGGCAAATGTTGCAATAGTCAAACTGAGAAGTACATCATCCCCAAATATCAGGACAGATTTGGGAATGCTCTAATCAAATTGTATCAGATGGTATGTGAGAAGGCAAATTGCATCGGATTGAAGCCGCCAGTCAGCCTTGCTGGAATGCATTGGTGTAATTTGATCAACTCTCCTTTCAAAGGTCCTGCTGGTGCTTCATTCTAGGACATATATGCAGAGTTGTAGAGTTCCAAAACCCAGATGGATTCTAATTTACGTATGAGAACTGGGATGGTTGCAGAAGATCGATAGAGGCATTTCAAGATGAAAGAGGAGGATCCAGATGCTTTATTCCAGAAAAGAAAAAAAAAAAAAGCTGCTTCCAAGTTTAGATAGACACATTTCTCACTACCAAGAGTTATATATCTGCAATCCAATCCTAAAGTCCAGCTAGAATCACTCTAGATCTACTTGAAGGCTGAAGCAAAATTCTACAGATGAACAAGCAGCTGATGCAATAGGAGAATAAGCTACATGATTGATGATGAGTTCATGCAACACTTTGGTTTTACAATCCATCCTCCTGTAGGCACACTCCACCTAATTATTATAATTATTTCATATCAGTCCAAGAAGGTTTCCATGATATCAGGGTAGATCCCTGCCTCCGATCCCCGGTAATCCATCGGCTGATGCGCCGACGCATGATGGTGCTCCAAGGACGACGACGAGGAGGAGGTGGCCATTCTCGTTGGCATTGTGAAGCTCCTCTTGAACTTGCTATTCTCCATTTTCCTAGCACTACTGGAATGGTTCTCCGAGCTCAACAGGTCCTCCGCATTATTGCCGCTGAGCGCCACACTGCCATGATCATCCCTGTTTCCCTGGCCCTGCAAGCTCAAAGACTCGTCGGGCTTTGATTCACCCAGAGGCGGCGGCTTGTGCCCCAGCATCTCGGTGCCGAAGAGGAGCTTGGCATCCTCTGTTCTCCCCGTGAGAGCAGTGAAGAAGGAAAGGCCGTTGGGCCATTTCAGGTCCGCTTCATGCTCCGGCATCATCTCGTCCATTTGAGCTTCCGAGCAGGGAGGGAGGAGCGGCATTGGAGCTGAAGGGAGGTAGGCTGGGGGAGCAGCCAGTTGAGGGTTGGAAGGAAGTGAAGGGTGGTTCCAATTGAAGAGTGGAGGCGGAGGGCGAGTCGGCATTTGCTTCATTGTGGCAGAGGGTGTTGGGGAGCTGCCCCTGGTGGAGGAGAAGAGCTGGGAGAGGAAGAAACCAGATTGGTAGCCCAGTGACTCAAACATGTGCCTCATTCTCAATACAAAGTGGAGATCCTCTGCTATCTGATGACATAGAGCGCGTCAATTTCAAGCAGCTGCGAAGAAAGAACAAAATAGAACTCACAATTTTACAGGAACCCAGCTGCAGGAGCCCATGACCAGCTTGAATCACAGCTATAGTCTGTATACACAATATTATTACGCATCAAATGGAAGATCACACAGCAGTAAAAATGGCGGGGAGAAACAGAGAAAAAGAAAAAGAAAAGGGCAGTGTTTTCTTTTGCCTGAATGCCGGAAGCAAATTGGTCATTCCATTCAGGAGGAAGCTGCAATAACCAGGCAGCGGTAGAGGTCAGTAAAAGCTAACAAAGCAAAAAAGAAAAAAAAGAGAGAGAAAAACAGGAGGCATGCGCTGCATACAGCATCAAAGGAGCTCTGCCAGTAGTTGGAGATGTTGGGTTCAGATTCAGAAGGTTCCTTGAAGACCCATTTGTGGCACTTATCAGAGGCAACCTTGCCCATCAATCTGCTCCAATCAATCAATCAAACCACATTAAAGCCGAAGCTGAGCTAGAAAAAGTAAAAAAACAAAAAGCAAAAAGCATCAAAACGATTCCCTTAATATTTTCCACACCACTAGGAACAAGAAACCACAGGATGCAGCAGAGACTAGCTCTCACTATTACTGACTAATGAAACAAAAAATTGCAAATAAAATGATTCAAATGAAAGAAAACAAGACTCCTTCACTCTAAATTGTCTCCCTTTTTCTCCGAGGAAGAAAAGAAAATTAACAACACCTACCCAGTACCCACCCTTCTCCATAATTGTACAGCTGAATTGACATCTTGCTGAAGGCTTTTCTGACCGGGTCTTCCCCCTCGATGTCATCAACCCTTGTGCGGCAAAAGCCATCCTCCCACATCAACATCCTGCAATTAAGCACAAAAATCATGTTGCAATATCTTGCAAGCTAAGGAAGAAGAGCAGAATTAAGTCACTTGAACAAAGGAAAGGAAACAGCAACAACTCACAGGTTGCCATTGTCGTCGCCAACCTTGCAGCCATTTCCTCCCCTGCACCTCCTACAAAGAGAACAAGAGTTGAAGGAATTGATTTGCGGGTGAGCGACGAAGCAGAGAGGGAGGAAGAGAGTGTGTACGGGCGAGGGCGGATGGTCCAGAAGACGGAGTAAGTCCAGTCGGAGTTGAGGCAGACGTTTCTGAGGGCTTCATGGAGCGCCAACATGCCCACGGCCTCCTTGCTTCTACCATCTCCCCCTACCCCTGAGCCCACCATCTCTCTCTCTTTCTTTCTTTCTTACTGCTCTCTATCCCTGTCTCACTCTCTCTTTGTTTGATATATACTTTTTTTATTTTTTTTTTCCACTCTTCTGAAGTGACCTCCTCCACTCAACACTAGAACACTAGAACCAAACCCCACTCCAATGTTCAGCAGGAGGAAAAAGGCAAGGAGAGAGCCGGTTGGCAGGCAGGCTCCCTCCCTCACCTTTCCTCTCTCTCTACTACTACCACTGCTACTCTTTCCTGCAGAATGGCTTACATCCTCACCTCATCTGCGATCTCTCTGTGATCTGACCTGACCTGAGCTGACCGAGTTTGTTAACAAGAGATGAGGCGAGGAGAGAGAAAGACAGAAGAGGAATTTGATATAGATTTTGGAGCTGCTGATGTCTGGCTAAATGGCTAGTACTTGTAGTAGACCATAAAAAAATGTTCAATGTGAGGTTACTGATTTGCATCTTTTCCATGCTGCTTTATCATACAGATGGCTCGGTGGTCCTTCATCTTCAGCCCTAGATTACTTTTACCTTCAATTACAAACCTACCCTTCAGCTGTACAGCCTAGAGCCTGCTTGTCCTATGTGTGCAAGGGAGGTTTCTCATGTAGTAACTAGTGCAGATCGATCCTGTATGTATGTATATATATATATACATACATAGGGAGAGAGAGAGTTAAGAGTTTATGTATTTGCGATGCAGCTGAATTTAACTCATGCACAATCAGATTCTACTCTGGATTGCATGGCAGGAGGCAGCACAGGGAAACCACTGGGGGGTAAACTGTAAACAGTAAACAAAACAATCTGAATAACATGTGCAAACAAAAACAAGGCTGTGTTCTGCGCTCTGCCAAACAATTATGTTGATTAGGGTAGGCACACTTTTGTCAAGGATCAAATTGACCGCAGGCTTTAGCTGGCAGAACTCTTGTGAAATAAGAATGTCTTCGAAAGGAAGGAACAGGAAGAACTGGTACACGAATGCAGGCAAGCATGGGGAGGCAGGTGCTAAGTGAGAGAGCTTTGGCATCTATAGTTTATAATCTATATCTACCCCCTTTCTCTCCCTCTGTCTGGCTGCAGAGGGAGGGAGTATAATATTAGGCGACTCACGTGAGCATGTGCCGTGGCAGTGGGGCGGTGCCTCAGTAGGCATAAAGAAAGCAAAAGGGAGCAAGGGGGCTTTGAACGAGGACGAACGAGGCTCATACTAGTAAACCAAAAGAAAAACACAGCCAAATAGTACTAGGCAGCAGCGTACAAAGCCACCAAAATCAGACCCGATGGCGTAGAGAGAAAAAGGAAGAATGAAGGAGGAGGCAGAGAGCGGAAACGGCGAGAGCGCAGGAAATGCGGAGGGTTGTGCCCTGTTCATTGGACATCCTCAACCTAAACAAATCTCGGTTGTGTCAGCCCCCGCTTTGACCGCCCACCCTACTCACCTCCGCTTTGACTACGCAAGTTTGTCCCACGAAGTGATAACTTTTTTTATTTCCCTCGAGCACAATTGGAGTTGAACTTGGTGATTTACTCATAGCATTGGATCGTTGAGCCGAGTTCGTTCTTGATTTGAGTTTCTGATAAACAGTGGCCAAGCGACAAACCAGAGCTGCTTCCCAATACCAATACGGATTTGTTTATTTACAGAGTTGCGTGCGGTAATCGTGTTGGAGTGGTATTGATAAGCATTTGGTCCCAAGTCCCAAGCCTTGGCTAGGCAGGCATGGAATCTGTCTGATCATCTTTATCAACCCGACTCCAAAGGCCATTTTAGCCTTTTTTATTTCTTTATTTCATTCATTCATTCTGCAACTGAAGCACGCAGAGGCATAGATCACTAGGCAGAGAGATGTGTGGCACATATATATCCATTAATTAACGAGATTTGGACCACTGTAGGTTGTTTTCCCCTTCAATTTTCTTTTGCTGCCATCTTGCTTTCTCCAAGTTCTGAATTCCAGTTGGACCATTGAATTTTAGTGGTAAATCAATGGCTCCTGCTCCATTGAAATCTGCTTTTAACTCTGCAAGTCCTTTTTTTTCTACATAAATAATTCTGGCCCAGGCAAGTTGGCTGCTGCTTCTAAATAAATCTAAAGGCCTGCACGCACTGGATTTGTTGCTGTCCCCGCTGGGCAAAGAATCGGCAGCTCAGCTGCTGCCAGCCTACCAACACACAATTTGGAGGCGCCCAGCATCCTTTTCTCTCTCTGGTTTTTCAGTCTCTCTATACACAACTTGTCTTATATAATGAAAGATACGAGGCATATATAATTTTGGAGGATAATGGAGTTTAAAATTCGCCGCGCGTGCGCAGCAATTGCTTGTAAGTTGTAACCAGGGCAGGTAATTTCCTATTATCCAATACACACAATAATTTTGTCGATGAGAGCCACTAGAAGAGATCTGAAAATAAAAGAGACTTCTCAAATGAGTTCCTATCGATTAACCACACTAACAATATCTACAATACCTATTGTCAAATATATGAGCTTGCCAATTGATCAATCATACTCGAGGGATTGAGTTTAGGGAGCCATCATTGTTGCAAAATTCGTAATCTTAGAGAGTAGGAGTTTTTGTTGGTTGAGCCTAATTTCCTTAAGGAGATCTAAGGTATCGTTGCTATGAGATAAGGATAGTCCCTTAGAGCTAAAAGCAATCTCACTATCAATCAAGTATCCAAATCTTTCAAGGTCTCTGAGAACAATTACTTTTTCAGATACTTGTTCAAGTTCAACATCTTTGAATTCTCTTTTTCTTTTTCTATCCTTTTGCAGCTCCGTACTTGGTAAAAGCCACTTGTTCAGTGGCCTTCAGTTAATTATTCCTGCCAGGAATTTGCTTTCGCCAGTACATACAATTTTATTAATGGAATCTCTCCGATTTTCCAAAGTATTGTAATAAATGATGAACTAAACAATTGCCAAAGTATCTGACAACTACGGTGGCAATTTTATCAATTAAAGTACAATAGAGGAGAGACGAACAAGTGAACACATCCACATCCAATTAAGTACTGATGGTTGTTTGCAATTATCAATTTCCAAAGACATCAAAAGGAGACTTTGATGATCTGCTTGCTTCATGAACATGCTAATGTAGAGAACCCTCTTGTTTCTTACAAACTTATGCCTTACATGCTTTTTGTCCAATTTAGTTGTGATAAGGACATCAACTTGGTCATTTAGAAAATGACTCACTAAAACACGTAATAACATGTGACCACATGATAAATTAACTCACTCTGCCACTTAATAGAGGAAAGCCTTACTATAGTTAATGCAACTATTATACTTTAGAGCTATCTAGGTAGGTTATCTGACCTCTGAGACACTACTATTTTACGGCTCAAATCACTCAAAAGCAACCTTGAATCAATGGCACCCAAAAATTAGTGCTCAGCCTTACCATCAAATTAATCACTCCGAGAGAAATCCTAAGCCATCAACTTTTGCAGCCTCAATATCCTAAAGATTAGTTATCATTTGAGAGTAATTCCAAGTCATTGATCACCACAACATAACCTCTTATACCACCAATACACATCATTAGCAGCAGTAAAGATGTACTCTTATATTACCTATGTGACATAACATAGGTATCTTTCAAATGCTCTCTTTCCTAAGCCTTACTAGTTCTCTACCTTCATAGCTCTAAAGCTCCTTCCAAGCTCTTATTAGGAACTTTTATCATGTTTATCAAACACACATCATAATATTTATAATAACTTAGAAGTAGATTACCTAAACCTTTTGGTCATCCTTATTATATATGTAAACATGGAGTGAACATAGTGATATGTACAAAACCTGGTGGAAGAAGAAATTCAAGCACACAAATCTATCAGGTAACTAACCTAACTGACCATGAGTCCTAACTTGGATAATAAAATCTACTGCCCTTTTTAATTATGCATCATCAACAATGAAGTGGGAATTGACACCTCACAAAATGAGGAGGTAAAAAGGCTTTTGCACAAATGTTGTGCACGTGATTTTGATCACATATTGTGGTTGATAGTCTTATAAGATCATAATTAGATGGTGAGGCAATTGGACGTTTTATTGATAGCATATACATTCTACGAAGGATAGATGATCAAATCTTGCACTACCATTGAAGTGATAGCAAGTTATCATTCTTATTTACACGATAGTTAGTCATGGCAAAACCTGACCCGACTCGACTCAATATGAACTTAAGCGGGTTTGGGTCAGCCATAATCGTGTTCAACTTATTTATGACTCGAAAATAATCGAGTCGTGTCAGGTTATAAATAGGTTGACCCGCTTAACCCGATTACATTATATATTTATATATAAAAAAATTAAATATAAGTTCACCTAACTCTTATTGCTAGCCCATAAGTCCAAATATCTTTTAACCCAGATTTCAGCCTACACATAAGCCCAAAGTTTTATTAATTTTAATAAAATTTTTATAAATTTGTTATTCATATTTAAAATATGAATGATAAATAGGCAATTTGGGTCATGTTGGGTTGACCCAATTATATTCGGGTTATGTTTGTGTTATACAGTTTGATCAAATTAATTAAACGGGTCATATTAGGGTTGGCTTAATTGGGTCATGAGTCATATTTGACACGACCTATTTATGACCCATTGACCCAAATTGTTAGGTCTAACGATAGTGGTGGAGGATAATTTTTTTTAAAAAAATTATGTTTTACAAACAAATTGTTTTCTTATTATGTTATAAATTTTATCATAATTTATCCATTCACACCAAGTTATCATACAAATAAATCAAAATTTGCTTAACAATTTAGTTTCATAGCTTAGTTGAGATTTGTTATAGTATTAATAAATTTTGATATTGATAAATATAATTGTAATATGAGTTTCATATGGAGATTATTTTGTAAAGATGAATGCATTTGTCAGATATTAGGGGTGCTCAAAAAACTGAAAAAACATGATTAACCGGTCGAACCGAACCGAATGGGCGGTTAACTAAATGGATAGGTTCGGTTCACGGTCGGATTTTACCTTATAAATTTATGGTTCGATATGGTTATGGTTCGGGGAAAAATTTTTCGATGGTTAACCGAACCGACCGAATATATATATATATAGCCTAAGTTTATAAATTGATTGTTCATCTAGTGTGGTTAGACATTACTTTATAAGATAGTAAGTTATGGGTTTGAAACGTATTGACTATAATTTAAAAATAAATTATTTTATATATTTAATTATTAAATAATAATATTTAATATTATATACGTATTTTATATATTTAATATTTAATATTATTAGAGAAAGATTTTTTTTTAATCAGTTAACCAAAAATTGGTGGTTTACTGAACTAAAAAACCGATTAATGTCGGGAACGGTTTGTAATATAGCCGAACCGTTCTAATCGATTCAGGACAAAATTTGAGGTCACGATTCGGTTAAAATTCGATTAACTAAACTGTAAACACCCCTATCAAATATCTTATATTTAGAGGCACTCCACAATAAAAATAATGTTGGCCGTGAATGAATATAACTTTGTTGAGAAATTCATTGTATTATTGTCAAACTATAGCATAACTAAAGATTTTTGGATAGAAGAAGCTTCAATGACATGTTATTTAGTAATTAGTTTCTTAATACTTCTATTGATTATGAGACTGTAGAAGAAGAAGTATTGTGAAATCACATTGCTGATTATTTAGAATTAAGAGCATTTGAATATTCTACTATGTTCATAGTAATGGTAATAAATTATAGCCTATATGCAATTAGGGCATATTGATTTAGAGAGACCTAAATTTACTATTAGTGGAGATGCATAAGTTATGTATACTTTAGTCTGAAAGGAGCATTATTTCACTTTTGAAGATACAAAGAGCTCTTATAAGAAGGTGAAATCTAACGAAGAGAATGTTAACCCTTCACAATATAATTCACAATATAATTCACAATCTAGTACAATTTAGTTGTCCATTTCAAATAAGATAGAAGAACTTTCCGTTCTACACAAATAGAGCTCTTGTTGGATAACAATACCGACATGATTCAATGGATTGCGTTGCATGTCAGCATGTGCTTTGATAGTAACATAAGAAACATATGGGATTGGTGATCATTCCTTGTATTCATAAGCAATTTCTTGTGAGGTCTCTTTTAAATGGCTAGGAGTTGTGTAAGACGAGATAGGAGAGGAGTCCCACCACAAGAACAAAATGTGAATTGGTAAAGCCAACTAAAGATAAGAAGATTGTTAGATTGTTATTTCTCTAAATCCAAAAGATAGATGGTTTTTTGGGACTTGAAAAGTTGAGTTCAAGGCATGATCAATTGTAAAATGCTATAGTCGAATACATGATAATAATTTTAATGATGTATTCTCTTTTCTTAACAATTTACTTTTTTTTTTTTGACAGAAATGCAGAAAGGAAAGGAAAGGTCTACTCTTTTCGTGCTCTGCTTATGTTCGTTAATATCCTTTTCTAAATTGATCCGACGCTCAACCTCGCCACAAGAGTGTTCATCTGTAGCAATTTGAATATTAATTTGCAATCGCGGATGCAACAGCTAGCTAGCACTGAGCTGCTCCCCGCCCCAAGACACGGCCAATTAGCAATTACTACTGTTCACCTCCCTCTTCCTCCTCCCCTGCATCCAGCCAGCAGGACAGCCGCAGCATTCTTTTACTTGTCACTTGTCTCTCTCTCTCGCATCGAGGGGTACACCTTCTCAGTGAAGCTCAAAAAAGGAAGCAACGCGTACATCTGCGTGCCATGTCAACCAAACCGCAATTAAAGTCGGTGCCAGCGCGCGCCGCTCCGCAGTCCGTACAGCAGGCGACGAGGGCCAAGCGTAATGGCGTCCCTCTGCTGCACCTCTGGTCACCCCCTGCTAGGGCTGATGTCACGCCCACCCCTCTCTGCCACACGTCGCATCATGCGGCGGCTCTCTTCCTCCCACCCCCTCCTCTCACCACCTACTTATTGAGTTGTACATGTCTCTTCGAAGAGAACAGAAGCAGCGCAGGTGAGCAGGCAAGGGAACCATCACTAGCCTGTGCCTACGCCCAAAAACTCCTACCCGGCCCCTATTCATCCCCTCTCTCCTTCCCGTTTATATAAACCCACTCTTCGGTTGCTGGTGCCAACACGGCGAGCACAATGGGCCAAGGAGATGGGGGGCAGCAGCATTACAGGGGTGTGAGGAAGCGGCCATGGGGGCGCTACGCAGCGGAGATACGCGACCCCTGGAGGAAGACGCGGGTGTGGCTCGGCACTTTTGACACGCCCATAGAAGCCGCCCTAGCCTACGACCGCGCTGCGCGCTCCCTCCGTGGCGCCAAGGCTAGAACCAACTTCCCCGAGCGCTGCATGCCGTCATCCTCCGACCACGACCATCCCTCCTTGTGCCTCTGGCTTGGCTCGTCGCCGCCGCCGCCACCACCGATGCCACCCCCGCTGCCGCCGTCGACGAGGCTAGCCTTAGGCGGGCTTGCACCCCCAGAGCTCCCAGGGACACCGAGCTCCTCGTCCTCTGGTGCCTCAGCAATCGCCGGTTTGACTTTGGATCTGAACGAGCCGCCGCCAACCTCTGTGCTTCTCTTCCATTGAGCGCTCTGCCAGTAACTGCATGCCATGAACATTGTCGTTCGTACTCTTGTCTTGAAAACCAGAAAAAAAGCGGCTGTACATATAATTTCCATATTTTGTATTGTTTGTTGCCTACTTCGCTTGTTTGATGCACTCTCGATCTCTTCTGCTATTCTTTGCGCGTCCATTTCAAGTTCCTCTGAGAAGATTGCAGAATCTAACATGAACGCTGGTCGTATCCCATGAAGTTTAATTTTTTTTCTTGTGTTACGCTGAGTGGCCTTTGGTTTTTCAAAGCACAATGATGAATGGCGACGGCGGCCGCGCATGCACTGTATGTTTGACTTAATGAGACGACCAATCGAGTACCGGTGCAGTACTCTTTTTGAAAAAAAAAATCTATATGTGAATGCAGTAAAATTTATCCTTTTTTTATACTGTCAGATCGGACAAGATGTGTTTTTGGTTTTTTCTCATTGGATGGTTCTGGCTTTTGAAATCGAGAGTCGTGAAAGAGGGAGTATGAGAAATTTCTATCACAGGATGAGTAATGGGAAGTTAATCACAATATTTCATTTGTGAATCTATTTCCATGCTGTCATGTGTTAGCAGTGAGATCCATTGATGACTTATCTTTGCACTCTACATTCTCTGTCTCCTCTTTCGCGTACTAGAGCCATATGATTTTCCTATTAAGGCAAGCTCCTTTATTGAAGACCAAGGATTCCACTATTTACAGCTTCAATGGCTTTGCCGCCTCCATCGAGGCAGAGCTTGTCTATGTGAACAACTTTCAATTCGTAAGGTCATCTATGATGCCTCAATTGTTCAATAGCTCAATCCTTCGTTTGAGCCAGTAAGGCATTAATCTCAGAACATATTCTCGAGTATTTATACTATATAGCTAAACACACAGTATTTTATGGCGAGACGAAATTTGGGTAAGGTCATCTATTTTATGGCTTGTTCTTCTTTTATAGTGCACAATCCTAAGAGTAGGACCTATGTGGTGCATCTTCATAATTTCAAATTGAGGCCCCCATGTCACATGCCTAAGTGCTCAAGGCTTTTTTTTTTTGCATGTACTATCTCAAGGGTAAAACGTTAGTGGTGCATTTGTAAGATCCTCATGAAAAATAGTTTCATGGAGTTGTATGAATTCTTTTGTACTTGGACAAAGATGGCATCTATGTCAACAACTTCATAGGCAAATAAATTACTTCTTTATAAATGGGGAGGGTTTAGCTCTGATCTAGAGTTCTAGACAAACCCTTTCTAGGTGCTCTTGCTACCTCCTCTATCGGATCCACCGAAATAGAGTGCATGTAGCCATTAACTTAGGTTCTTGACATTGAAATGTTGGTCATGGTGATCTTGGACGCATCCAAACAAAGACAAAGTAGCATTCTTGAGACCGCCTCATATTATTGCCTACTTTTTCTTTGTTTCAAACTTCATCACTGTTGAATACACTAAGACGACGTCTTCTCTGACTTGGTTGAGCATGGTCATCTAATAATGCCATTATAGATGAAAAAGGCATCCCGCATGATAAGATTCCAGAAGCCTGTTGGTGTTGAATTTATCCTTTTTATTTGAATGCCCGTTTTCTTATCTGTCAAATCTATGACACAGTTGGATCAAAAAAATTCATCAGATAAACTGTTTTTTTTTTTCATTATTCGCAATTAACTTTCAACTGAATCGGATCCATAGTGATTGGGGGACTGGAATGAATTTGATTCTTTTCCAATCAAGCTTCTGCCAGGGCCATGGCGATCCAAGGGTTAAGCTTGCTGCTGAATCGATCATTATTCCATGAGAGACTGTTCTGGAAGCTTTTGAGGCTGAGTTGTGGATGCATAAGCTTCTCATGAGGAAGAAGAAGTCAGAGCTGTAAACAAGGTAAGTTTCCAGGTAACTCTCGACAAAAATGGGGGGCGATTAAGGCTTCTTTAATCACGTACGTTTTGTTTCGAGCGATTCATTCCTCGTAAACAAGGCACCGCTTTCGCCCGCCCACTCAGACGCACGCAACTGTGGGGCCCTCCAACTTAATGAAGGATTCGATTGCTTCAATAGCCCATGCACACACTCGTGCTGACCATCTGACCCACCAAATCCAAGCAATAAGATTTCGGAAAGTGGGTGGGCGAAGCGCTCACGGGTGCGCGAAGCAAGTCCCGACACAGAAAGAGCGGCTTGTTGGGACCACGCTGTTGCTCCGCTCGACCCGTAATTAAGTACAGCCCGGCCGCAGGCTGGTAGACAACCCAGCCGAACGTGGCGGCAAGCGGCGGCAGCCCACGTGCGGGCCCGCCGCCCGACACTAGGCTCGCCCACTCACTCGATTTCTTCCTTTCCGCCATTGTCAATTATCAATGCTGTACGTCGTTTTACACCTGCCAAAACACATTAAAAGTCGGCCGCGGGAGGCGTCCACGCGATTATTCACTGGTGTGCTGTGCCCCGTCCGTCACAGCAGATCCTCGCCCACGGACACGACTACAGCACGATTGCCGCGATCCCACTCAACCGGGCCCCACTCCCGCGCTTCACGCACCGCACCAACCTCTTCAATGCGGCGGAGTAAAAGGCCCTTACAATCTGACAATAGCATTTCTTAAATATAGGATAATCTTAAATCTCCTTAGATGGATACGTGGTAAATTTTGGGTTCATGAATTAGGGGGTGCCCATTACATGCACCGCTTTTATAACGAGCAGGCGCGGGACCCGCATAAAGCTTCCGCCGTGGTGTCCCCCACAGCCCAACAATTACGCTGGCTCTGGCCCCTTCACGTGCGCGAACCCACTGCAAAAATATTCTAAACGAGGACGACGGCGACGACACTCCCACAGCCCACCCCGACCCCGCCCTCAACCTTATGTGACTGCCGCTAAGCGACCGTTCCCGTTGCATACGTTAAGGTGCGCGGGCCCCGGGAGGCGTCGGTTTGAAGCCATTCTGCAGCAAAGACGAACATGTCCCCACGTGGCTCGCGGATCTTTAAACAACTGCGCGTCAGTCGTCAACACGCACAACCTGCACCTCGTGATGCACACACTGGGCTGAAATCAACGGTCATGGGTCTACAACTTTGGTCAGCGATAATTTTAAAGCAAAAGTCAAAGGAGAAAAAGGACGAACTAAGTGGGAAGAAAGAAGAGGAAGAACCGCCGCCGGCGAAAGCTGATGCACAAATATTTTCGTGGCGATAAATTAATAATATGTAAGGGAAAAGAAAAAGGATAAGTTCATTGACATGACGCCGCTTCAGATCTCACACGCCGACGGCTAAGGTTTTCCTTCTCCGTGGAGAAAAATCAGAAAAAAGGAGAACAATGAAAGGACAGATAATAAATATGTACAATGATTTTTTTTTTCCTGGAGTCGTTCAAATTGCAGGAGCCGAAAAACAGAAGAAAAACAGAAATATGATTTGTTAACATATCCCGATTCGTACTGGACTGTTACAAGAACCCAGATCACGCGGCCGCTTCGGGCGGGAGGAGATTTAGATCCAGGTCCAGAGTATAACGCTTGGGCGGCGTCGGAGGCAAGCCGGATTCCTGGTGGAGATCTACAACGGAGGATGTAGCTGAGTCGCTTTGGGTCGCGTCGGAGACCGGCGGCTGAAAGCAGGCGAGGATCATCGGAGAGCAGAGCGCCATGTGGTGATTGTTTGCCGCTAGTGCGGCGGCGGAGGCCGACGACTTGGCATCGATGAAGAAGAACGGATGAGCCGGTGGGACCGAGGGTGGGTAAGGATGGAAGGGGTACCGGGTGGCTCCGCTGTAGAGAAGACCAACGTCGAGGGAGGCTTGTAGCGGGACGGCGAGCGGCGGTAGTGCCGCTGCCGCCGCTTCGTTGCTGCCGGACTCCACAGTGCTGCTCAGGCTGCTCACAGCGGCGGCGGAACTGGGGCTGTTGCACGATTCCGGGTACGGGAAGTTAGTCTTTGCTTTAAGCCCGCGGAACTGGCGGGCCGCGACGTCGTACGCCCTGGCGGCTTCCTCGGCCGTGTCAAAGGTCCCGAGCCAGACCCGGCTCTTCTTGCCGGGATCGCGTATCTCCGCCGCGTACCTCCCCCACGGCCGTTTCCTCACCCCCCGGAAACGCATTTCCTTCTCTCCGCTATCTGCGTTGGTGGGCTTTCCTCTTGGTGCCATGTAAGAGGATCCTTCCTTACAACCCCTTTCTTCTCTCTCTCTCTTGTTCTTACTCTCGGACGACGCTGAACTTGGGATTTATAATGCGAGAGCGAGAGGCCGGCAGAATTAGGTTAAACATTTTAAAAGAAAGGATTAGAGTCGGTCAACGAGCGCTTTGACTCTTTTACCTCGCCGCCCTAAATCCGGAGCATTGATCTGCTTGCATGCCTTTTTCTCGAGCACTCAGCTCCCCCAACCCGTTATTGTACTCACGCAGTGCCCACTCATCCGAATCCGTGAGTCGTGACGTGGGATATATCCTTTCGCCGCCTGCGGAGCCGCAGAAGCTGACAAAGTATTGTGCATCTCTCGCGTACGTGGCACGCAACAATGTCGCCACGGCTCTCGTGGCGGCTGCCCTCTTTTCCTCGAGGTCGAGATAAAGCGATGAGTGGAAGAGCGGAGGCGTGCCGCGAGATCACACGGCCGTTCCGTCAACCCCGCGTTGAAGATGTGCGTAAGATTTGCAGCGTTCGCTTAAGAATGTGGACCCTCGCAGTGTCGGCATCGACCGGTCGCGCGGCGAGTAACTCGGATCACAGGCCGCCGCTACCCCGTCGGTGGTGGGCCAGCTGCTCGGAGGAGAGCCACTGTAAGGCCCAACGCGTGTTCAGGAGGGGACCGTGCGCCGCCTCTCGCGGACAGACGTGCCTCTGCATCGGTGGCGCTTAACCAGTGGACGGAATAAATTAGGTAAGGTGGCGTGGCTGTAGCCGACGAAAATGACGTGGCTGCAGTACAACGAACGGATAGGATTCGACGGTGGCGCGTCGGACGAGGCGATCTACTCCGATACGGCAGTAGGTGTCAGACCCATGACGGGACCGCGTGGGGTTGGATTCCACGTGTCCGAATTGGATTGAGAGGTAGACACGTATGCCAAGTATTACGTCTCCAGCTATCTATTTATTATACGTTGCTGATTAAAGTACGGCAACCGGCGGCCGTATCTTAATTCGTCGCTATGCTCCCTCACCTCATATGATGCATTGGATACCCTTTTTGTGGTTTTGGTCCTTTCGGAAAAATTATGCCATGCAAATTATGATCCATCTTTCTGATTTGGTCTTCTTTCTCCCTTTTTTTTAATCAATTTGACACACAAACTTTTACTTGCTTTTCTATTAATTTGATAGAGACATTCTTAATTCGCATATACATTATATATACCTAGTCTTTTTCCCATGATTTATTTGGTGTTCTTTCTCCTTTAAAATGTTTTTCCTTTGTTGCGCAAAGCTTTCACATGAGTTGTCATTCTCAAACTAAAAATCAAGAGTAAGATGATAATTATATGAATTATGGCATTAGCAAAAATATTTATGCTTTATGGAAAGTCAATTAATATATATCAAGGACAATTAAGTTGGTTGTAAATGCAATTGTTGACAAGAATAAAATCAATTACATCATCAAAACAAGAAGATAATATGCAATAACCAACATTAGTTAGAGAAAGAAACAAACCAAGAAAATAAAATGAAACCTAATAGAATGAAAATAAAAGTTCATGTAGCATGCCTTACATTATTTTATTTTAGCATCAATAATATCTTATAAAATGAAGCTTTTTGTTCGTGTTTCTTTCTTATTTCTTCCTTTTCTTTCCGAATATTATAGAATGAAATCTAACCTAAATGCAAGACCAAGAACAAGACCAACTGAAGTAGCATCTTCCACTACTTCCTCCATGGGCTAACTATTGGTTTCTGTAAACTAATTTGATAATTTGCGCATGATGAGCCACTAATTTGAATAAACTAGTAAAAGTAATCTTTGTACCTGTGAGCTACGTGATGTTTGGAATATAAGGTTATTTTCCTTTATGACTCAATGGTTTACAAACTTAATTCATAATATTGTGATCGACCATATCACAATTGTTGTGATTGGACTAACATAGTAAATTTTTTATGGCGCTAGATCTTACATTGTATACTTAAGTGTAAGCTAGCCTTGTTATGACACTAGATCTTACGTAGTATTTTTTTAGTTTTATCTACAACTTGTGCAATTTTGTATTCCTCTTCAATGTTTTGCCAATTGATTACTAATATGACCCAAAAAAAAAAATGTTAGCTACGTAGTATCTCATCTCATAGTAAAAACTTTTTATGATTCTCCTATTATGCGAAATGACCAGGGCTGCTTTTGAAGTAGCATTTCTCGAAGCAAAAAATATTATCCTGGGAAGGTAGCTCCAAGCCAGCTATGTAGCAGGTAGCGAGCCCTATGAAGACAGAATTTGACACATCTTCTACTTCTAAATCTCAGTTCATTTGACAAGGCGAGACTCAAAACCTCTTCTTGAAGTCGAGTCGAGAATGAAAGTGAGTCTCTGTAAAGTGCTAAAGCTAGAGCGTTCTCTCCACTTTTTTTTTAAAAAAGAAAACTATGGGAAATTGTGTGTTCATCAATATTTAGTGATTCCCATAGAAAAAATAAAAAAATTAGCCATTAATTATTAATTAGCAACCCACTAAACAAAAAAAATTCTCTCCCTAAGTATCTTTTGAATGCCTCTATATATGGTATACGCATTCTTATTCTTGCTAGGCTATTTGCCATAACGGTCAATCCTTACCAGCCTTATAATAATAGTGATTATATGGTCCCCTTAACTTCAGTGGTGCCTTGCATCATTTGATGATGTCCAAAGTCAACTATAGTACCAATCCTCATTTTGCAAGTGCCTTCTAGCTTAGAGAAGCTATGATCATAATGTGCACTCAATATAGGAGTCTAGTTATTTTCTCTTCTAGTAGTTGATCATTGTTGACTGAATCTCAACTTGGTTTAAGGTACCAAACTTGGAGCTCTAGGATGTCACCACAAACCTAGATGACCATATTACTATCTTTTGGCCTATGATGGACCTCATTGATGTGTTTGAATCTATCTTGTGTCAATATTTCTATGTAAATTTGTAAGGTCATAAAAAATATTAGTTTGGTTGATTCTTAGGGCCACCAATCCATCAAACCCATTCAATGAACTGAAGCCATCTTCTTCATCAAGAGTTCTGTTATGTGAAAGACTACACTGTAATGACCATGCAATAATGGAATGATGAGGAATAAGCACATTTATGTCTTGCGCTTCACCCTTAAAGTCCAATTGGTGAAAGACGCCCATGGGTCCATCATCTACACCTCCATGAACAAACCCTAGCCAGGAGGACTATTGTGATGCCCGTGGACCAGCGGGTCTCGGGCCAGGCAGATGCGGGCGCCCGCGGGTGCAGGGACCCGGCTACAGATGGGCGCGCAGAGGCGCGAAGGAGCCCGGCGAGGACGGGAGCAGTTGGCCTGCTGGTGTCCCGTCGGCACAAAGGTGTGGGTGGCGTCCCATCGGCGGCAGGCGGCCGTTGACGTGCTACGTGCGGAGTAGCTCAAAAGGAGACGGACAGGAGCAGGTGCTCCTCCTCTCTTCCCTCCCCCACTCTCGGAGAGCCCTTAGAGCGAAGGCGCTCGGGCGGGCAGCGTGGGCTCCCGGCGGATCGCCTCTCCCTCCTCCGCAGATGGGTGATTCCGGCGGCAGCAGGCTGAGACGAAGAGGCGGACGGAGTCGCAGACGAGAGAGTGCGGCGGGGCTTTGTCGGATGCCGGCGTCCATGCGGGACGCCGATGAGGCTGAAGGGCAAGGGCGGGCGACCCTTCCCTGCCGGGGGTCTTTTGGTCCGGCGATAACAGTCGCGGCGCACGGTGGCGCAACGGACGGATGGCGCGGCGGACGCGCAGATGATGACGAAGAAGATAGAAATAAATTGGTCCATGTGGTGTCAATGTTGACCACGTCGGATCGGAATCTCACAATGGTATCAGAGGCGGTGGTGGCGAGGCGAGCTGGCCGGCCGAAGAAGAAGACGGCGGCGTCTTCTCCTTCCCGATGACGAAGGAGCGTCGTCGGCGTGTGCACGCGAAGGCTGAAGCCCAGCGGACAGTGGTAGCGAGCGGGGGCCACCTTCCGGTGAAGAAGGCGATGGACGGCGGACACCATCTCCTCCACGTGCAGATTCCCGTCGACGGTCGACGAGCAGCCGTGGAGCTCCCCGGGCACCGAACGCGAGCCAAGCAGGCGAGCCATCGGTACGACGAAGGGAAGGGCCCACCGAGTGCCTGGAGTCATACGCGGATGGCTCAGGGCGGCACACGGGCGGCCGGCGTCGGACAGAGGCGAAGGAAACTTCTCCCGTGGAGGCAGTCGAGAGACGAGGACGCAGAGGCGTCCTCCCGGTGGAATCAGCGACTGCTCGGTGCGGGCAGCGTCTTCTCCCCATGGGTCGGGGACGGCGACAAAGACGCTGCTTGAGTCTCCGATGTGTAGCACAGCTACAATCGGTGGACTCGCTGGGACAGCTTTTGGAGCGGGAGCTCTCGGTGCAACGTTGAGCGGTGGCTCCGTGGCGGACGGTGGTCTGCCGCCTCCTCCTCCTCCCCTCAGGCAGGAACCAGCGACCGAGCCGACAGGTTTCCGGCAGACGGCGGGTGGAATGCAAAGGGCGGAGTCGAGCGAACGTGAAGAGCTTCGGTGGTCGCTCGAGCACCCAGCGAGCCCGGTGGCGATCTCGACGAGGATCCCTCCTCCCCCACAGGTGGCCTTCTTCCAGACTGCACTGGATGCAGGGCTGACCGTCGGTATGACTTGGGAAGGGCCCATTGAGCGCCCAGGATCATCATACACGATGCGGGACGGAGAACGGCGGCGACGCAAGTGGACACCTAAGGCTATGGAGAGCCGGACGCCGAGGACGGTGTCCACATCGGCCGGGGGAGAGTGTGATGCCCGTGGACCAACGGGTCTCGGGCCAGGCGGATGCGGGCGCCTGCGGGTGCAGGGACCCGGCTCCAGATGGGCGCGTAGAGGCGCGAAGGAGCCCGGCGAGGACGGGAGCAAAAGGGAGCAGTTGGCCTGCTCGTGCCCCGTCGGCACAGAGGTGTGGGCGGCGTCCCATCGGCGGAAGGCAGCCGTTGACGTGCTACGTACGGAGTAGCTCATAAGGAGACGGAGAGGAGCGGGTAGAGGTGGCCAACGGGCTGGGCCGGCCCGCGGCCCGCACGGCCCGGCACGACACGGGCTGGCCCGGGCACTTCCCGTTGACCAAGTCAACGGGCCGCGGGCGGCCCGCGGCCCGGCTCGGGCCGTGCTGGGCCGAGGGTCCGCGGTCCGCGGGCCGGGCCGGGCACGGCCCGTGGTCGGGCCGGGCCGAGCACGGCCCGCGGGCCGGGCCAGGGACGGCACAGACCCGTGCTCGGCACGGCACGCGGGCCGGCACGGGCACGGCACGCGTGGTTTAGGCGCCAACGGTAGAAAATTTGATTTTGGCATGTGTTTTTACCCAAATACCCCTATAACGGTTTGAAAAAATTTAAAAGTTAGGGATATAATTGTCTTTATGTTATAAAATTACCATTTTAGCCCCTTTTAATAATTAAAAATATGGGATAAATATGTAAATTTACACCCAATTCATCCCTATAAATTGACCTCCCAACCCTCTCATTTCTTCACACAAGTTTCCAATTAACTTTGGATTACTTTCTCATTCTCTCTTAATACTCTCTTAATCTCTTTTCTAAGTCTTAAGTTTCAATTAGCCATCAAGATTTCAAAGCTCCCTCGGTCTAGTCACGTGGAGAAGATCAAGTAAGTAGTAAATTAATTTACTTTTAGTCTTTTATAATGTAATTGTACTTAAATTTAAATTATTCTAATATAAATTTTTTTCATAATTATGTTTAAATTAAGGTTGTTGAAGGCTGAAACATCAACTTCTTAGTTCTTATTAAGCGATCTTCAAACACGTGATAAGGTAATTTTTTAATGTATAATTTATTATTAGTAAGTATTTAATCTTATTTTATAAATTTTTTTGACTAACTTTAAATATTATATGTAGAATTAATGGCGGGATTGAACAATACATGGGATTATTTGCCATGGGAGATTGAGGCATTAGAGCAGGAGCTAATAGGGACAACTAACCCCGTTATGCCCCCCGATCAAGATCAAGATGCCAACCCTCCGCTTTACGACCCAAATCAACAACAGCAAGAGCATGTTGAATTTGAGCCTACTAACACTATGCAGGGAGAGGAGGGATGCAGTGCAAACCCTCACGAGTCTACTGCGTCGGGCTCAAGAAAACGCACGAGCGACGTTTGGAAGAGCTTCGATGTGGTGATGATCAACGGCGAAGAAAGAGCCAGCTGCAAGAAATGCAAAAAAGTCCTGACTTGCAAATCATCGGGTGGAACTGGTCATTTGACTCGCCACATCAAAAGCCATCAAACTCAAATCAATCGTGCACAGGCTACTCTCAACCTTTCCTCTAGTTCTTTTGAAGTTTTTAATTATTCTACTGAAGTTCTTAGAAAAGAATTAGCTAAATTTATTGTTTGGGATGAACAACCATTTTCTTTAGCAGAAAATTATAAATTTGAAAAATTTATACATAAATCACTACAACCTAAATATAGAAAAATAAGTAGACAAACCATGCGTAGGGATGCTATAAAAATTTTTTCTGAATATAAAACTAATCTTTTACAAGTTTTAATTACATTAACTTCTTGTCTTTCTTTAACATCTGATATTTGGACCAGTAATCATTCTGATCAGTCATACATGTGTATTACGGCACATTGGATAGATAGTGATTTTTTTATACAAAAAAGAATTATTGCATTTAAAATTTTTGAATTTCCTCATACTGCAAATGCTATAGTTAGACAATTTCATAGCATTTTACATTCATATAATATAATTAATAAAATTTTTTCAATTAGTTTTGATAATGCAAGTAATAATGATAGTGCAATTGATAAATTAAAAAGATTGTTAAATCCAATATTTAATGGTGCTTTTTTTCATATACGATGTGCATGCCATATTCTAAACTTATGTGTTCAAGATGGAATAAGAGAAGTAGATGAACATGTAACTAAATTAAGAAATGCTGTTAGATTTGTTACTTCTTCTACTTCTAGAAATCAAGATTTTAGACAAACATGTAAATCTTATGGTTTGTCATATAAAAAATTTAAACTTGATATTAAAACACGATGGAATTCTACTTATGATATGCTAACAACATGTTTTCCATTTAAGGATCCTCTTACATTATTTTATAATGAAAGAATGCCTGATGGAAACATTGAAGAAAATGATTGGGATAAAGCAAAATTATTACATAAAATTTTAGAAATTTTTTATAATGCTAGCACTCATTTATCTGGTGTTTATTATCCTACATCATGTTTAATTTTAGAACATTTAGTTTTAATTAGTGAAATGTTTTCTCAATATAGACATGATGAAAATGTTTTTTAAGTAATTTTTAAAATGGAAACAAAATTTAAAAAATATTGGAAAAATATATCTCCTTTATATTGTTTAGCTTCAATTATGGATCCTAGATTAAAATTAGAAGGTGTTCATATTTTATTAGATGAATATTATAGAAATATGGAACTTGAAGGAGTAGATGAGAAAAAAAATGAAGTTTCTACCTTATTAGATGAAATGTATAATGTTTATAATTTAAAATTTGGAAATACAATGAATCCAACATCCTCTCAAACTAATGTATCTACTAGTAGTAAAAATATTACAGGAAGAATACGCTCAATTTTAAATAGAAAAGGAACATCAACAAGTAGATCTAGTAATTTTAATGAATTAACATTTTTTTTAGAAAATAATCATACATCTTAACTCACAGAAGAACAAATAGATAATTTTGATATTTTATCATGGTGGAGATCACAAGGAAAATCATATCCTGTGGTTTCTGCCATGGCACGTGATCTACTAACTCCTCCGGTGTCTACTGTAGCATCGGAGTCTTGTTTTAGTGCAGGCGGCAGGGTGCTGGACGAGAAGCGAAGCCGAATGAACGAAGAAAGCGTGGAAATGTGTATTTGTCTTAAAGATTGGCTAGATGCTGAAGATCGTCTTCAAGATAAAGGTGGTCATTCAACTTCATCGGATAATGATGAACAAAGTCTTGGAAGTGCAAGCGGAAGCACCAATGGATAAACGTTGTAATAAATAATTATAAAAAAAGTTGTAAAAAAGTTGTAGAAAGAGTTGTAGAAAGAGTTGTAAAAAGAGTTGTAAAAAGAGTTGTAAAAAGAGAACTACGTAGACCTGATTCCTCCTTTGAGTGGGATACGTAGGCAGCCTGTAATGGGTCCGGTCTAAAATATATAAAAGTTTAACATTTTTTCAAAAATTTGTGTAATATACATTCTTAATTTTTTTTTATTTTTCACTTTTTATATATTTTAATTAAGTAATTTACTTATTAAAATATTTTTTTTAAATTCGGCCCACGGGCCAAATTCGGCCCACGGGCCAAAATCGGGCCGGGCCCAACACGGCCCGCGTGCCTAATTGGGCCCGTTGGGCCGTATTTGACCCACGTGCCGCCGTTAGCCCGCGTGCCGTGCCAGGCCCGCGTGCCGGATCTGGCCCGCGGGCCGGCGACGGCACGCCTAATCGTGCCGCGTGCCGTGCCGGGCCGGGCGAAATTTCAGCCGTGCCGTGCCCGGCACGGCACGATTACAATCGGGCCGTGCCTGGCACGGCCCGATTTCTGGCGGGCCGAGGCGGGCCCGGGCACGGCCCATGGCCACCTCTAGGAGCGGGTGCTCCTCCTCTCTTCCCTCCTCCACTCTCGTCAGGAGAGTTGAACCCATCCTCGTCAGGAGAGAGAGCAAACAAAAGCTAGCTAGAGCATCTTAGGGCTCTTCATTCGAATAGATAGTGGGATTCAACCGCTGTCTCCCATGAATTCAAGAGGTGGCCCCCACCTTTTTAGGGGTGTGGCACTTTGCTCCATGTAGCACTTTGCTCCATAACTATTATAATGTAGTGAGATTCAAGCGGTGACTCCCATGAATTCAAGAGGTGGCCCCCACCTTTTTAGGGGTGTGGCAGTTTGCTCTATGTAGCACTTTGCTTCCAACTACTATATGAGAAGTGGGACTCAAGAGGTGGCCCCCACCTTTTTAGGGTTGTGGCACTTTGCTCCCAACAACTCCTTTGAATGGAAGGATTCAACAGGTGGCCCCCACCTTTTTAGGGGTGTGGCACTTTGCTCCACATCCATCCACAAATCTCTCATTTGGGTTCACACAAATTCTCCCTATAATATAGCTTTCATAAGAAGAGCACAAAGATAATGAGCTTGAGTATAACATTGATAAGATATAACCTAAGTCATTGGACATACCATTTGTCATTGGACATAAGCATAACATTGATAATGAGATTTTTAGGGCTAGGTCATAAGTTCCACATAATGTGTTAGAGTTCATACCATGAGTTCAAAGTCATGAGTTAAGGCATAGGAAATAGATTTCATAATGATCTTGTTGCATCAAGAATAATTTTAAGCTCCAAATCTTAATACCAAGTTTAGTGGTAAGCATTTAACCAAAACATAACAGATTCATATTGTCAGATTTCAACATATATTTTAGGTCCAATTTCTAACCAAAACTAGTAAATATTGTATTCAAAATGAAGCTCTCTGAATCTAGTTTCCAATAAAACTAGTTTCACAAGATTTCGAGTTGTAGGCAGGGAGATATAAGGGTTCGAACAAAGGAGGGTCAGAATTTCAGATTTTTAGAAAAACAGATTCCTATATCAGAATTTCGACATATGTTTCATATCTAAAACCTAACCACAACTAGACAATATATTGTCAAAATGAAGCTATTCGAGTCTAGTTTCCAATAAAACTGGTTTTACAAGATTTCGAGTTGTAGGCAAGGAGATATAAAGGTTCGAACACAGAAAGGTCAGAATTCCAAATTTTCAGAAAAATAGGTTCGTATATCAGAATATCGACATATGTTTCATATCGAAAACCTAACCACAACTAGACAATATGGTAGTCCAAATGAAGATCTCCGAATCTAGTTTCCAATGAAACTGGTTTCACAAGATTTTGAATTATAATCAGCGAGATACGATGGTTTGAACATAGAAAGGTCAGGATTCCAGATTTCTAGAAAATAGATTTGGTGATTTAGATTACAATGCCAATTTCAACACGCATATAACTCAGATTTTGACAAGATCATATTCAAATGAAATCTTAGTGAATATAGTTTCGAATAAAATTTGTTTCGTGTGATTTGGATCTATAGATCATGAGATATTGGGGTTAAAGACACAAAGGTCAGATTAGAGAATGCAGATTTCAGCATAACAGAATTTTAAAACCCTAGAAACATTCGAATCCGACCCCATAGAAATGAATATCATGAGATTCAAAACCCAAATCAAGCATACAAGACACAAGAGACATCGAAATTATGTAAGGCATCATGGAAGAACCAGATTAACGAAGACAAGAATAAGATTACTCCCCTAGAGGTGTTGAAAATCCTTCTCCAATATCCTTTCTCTTGTTGGCGGCTGAACTAGGGCTTCCTCTAACAAAAGCGTGACCAGCCCCCTTCACGATTTTGCTTTACCAAAATATCACTCTCCAAGTCTTAGTTGGCAAGTTTTTTTTTTTCCAAAAATACCCCTTAAGACTCCTACAAGGAGATTTAAGCCCATAATACCAAGATACCATCCTCACCCTAGAAAATTTCAAGATTTTAAGCATGCATAATTTACCAAGGTATATGATTTACCAAATTCATTATTTACATACCATCATAAGGGGTTCATAATTTTTTTAGGTTATTACATCTCTCCCTCCTTAAAATAACTTTAGTCCTCTAAAGTTGCATTACCTTGATTATCAAAAAGATGAGGATGGATCTTTTTCATGTCTGCTTCCAATTCCCAAGTTAGTTCTTCAATTGAGTGATGCTACTAAATAACCTTCACAAGTGGTATAACCCGGTTTCTCAAGAGCTTTTCCTTCCTATCCACAATTCTTATGGGTCTTTCAACATACAATAGGTCTTCTTCAATCAGAATAGGCTCATGCTCAATGACATGCGACGGATCATGATGATACTTCCTCAACATAGAAACATGGAACACATTATGAACATGAACCAATGATGGTGGTAAAGCAACTCTATAAGCAATTGAGCCAACCCTTTCAAGAATTTCAAAAGGTCAAATAAATCTTGGGCTTAGCTTCCCTTTCTTCCCAAATCTCATAACACCTTTAGAAGGAGAAATATTTGCAAAAACATGATGACCCACTTGAAACTCAAGTTCCCTTCTTCTATTGTCTGCATAACTCTTTTGGCGGCTTTGAGCTACTTTTAGTTTATCCTTTATCACATGTATTTTCTCAGTGGTCTCCTGCACTGCATCTAGGCTTAAGAGTCTTCTATCACCAACCTCTTCCCAACAAATAGGAGTCATACACTTCCTTCCATACAAAGCTTCATAAGGAGCCATTTGAATACTTGAATGAAAGCTGTTATTGTAGGTGAATTCAATAAGAGCAAGATCCTTATCCCACTCTCCCTTCCAATCCGTGATGTAAGCTCTTAGCAAATCTTCAAGAGTCTAAATGGTTCTTTCTGATTGTCCATCTGTTTGAGGATGATAAACTGTGCTAAATTTGAGCTTGGTTCCCAAAGCTTCTTGCAGTCTCTTCTAAAATCTAGAAATGAATCTTGAATCTCTATCAGATACAATTTCACCTGGAACACCATGCAATCTCACTATTTCATTTATATACATACTAGAGAGTTTATCAAGTGAGTAAGTCATTCTGATGGAAAAGAAATGTGCAGATTTTGTCAACTTATCAATGATAACCCAAATAACATCATGATTTCTAGAAGTTCTAGACAATCTTGAAACAAAATCCATTCCAATGCTTTCCCATTTTCATTCCGGTACCTTTAAAGGTTGATGTAAGCCACCCGGTCTTTGATGTTCAGCCTTAACCAATTGACATGTTAAGCATTTGGAAACATACTGTGCAATATCATTCTTCATCCCACTCCACCAAAAAGTTTTCTTCAAGTCTTGATACATTTTAGTGCTGCCTGGATGAATAGAATACTTTGAGTTGTGAGATTCTTGCAATATGCTGGCCTTAATTTCAGAATTCTTAAGAACGCATATTCTATCCTTGAACCTCAATATGTCATCCCCTCTCAAGCAAAAGTCTTTCTTCAATCCATTTACACTATCTTCTCTAAGTTGCATTAGACTCAGATCCTGAAGCTGTCCATCCTTAATTTGTTGAAGAAAACCAGATTCAATCCTAAAAGAAGCAAGTAATACATTTGGCTCATGTTTGATCACTTTAAGACTCAAGGCACTGAATTCTTGAAGTAATTGCCATTGTTTCACCATTAATGATGCTATTATGGTTGAAGACTTCCTACTAAGTTCATCTGCTACCACATTAGCTTTCCCTGATTGATAATGAATGTTGCAATCATAGTCTTTCAATAGCTCTATCCATCTCCTCTGCCTCATGTTCAACTCCTTTTGAGTAAAGATATACTTTAAGCTCTTGTGATCAGTGTAGATCTCAAATGTTTGCCCATTCAAATAGTGTCTCCAAATTTTCAATGCAAAGATAATAGCAGCTAACTCTAAATCATGTGTTGGGTAATTTTTCTCATAATCCTTCAATTGCCTCGAAGCATAAGCAACCACTTTACCTGCTTGCATTAACACACACCTAAGACCCTTGCCTAAAACATCAGTGTAAACCATAAATTTATCATCTACATTAGGAATAGTAAGGATTGGAGCACTTGTCAATCTCCTCTTTAGCTCTTGAAAACTTTGTTCACATGCTTCATTCCAATCATACTTCATACTTTTCCTGATTAGCCTAGTGAGAGGGCTTGCAATCTTGGAGAATCCTTCAACAAACCTTCTATAGTATCCGGCCATGCCCAAGAAACTTCTAATCTCTGCCACATTACTTGATCTCTCTCAATTCACAATAGCTTCCACTTTCTTTGGATCAACAGATATACCTTCAACTGAAATGACATACCCTAGGAAGCCAATTTCCCTTAACCAAAATTCACTCTTGCTCAATTTTGTATAAAGCTTCTTCTCTCTTAGAATAGACAAAACAATCCTTAAATCCCTTTGATGATCTTGGTCATTCTTGGAGTTAATCAAAATATCATCAATAAATACAATCACACATTTATCCAACAAGGAGTGAAATACTTGGTTCATTAGATCTATGAAAACTGCAGGAGCATTTGTTAGTCCAAAAGGCATGACTAAGAATTCATAGTATCCATACCGAGTTCTAAAAGCTATCTTTGGAATGTCTTCATTCTTGATCTTTAATTGATAGTAACTAGATCTCAAGTCAATCCTTGAAAACACTTGTGCTCCTTGCAACTGATCAAATAAATCATCAATTCTAGGTAAAGGATATTTATTCTTAATGGTTACCTAATTCAGCTGCCTGTAATATATGCAAAGCCTTAGTGTGTCATCTTTCTTCTTGACAAATAGCACGGGAGCACCCCATGGTGAGACACTAGGCCTAATAAACCCTTTGTCTAAAAGTTCTTGCAATTGTTTTTTCAACTCACCTAGCTCTGTCGCTGCTATTCTGTAAGGAGCTTTAGATATTGGTGCAGTGTTTGGAACAAGATCAATACCAAAATCAACTTCTCTATCTGGGGCAAGCCAGGTAGGTAATTTGAAAACACATTTGGAAAATCTCTAGCCATAGGTATTTCATCCAAGCTAGGTTCAAGTTCTTAACACTCCTTGACATAAGCTAAGTAACATTCACAACCGTTCTGAAGGAGCTTAGAAGCATGCATAAATGATATAAGGTTTGGATATTGATCATGAGAAAGACCCTTGATTTGTAATTGTATTTCATTTGAAAGATTTAACGTAACTATCTTTTGATAACAATCAACAGTAGCATGATAAGATGAAAGCTAATCCATACCAAGTATGATATCATAATCTTGGAGATCTAGAAGGATTAAATCAGCTAAAAGTTTATGTTCTCCCACCATGAATAAGCAAGAAGGATAGACAAGATTAGCAGTTAGAGAGTCACCAATAGGTGTGGAGACTAATATCATAAGATCGAGTTGTTTGGATTCCTTTTCCAAATGAAGTGCAAAGTGATGTGCAACAAAAGATAAATTGGAGCCAGGATCGAACAAAACTCTTGTAACTTTATTAAAAATTACAAAGAGTACCTTCCACTACCGACTTTGAAGCTTTGGAATCACGTTCGGCAATGGCATAGACTTTAGCATGGGCTACAGGCTTTGTGGGCATTGATTCTTTTGCCTTAATAAATTTACAATCCTTTATTCGATGGCCAAACTTTCCACAAGCAAAGCAAGCTCCAGTAACTCTATAGCAAGCCTTTGATTCATGATTTCCACCACAATTAGCACAAGATTGAACATTCTTGGTCATTCTTGACTCATCATTGGATCGTTTAAATTTTTTAAAGGATCCTTCATTTTTGTTTGTTCTTTTATCCTTATTGCCAATTGTCCATTCTTTTCCTCTTTTGTTTTTCACCTCAAGCATCTCGTGCACATCCCTCTCAACAATAGTTGCCCGATAAACTAAGTCACCATAGCACCTAAATTTTAAGGCTGAAAGTCTTGTCCTTATGTTGTGTCTTAAACCACCCATACAAACATCAATCCTGTTGGGGTATGCCCTTAAGGATAATGTTTGAGGCCTTGAGATAATTTCAGTATCATGTATAAACTATGTTTTATAAAGGCAATTGTTGTTATTCAGATTGTTACATTATCTGCTGCTGTATGTATACTTTTGAATAATGTCTCATTGGTGTTTCAGCTTGGCTGACATGCAGTATTGTCCTTAGTCGAGATATCTTGGTGAACATAAGACAGCCTTGATATGATTGAGACTAATATGTGTTCTAATCTTATAGGATGCTTCGAGCATGGAATAAGATTTAGACGCATAGGTGCATTGGATGTACTGGACTGACCCTACTTAGGATATTCAGTTTTTGTCACAATGTGAATAATCCTTATAAACTAGCAAGTGGTATACTCCCCCTGACTTGAGATCACTTGTGTTTCTAAATGATGATTGGCATTGTTTTGAGGTAGTTCAATATCATTTGAAAGATAATGGTTAAGGATTATCTTGGATGGTGGGCATGACTCATGTTAGGACACTGGTGATAGATATAGGATTGCCTCTCCTAGTTGGAGTGTGATGTTCTAAAGGGCCCCCTAGATGAGATGGTTGAGAAAGTGTATGGCCATACCCAGATGACTATGTTCATCTGATCTAACCATTCTCATCATGTTGGAATTACAGGCTTGACAGGCTTGTCCAATGAGAACGTCCAGTGGCAAAGGGAACATGTATGCCGAGTGAATTGGATTCACACTTGTGCTATGGTTTGGGTGTAGTCTTGGAAGACTCTTTCCTTCATATCGGGAGACAGTGATGTGTTGCTAGATACCCCTCTCTAATCGTGATAACGTAAGTTATCGTTACCGACATTGAAGGAAACCCTTAGGGTCGCACAATTTGATGATATGGCTTACTTATGTCAGATCGTGTGGACTGAATTATTCTGGTTCAGTTTAAAGGAATTTAAACTCTGATTGGAAGTGAGATCTGGTCTGATCATGTTTGATTGATTAGGGCTTGAGATCGGTAAGCTTCGATCGAGAGAATTGATGCTTGATCATAGAGATCAAGAGGGTCGAGAGATGTGTGGTTAGATCTTGAACCATTTGGTTCAAAGAGATCAAGACCATGGTGGGTTCGGTTTGGTCTTTGAACCAAATAGAATTGAACCGGTTCACTTGTTGAACGCATGGTTCAATTGAGAGAGGAGTTATCGATGGCTTCAAGTGGAGTTAAACATGGAGTTATGCACTTACTATTTTTGGAAGCCGTTTTCTTTGAGAAAACGCCCCCATGTTCGAACGCCTATCTCTCTCTCTCGCCCCCTCTCCTCTCGTGTGGATGATCTTCACGACAAGAGGAAGTTCGGCCAGCAAAGAGGAAAAAGACATCTCCTCATACACGATCTAGGACTCCTTGGATCTTTGCTAGCACAAGGAATACAAGGAAGAAGCCATCATCTTCTTGTGTGCGATTTCCTTTGGAGAAGAGCCGCTCGCCCTTTCTTCTTCCAAGTCGCCACTCAATCAATGGCAATGGTAACGCATCATTTTATCCTTTCATGGTTGCTCATATTATCTTGCCTCTCGATCCTATCAAACCTAGTTTTTCGCCTATGCAAGATCTTATAGATGCGCATGTGTACTAGGGTTTGACTTTCAAATCCAGGGATTGTCAATCATAATTATCATCATAATCAAATCAAGACCTATTCCCCAAATCAATCCTCTGATACCACTGCTGTCATATCCTTAGATAATAACAATCATAATAGAAAAATCATACACATAATTTTTGCAAGGATCGACAATCAAAATCAAGATCTAATACCTTGAACAACAAAATATATGTTAAAATGTCATCATCTAAGTTGCAACAGAACAATATCCATTCTTTCAAAGTCTTTTACCCAAAAGAAAAAAATAAAGTCATACAATCCAAAATCTGAGAGCTAAACATACTATCAACATAAACCATTGTAATGAAATTTCAAAACTAGAAACATTTTCATCACAACAAGTCACAATATCACTCCTTAATACAAGTCTTTTTTTTATGGAACATACAATGTTCCCAAGATTACAAAATTCTATGATTTAGCCAAAATTCCAAAATGAGCTTCCAGAAATTTATACTCCTGCCCACAATGCGTAGCTAAGCTAATCTGCAATAAGGGTTAGTGCAAGCAAGAATGAGCATAAATTGCCCAGCAAGTAACCCCAAGGGCTAAGGGGAACAGAACCAAAGAGGATAAACATATCAATGAAGTAATTAACACAATGAAACAATAATGAAAGATAACAAAATTCTCGAGTACATAAATTGGGTAAGGAGAGCAAGATAGCAATACATTCCCTATGGATAAGATATTTGAGTCACAAGTAGTCATTGATCATTATTGAGCATTTGTATCACAAGTAATCATTGATCATTATTGAATATTCATATCATGAGTAGTCATGGATCATAAATGTGCATTCATATCATGAATAGTCATGTATCATAGATGTGCATTCATATCATGAATAGTCATGTATCATAGATGTGGGGAAGACAATCATAATTCATAATTCCTTCCATGTATGGAAGTTGAACCCATCCTCGTCAGGAGAGAGAGCAAACAAAAGCTAGCTAGAGCATCTTAGGGCTCTTCATGCGAATAGATAGTGGGATTCAAGTGGTGGCTCCCATGAATTCAAGAGGTGGCCCCCACCTTTTTAGGGGTGTGACACTTTGGTCAAAGTAGCATTTTGCTCCACAACTATCATAATGTAGTGAGATTCAAGCAGTGGCTCCCATGAATTCAAGATGTGGCCCCTACCTTTTTAGGGGTGTGGCACTTTGCTTCATGTATCACTTTACTCCCAACTACCATATGAGAAGTGGGACTCAAGAGGTGGCCCCCACCTTTTTAGGGTTGTGGCACTTTGCTCCCAACAACTCCTTTGAATAGAAGGATTCAAGAGGTGACACCTTTTTAGGGGTGTGGCACTTTCCCCCACATCCATCCATAAATCTCTCATTTGGGTTCACACAAATTCTCCCCACAATATAGCTTTCATAAGAAGAGCACAAAGTCAATGAGCTTGAGTATAACATTGATAAGATATAACCTAAGTCATTGGACATACCATTTGTCATTGGACATAAGCATAACATTGATAATGAGATTTTTAGGGCTAGGTCATAAGTTCCACATAATGTGTTAGAGTTCATACCATGAGTTCAAAGTCATGAGTTAAGGCATAGGAAATAGATTTCATAATGATCTTGTTGCATCAAGAATAATTTTAAGCTCCAAAACTTAATACCAAGTTTAGTGGTAAGCATTTAACCAAAACATAGCAGATTCATATTATCAGATTGCAACATATATTTTAGGTCCAATTTTTAACCAAATATAGTCAATATTGTATTCAAAATGAAGCTCTCTGAATCTAGTTTCCAATAAAACTGGTTTCACAAGATTTCAAGTTGTAGGCAGGGAGATATAAGGGCTCGAACATAGGAGGGTCAGAATTTCAGATTTTTAGAAAAACAAATTCGTATATCAGAATTTTGACATATGTTTCATATCGAAAACCTAACCACAACTAGACAATATGTTGTCAAAATGAAGCTATCCGAGTCTAGTTTCCAATAAAACTGGTTTCACAAGATTTTGAATTGTAGGCAAGGAGATATAAAGGTTCGAACACAGAAAGGTCAAAATTCAAAATTTTCAGAAAAACAGATTCATATATCAGAATTTCGACATATGTTTCATATCGAAAACCTAACCACAACTAGACAATATAGTATTCCAAAAGAAGATCTCTGAGTCTAGTTTCCAATGAAACTGGTTTCACAAGATTTTGAATTATAATCAGGGAGATACGATGGTTTGAACATAGAAAGGTCAGGATTCCAGATTTCTAGAAAACAGATTTCGTGATTTAGATTGCAATACCAATTTCAACACGCATATAACTCATATTTTTACAAGATCATATTCAAATGAAAGGTTAGTGAATGTAGTTTCGAATAAAATTTGTTTCGTGTGATTTGGATCTATAGATCATGAGATATTGGGGTTAAAGCACACAAAGGTCAGATTAGATAATGCAGATTTCAGCATAACAGAATTTTAAAACCCTATAAACATTCGAATGCGACCCCATAGAAACGAATATCATGAGATTCAAAACCCAAATCAAGCATACAAGACATAAGAGACATCGAAATTATGTAAGGCATCAAGGAAGAACCAGATTAACGAAGACAAGAATAAGATTACTTGCCTAGAGGTGTTGAAAATCCTTCTCCAATCTCCTTTCTCTTGTTGACGGCTGAACTAGGGCTTCTTCCAACAAAAGCATGACCAGCCCTCTTCACGATTTTGCTTTACCAAAATATCACTCTCCATGGCTTAGTTGACAAGTTTTTTTTTCCAAAAATACCCCTTAAGACTCCTACAAGGAGATTTAAGCCCATAATACCAAGATACTATCCTCACCCTAGAAAATTTCACGATTTTAAGCATACATAATTTACCAAGGGATATAATTTATCAAATTCATTATTTGCATACTATTATAAGGGCTTCATAATTTTTTTAGGGTATTACAGCTACAAACAAGACCCAAGTCGTTGATCTTTACTGGGCATCATCCTTTCCATGTTTGAGTTCACCTATATTGATCTTGCATATGCCAAAGATATATAAAAGGGATGATTCCCTATAGAAACAATACCTATACATTCTTTTATTTTTTGTTTAAACAATACAAAAAAATAAAATTGTGTAATTTTAAGTAAGGGAATGTGTATAGGCTATGCAATGCCAACATCTTAAGATGCATAAGTTGGAGGCAGAACACAAATGCTCTAGACATGGGGTTGCCTACTAAGAGTATTTCACTTTTACATATCTCTAAATTGAACTAGGCACTATGTCATTACACAGCTCCTTCATACAAATAAGCCCTCAACTTAGGGACAAGCATTCCTCCTCCCTTATATGCCTTAAGGTATTAAAACCTATTGTGAGTGTATCCATGCTTATAATCCTCTAATAGGTTTACCTTATGGTTTAGCAATTTTGCTTTCTTATGTACCCCTAGGTAGGTAGCATGACTTGTCTATAATCATAAGCCCCCTAAAGTTTCACTTTGGGGATGAGCATGCCTTCACAAGAGCCTAGAACTCACTAAACTTTAATAGACCTATCCATACTCTTGAGTTCTCAAAGAGTTTAACTTAAGGTTGAGCATTCCTCCTCTTTTTTATGCCCCAAGCATATCCTAACACTTGTTAATCCTAGACATAATTCATCTATGAGTTCACCTTAGGGCTACGCATTTCTCCTCGATTTTGCCTCCCTAGGCAAAGCCTAATACACACTAAGCCTTATTGCAACATGTTTATACTCATAAGCCATCAACGTAATTCATCCTGAGATTGGGCATTTTTTCTCTCTCTTACATGCCCCTTGGCAAAATCTGATACTAACTAAGCTCTAACTTAGACCATACATACTCATAAGTCCTTGATGGGTTCACTTGGGATTGAGAATTCTTTTTCTCTTACACACTGTTAGATGAAAGCTAGCACTTATTAAGCTCTTGTATATGAAAGCTAGCACTTATTAAGCTCTTGTATGACTCATCCATACCCATCCTAATATATTTACTTTATAGTTGAACAATCTTCTTTCTTATGTACCTGTAGGCAGAGTCTAGTACTCACTACAACCTAGTGTATCCCATCCATACTTTAAGCACCTAATTTGTTGCCCTTGGGGTCGAGCACCTCATCGTAAGTATCCAACTCTCATAGTCTAAGCATGTTGAAGTAAAAAATTGCACTAGTGATACTCACAACCTCTTTAAAAATTTTAGGGGGAACACAAGTTCTCCATAGATTTTGCTTTAGAATTGAGTATGACAATACCCTTTAGTGGCCACCATGTGGGGGAACCATCATAGTATGAAATAATTTAGAGTGAGTTTTGATTCATAGCAAACATATTGAAATATTACCTAAGGCTAACACCCAACTGTTGGTATATGATATGAAAGAACAATCATTGGATAATACCTTTAGTGTCACGCCCCGGTCGGATTGGCCTAAAAACAGCGCTTATCCGTTGTCTCAGGGCCGTCCGGCGGAACACCGGAACGCAACTCTCCCCAGGGTTTCCGACCCGAAATTCGAAAACCCTAACTCCCGATTAATTGTTATCCCCAAAATACAATTCGCTCAGAAACCCTAAATTCAATCTACCCTGATTTAATAATACCTCCAAATCAATTTTGACCGAAAGTCAAAATCACTGTTCATGCTGACGTCGGCATGACGTCAGCCCTCCAAATCGGAATTGCCGCGCGCGTAAATCTCCGTCACTGACGTCTGCTGATGTCATCCCTCGATCGAAATCTCGCCACGCCGAAAGTTTTCCTTGCTGACGTAAGCTCGCGTCAGCCACCCGAAATCGAAATCCGATTTCGATTTCGTTCGATTCGAGCTTTGACCGCTCGTTTCTGTTGACTCGCGCCTCGAATGCCGAGTCGTCTTCAACCTCGTGACGCCGCCCGCGTCGTCGCAGCTATCGAGCGCCGCCGCGCCCTGGAGTTGGCCGAGAAAGGGGAAGGCCGCCCGCCTCCCTTCGACCTCGTCGCCGGAAACACCGAAGATAAGGGAGTAACCGGAAAGCTTTGTATTAACCATGGAAATCTTGTACAAAGCTTCTCTCTCAACGCTGACGACCCCCGTCGCCGGCGCCCCCATCCCTCCCTCACCGGTCGTCTCTCTAGACGCCGGTTACATTCACTCTGTTTTTCTCTTTCTCTCGTCGGCGTCTCCGCACCGACCTTCGCCCCCTAGCGGCATCAGAGCCGCTACTATGGAATGGGCGACGGCGCTCGCCGTCGCCGGTGGAATCGCCTCCGCGATCTTCCGTCAGGACGAGATCGCGCCGCGTCTGAATCACGCCTCAGCGTGTGATCCGCTCAACGATGTCCGAATCTTCAGTCCGCGTCTTCCGAAGAAGCCGCGTCCGCCGAACCCGTCGGAGGCTCGGAGCCGCTACTCCATGTCTCCCATCTCTGGTGAAGACGAAGCCTCCATAGATTTCCGCTTCGTCCGCCAGAGCTTTCCAAGCTTGCGTCTGCTCTCGTTGACGTCCGATAAGTACGCCGAAGACCCGCGTTTGCGCAATGCTCGCGGAGCTCGCGTTGCCCAAAAGCCGCCTTCCGATTTCTGAGTTGACCCGATTGTTGACTTGAAATTCGGCTCTGCCTTGTGGTCTTTTGCACGGGCTTGGGCCTCCGCCCAGCTCCTTGGGTTCAGGCCTGGACCGGATTGAACCAGGCCTGACAATTCTCCCCCACCTGATTTGAACATCGCCCTCGATGTTCGATGCAAGTTGAACACTGGCCCTCCAATGTTCAAAGTCCTCCATCTTCTATCTCCAATCTGATGATGAATGTTTGCTGCACCATGCTTATAGCAACCTGCATCAACAAACTTGTCAAGGATCATTTCGGACCTGTGGGTCATGAGCCCACAATAATCTTGCTTCACCATATTTGCTGAACTCAGCTGAACCTCGATGTCCCCTGACACCGGCATCGACGCCCCTGGCGCCGGCATCAACGCCCCTGGTGTTGGCATCAACACGCCCTGGTGTTGGCATCAATGCTATGCATTGGCATCAACACGCCCTGGTGTTGGCATCAAAGCCCCCTGCTTTGGAAAAAGGATCCGCTGACCCCTCTTCATCACCCTCCTGGTGATGGCATCAGAGCCTCCTGCTCCGGGAAGTGATCTTGCAATCACTGAGCTCTTATAGAGTTCTCCCTCGATGTCCCCTGACATCGGCATCGACGTCCCTGACATCGGCATCAATGCTCTTAGACATTGGCATCAACACACCCTAGTGTTGGCATCAGGGCCCCTGCCCTGGAAGAACGACACTCCTTGTCGCCAGTGGTGATGGTGTTGCCTTTCGGATCTTTCTGATTCACCATCATGGCTGAACCTTTAGCTCTGATACCTGTTGTCACGCCTCGGTCGGATCGGCCTGAAAACAGCGCTTATCCGTTGTCTCAGGGCCGTCCGGCGGAACACCGGAACGCAACTCTCCCTAGTGTTTCCGACCCGAAATTCGAAAACCCTAACTCCCGATTAATTGTTATCCCCAAAATACAATTCGCTCAGAAACCCTAAATTCAATCTACCCTGATTTAATAATACCTCCAAATCAATTTTGACCGAAAGTCAAAATCACTGTTCATGCTGACGTCGGCATGACGTCAGCCCTCCAAATCGGAATTGCCGCGCGCGTAAATCTCCGTCGCTGACGTCCGCTGACGTCATCCCTCGATCGAAATCTCGCCGCGCCGAAAGTTTTCCTTGCTGACGTAAGCTCGCGTCAGCCACCCGAAATCGAAATCCGATTTCGATTTCGTTCGATTCGAGCTTTGACCGCTCGTTTCCGTTGACTCGCGCCTCGAATGCCGAGTCGTCTTCAACCTCGCGACGCCGCCCGCGTCGTCGCAGCTATCGAGCGCCGCCGTGCCCTGGAGTTGGCCGAGAAAGGGGAAGGCCGCCCGCCTCCCTCCATCCTCGTCGCCGGAAACACCGAAGATAAGGGAGTAACCGGAAAGCTTTGTATTAACCATGGAAACCTTGTACAAAGCTTCTCTCTCAACGCTGACGACCCCCGTCGCCGGCGCCCCCATCCCTCTCTCGCCGGTCGTCTCTCTAGACGCCGGTTACATTCACTCTGTTTTTCTCTTTCTCTCGTGGGCGTCTCCGCACCGACCTTCGCCCCCTGGCGGCATCAGAGCTGCTGCTCTGGAATGGGCGACGGCGCCCGCCGTCGCCGGTGGAATCGCCTCCGCGATCTTCCGTCAGGACGAGATCGCGCCGCGTCCGAATCACGCCTCAGCGTGTGATCCGCTCGACGATGTCCGAATCTTCAGTCCGCATCTTCCGAAGAAGCCGCGTCCGCCGAACCCGTCGGAGGCTCGGAGCCGCTACTCCATGTCTCCCATCTCTGGTGAAGACAAAGCCTCCGTAGATTTCCGCTTCGTCCGCCAGAGCTTTCCAAGCTTGCGTCTGTGCTCGTTGACGTCCGAGAAGTACGCCGAAGACCCGCGTTTGCGCAATCCTCGCGGAGCTCGCGTTGCCCAAAAGCCGCCTTCCGATTTCTGAGTTGACCCGATTGTTGACTCGAAATTGGGCTCTGCCTTGTGGTCTTTTGCACGGGCTTGGGCCTCCGCCCAGCTCCTTGGGTTCAGGCCTGGACCAGATTGAACCAGGCCTGACATTTAGTATATATTTTATCATATTCACATTTATATTTCAATAAAAAAATATTAGTATTATTATATTTACTTGATATTTGTATAATATGAGTAATTGTAATAATGTCCATAGAATAATTTAATTATTCTTAAATATATATAGTCAAGTATTGTTATAAATTGGGACAATAATATTACAATGAGACTAGTATATATAGTGATTAATGATAATAAATTATCATAATATGAATATTAAGTCAACTCATGAGTATGTGTTAGAAAAAATAAATTAAAAATACATGTTATGAGAATATTTCATGAATTATTATATGAGTGTCATAAGTATTTTTATTATGATAATGATATATATATGATCCTTAGACTTGAAGCCGCTATAGATTTCTATATGATTAGTTTTATAATTTGAATAGTTAAATGCCACCTATAACTAAATGATCATAAAAGCTGTTATGGGAGAATTTATTTTTTTAATAATAGATTTAACCACAACCGGCAGATCCCCTCGCGGAGATCTCAGCCCTACACTAGAGTGGCCCGCGACCGGTTAGGATCGCGTTGCAGAAGCTGGCCCAGCACTTTACAAGTCCTCACACCACGTGCACGAAGGGTTCGGTATGAATACCGCCCCTCGGACACGAATACAAATCTCTCAACTGTGTCAAAGTGATGGAGACTCTCCAAAACACTTTGCACTCACAGAAAGTTCCCTCAACCCGCGCTCCTTTCTCTACACAGCCGAGATAGGCACCGGCGCGGCCTCAATCAATCACAAGGGGACGGTGGCGAACACCTTCAAGGGTGCCGGCACACACGTCCAAGACTTTGCAGTGAGCAAAAAAGCAAGCACCTGCAAACAGTCACAAATCCGCACTACACATATGCGGACACAGATAACGCAAAGAACCGTCCGGACGAAAAGCCACACGAAGTCCGGACGGCGGTAAAGTCTCTATCCGCTACACACGAGAAAACCGTCCTACTACCACTACACACGATAGATCCGGGGAGGGTTTACCCTTGTAGCGTGCCACCACTCCACGAGCCGAGCCCACCGAGATCCTCTGAGAAGCTGCGTCGGAAAGTCCGATCGGAGACGAAGCGAGACGCGCGCGCGACACGCGCGCAAACCCTTCTTCTCCCTCTTCCCGCTCGCGTCCGAAACACGCCGAGACTTCGGCAGAAACAGGGGAATGATCCCCTCTCCCGTCCGTCACCGTCCGGCCACCGGAGCTGCGCCGGCGGGTCGGGATCTGGTCGTCCGTGAACGGAGAAGTCGCCGCCGGAGTATTGTCGCCGGAGAAGCCGCCGCCGACGAGAAATTGAACCCAATGGAAGCTGTGGCTGCGTGGAACCGGCGATCGGAAAATCCGATCGCACTCCCGCGTCTGGCTGCCGGCGCCGGAGGAGATAGTCTCCTCGTTACCTCAGGGCACCGGTGAATCGATCTGGAACCTCACACCGACGAGTCCACGGCCGGAGCCTCGTCGCCGACCGAAGGAATGGAAACTCTGTTCCCAGATCTAGAATCGCCAAATCGCCGTCGCCAGACCTTGCACAAGCGTCCAATCTCGCTTGATTGCAACCTCCCCTCGACGAGGATGGGATTTCCATCCTCGTCGCCACGCAGCCGCGATCTCCGGGGGTGATTGGCCGGAGATCTCGCTTCCACCGGGGCGGATGGAAAATCCGCCCTAGGCTATTCCACGTAGAGTCCCAGCCTTCAATCCACCGCCCGCCTCGCCGCCACGCCAGCCCGCGTCGTCAGCCACCTTCCATATCCGGTGAGCCGCCTCCAGCTGGCCGGAATCAACGGCGGACGGCGCCGCTTCCAGCGAAGACGAGGAACAGGGGAAATTTTCCCCTTTCCGCATACGCGGGCACTGTAGCCCGGTCTGAACCGGCTGAACCGGTTCGGTTCAGCCTGGAAGGTGGTTCAGGTCCGGTTCGGGGTCGATTTGACCTCAGAATCGCCCCGCGGTTGACCCTCTTCGATGCGCACGCTCGCAAGCTCGTGCGAGGGGGTCTGGGGTCCATGGGTCGAGCCAAAAGCCCACTTCCACGTGTGAACCCACACTCCGTGGTTTGACGCGACCCTCGCCCTATGGACTAGTGTCAGCCTCAGTGACACGATCGCACATCCAAGTCGTCCAACACGGCTGATGACGAGGGATCCCGCCATCGCTTCATCTCGGTGTGCTTTGGGATTTGTGCTAAATCCCGGGAGCATCACAAAAGCTATCATTATGTATACCAGAAATATGAGAGAAAAATGGAGATTTATCCTTCCTATATAATCGGAGAGTTGGTACCTTGGGCAACACAAATCTCCCGTATTTAGGCAATAAAATTATCATTAGATTGAAATTAATTATCTCTTAATCATATTCACCCAACGTTTGACTCATCATATTTAATGTGAAACACGGGTGATATATATGCACAAAATTTTCAATTGATGTGATATGTTGTGCACACCACCAAGGCACCACTTATTATGCCTAGTCGCGATATCCAAAAGTCAGAATTTTGAAATATTAACAATGAAAAGTTCTCAAGGAATGCATACTTTTGTGCCACATTTATTAAGCCCTACAATATACATTGATCAGTTGAGTCGCAATGCTCATCCCATTTAATCTGAAACATATTTGATGACATCTATACAAAAAGGTTCACGCCTTGAACTCGGTTTGATGATTTTGTTGCCTCACGCCTGAGGCTCACACACCAGTCTGCTAGTTGACATCTATACAAAAGGTTCAAGACTTTGAAGATAATAAAGTACGGATGATGACTCTGTCGCCTCACGCCCCCCTGCAGCTTAGGCACCAGTTTGCTTAGGCTTAAGTGTACATGAGCAAATTTGACATGGTTCAAGAATTCAAATAACAAATCATCTCATGTGAACTGCTTGTCGCCTAGTGCCTCTGTGGTTCACACGCAAGGCTGGTGACTTTGGCTTCGTTGCTTCCTTCATTGATCTGCATATAAACCATTCAAGTCAAGAAAAGGAAACATAGCAAAAACAGTTTTTGCTGAATGAATCTAATTGCTCACTTTTGCGGGACAAATGGATTGTCAAATTTTGGAAGGGGCCTAGCTTGGGGCACCATTGTTCTTCTTATTTGCTTCAGTGCCTTCTCTTCTTCCATCTGTAGACAGTTTGACATGATGAGTTCAGTCAAAATTGACAAGAGGAATAAGTATAATTTATTTTTTTTAAAAAAATCAGGGAATTACCATCCTTGCATATTCTTGTTCCTCTCTTGTTCTCTTGTAAGTCAATTCCTTTTCCTTAATCTGCATACATTGTATCACAATCTTTCGTAACCAAGAGATAGAAAGGTTAGGTCAAACGCTTTTACACATTATTGAGACACAACAAAATCAGCACCGGGAAAAGATACAGGTAGGATCACTGATAAAATGGATATAGACAGCTGGTCTAGATCAGTAAAAAAGAAAGGAGATGTAGATATAAAGACACTAAAAGAGTAGGAAAATTCAAATTTTGCGACAAGGGAAAACTAAGTACTTGAGAAAACAATATTTTTTAGTGAATACAGACCTTATTATCGAATTCTGTTCTCTGCACAGATCTATGATCCACATGCAACACAAACTCCTGAACTTCTGTGAGAGCTTTTCTCTGTCGTTCTGGAAGTGGCAAAGGATCACTGATTCAAAAATCACAAAGTGGTTCAGTATTCCTACTAAAAAGCTTTTGATATTGAGAAAAAGTAATTGTATTAACTCTTTCAATATGGGCTGTGCTTTAAAAACTCTTCTTTGCGCTTCTTCTCGTTCTGCCCTTGCATTCTCTTCCAACTTTTTCTGCCTATCCTCTTCATGCCGTGCAAGACTTTCTAATTGAAAGGTTTCTGGCTTGGTACACTGCCTAGGCTCAGGTTTAGAAGGAATCTGCAAGTACGTTAAATTAAATATACGAAGAACAAGGAACACTTGACCTAGTTAAGACATTGCCATTTAGAATGAAATGTTTTCCACACCACTGGATAATCAGTAGTATAGGGGTATGGGGTTGCTTTAGGAATTCTAGCCTTCTCCTCTTCCAACTCCTTCTGTAAGAGCTGTTCAGCAAATTGTTTTTCTTTCTGAAATCCTCGCTCCTTAAGAAATATCAGAAACACAGTTTAGAAGTTCAAATGGAAATCAAGCATTTCACAACTGCAAGCAGACAAAATATACATTGAAAAAAGAGAGGAACAAATCCACATACATCTGTATGAAGATGAAAAGGATTTGGTATCGTGATTCTGGAAACTTCTTTCGCATGATTGGAAGATTCTGAACTCAGAGAAAGCTAAAACAGAGCCAGACCATCAACGTCGGTGACTATCTCAGGCATACTTAAGTTCTATTTACATCAAAAGGAACATAATGCATACCTTATCAAAGAGTTCCACCACTGCTGCAGGTGGGCCCAACCTATCGTTAGTTGCAAAGTGAAACTCCTGAGGAACAGTTGGCTGGGGCTTTGGATTACAAAACAAGCCTATGTCTCCTTTGCTCTCAAGAATCTAGCACATATGAGGTAATATTTGATAAATATATCAATCTATTAATATTAGTTAAGTGATGTGTGAGAGAAAATATTGCATCGTTCAATAAATCAAACCTTTCTGTTAAGCGGCCTTGCTCTAAATTTTGGTACCTTTTCACTCTCCTGCAGTTCTAGTTCTTCAGAACTTTTAATCCTGTAATGGAGGCTTGTTATAGTTTGACGAGTAATAACAAAAATTGCATGTCAAACCATAAATGAAAGTCTCTTTGAATGAAATAAAGGGCTACATGAATTTGGCGTACTTTGGAGGTCGAGCTCGAAGTAATGTTTCAAGACGAGGGGGTCTTGGTTCAGTAAGTTTAAGTACTTCGATCTGATTCTGTTAATCCGATGAAACTATTTTAAACAACATTCCACAATAATAGGTTCAAAGCTAAGAAAAGCAAAAGAGAGTTACCCGAACAGAACCATCAACAGAAGAGGATACCGATATGGTTTCAGCATGTTGATTTGCCCTTTCCATTGTCTTGAAATGAAATTCCTGCACACAAGAAAAAAACACATTTTGAAAGCGAAATTATTTTATCTGGAACCAAATCAAGTAAGTAAATCCTACCTGAAAAACAGGTGGTTTTGGAACACTTTTGGGCAACGAAGAAAACGTGGGTGCTTCAAGGATCTGCAATTTTGAAAAAAAAAAAAAATGCAAATGTAGTTCAAATTTTGGGTATAAAAAAAATGACGGTTCTTGAGGAAAAAAAAAGAGAGAAAGAAACCTTCATGTTTAAAGGACGTGCTCTAAACTTGGGAATTTTTGCCAGCATCTCTTCTTCTAGCTCAGTAGAGCTCTTTATTCTCACTGTACGAATTCGGTGGGCTGTCTCTAGTTTAGGATCCTTTGGCCTTGTCAGAGTAAGTTTAGGCCTTCTTTGTATGAATGAAGTGGCGTTGTCCTGAACCATATTGTAAGAGAAAATAAGGCCAAGTTATAGTAAATACTGAGAACATAAACCTATTACTGCAATTACTGTATTGAAGCATGGATCAATAAATAGACATATAATGACATTAGTTAAAGTACCTGAGAAAACAAAACAAAATCAGGGGGATGCTCAAACCTCAATCCATATAGATAGCATGTGACTTCAGAATTCAGTCTCAAGTGCACGAAGATGCAAATTAAAGGAATAAGGGGCATGCTCAAACCTCAGTAGCTCTATATAAATCCATATAGATATCATGACTTCAGAATTTAGTGGACGAAGATGCAAATTAAATAAGGAATCATATGTCTATATTTTTGGGAAATGGGAGGATAATTGACAATTTAAATTAGAGCATCACATGACAAATATTTTTTAGGTAGTGTGCAACAATGGAAAGTGATAGAAATGATAATATAGTATATAAGACTTAGTGAGCTTACTATCATCAACTTGGGCTAGACTTAAGTATTTTAAATTGGGCTACATCGCTATTTTGGCGTACCAAATTAATGAGTCAGTTTGCTCATTAAGTGAGTCATAGCAAATGGTATCAAAGCAAAAATAGTCATAAGCATGGTAAAAGGCTAATAGTAAAGTGCTACCGATGATGATGGAGTCGCTATTAGGCCCACTTCACATGTTTCCAATTAAAGGAAGGTTTTGGGATATGTGTTAGGGCTTGGGCATGACAAGGACGTCAAGTTTTAAAGTGAGGAAGATTGTGATACCCCGATTATGCCTTGGCCCTGCATTATTCGCGGGCAACAATGAAGAGCGACAACAAAAAGCATCTCCAGAGTGACAAAAAGAGTAGCAACGGAAAGCAGCTCCTGAGTGGTGACAAAGAAGCGATGAAGAGCGGCCCCCAAGTGGCAACAAAGAAGTGATAAAGATCAGACTCCCAAGTGGCAATGAAGAGCGGTGAGGAATAAGCAATGAAGAGTCAAAAGGAAGAAGCCACAAAGAAGTGACAAGACTATTTTGTTGTTTTGGCCTATGGAAGAAGAAGCAACATACTTCTTTTGTTCTATTGCTGAGTTAACTCGACTAAATTTATCCAAGTCAGTAGATTCCACTGAGTTAGACTCACAAGTTTGACCAAGTTAATGCTAAAAAGCGATTATATTAACGAGGTTACTCACCATGCTGCAGCCAAGTCATAAAAACTCATTGACTTGGACAAGTCAACTTATGTTTTTGATAACATTGGTGATTTACCCTCGAAACAAGGAAACATTTGTAGTCACATTTCAACCTAAAGAATCTTAGGAGACCTAAATACTTTCTAGGAATTGAAGTTGCTAATAAAGGACAAATTGTACTCTTTTACATCATAAGTATGCTTTAGACTTATTGGAAGTAATTGCTCTTTTGTATATTGCAAATCAACAAATACTCCTACTTTTCAGGTCAAAAATATTGTCCCAACAATAAATATGAACATATTGGATTGCAGTAATATAGGTGATTGGTGGGTAAACTCATATATCTAAGTGAAAAAAAAATCTATACCTCCTAATTGTTGGTATTGCTGGTTAGTTCATACAAGAGCACATACTATATCATCAGGAGGTTACATTGCACATTCTTTAGTGTAAAGGGTACAAGAAAAGAATTGTTATACAAGAAAATTAGCCATATCAAAGTAAAAAGCCTATAGAGCTGCATATTATGCAAGTAACATGGATGAACATATTGGATCCCAATAATATAGGTGGTTGGTGGGTTAACTCATACATCTAACTGAAAAAAAAAACTAGACCTCCTAATTGTTGGTATTGCTATTTAGTTCATACAAGAGCACAAACTATGTCATTAGGAGGTTACATTGCACATTCTTTATTGTAAAGGGTACAAGAAAAGGATTGTTATATAAGAAAAATGGTCATATCAAAGTAAAATGTTATAATTAATCCCAAATTTGTAGTTTGCTTTAAGTGGAGGGTGTGTAATTGGGAGATTTCCAAATCGAAATCAAAAATTTAATTTCGAAGTCGGCCGTTTCCTCTCTTTCTCTCTCTTTCTCGCACGATTTTTTTCTCTCGCCTTTGGAACCTGTCACCGCTCGATCTGCCGCTGCTGAGCCTGCTGTTGATTTTCTTGGGAGAGAGTAATTGTCCGAGCCTACTGTTGTTTTCTCCACCTTTATCCGGGTAATAATTATTTAGCCCTAATTTTATTTAGTAGATTCTTATATGACTATTGTAGATTATGGTATGTTTATGCGTACATATTTATGTGTATATGTATACACATATACTGATGGAAGAGATTGTAGGCATGTGAATTAATTCATATTTTAAATGTTAGATATGATTGGTAGGGGGTTAAAATAATTATGTGACATTGTAGGTGCCACTCACTTTGAGGTTGGTCAGGGTGGTCCTCGAACTAAAAGCTGTAAACGTGCTAGGGGTTTCAGTGATAAAAGTAGGAATCCTCGAACTGAAAGCTATAAATGTGCTATGAGTTTCAACGATAAAGGTAGGAATCATTACTTGTTTGTTGCAATCATGGCATAAAGTTATCAAGTATATATATGATGAGTTATTATTGAATGTCATGATATCTTGTTGTTCTATTTTATTGATTTTGCTTCCTTACCGTTGATCTCAGTTCCTTACCCATTGATACATGCATGAAAGTACAGTTGTGATACTATCATATTTCATTCTTAATATAAAGTTGGTCGATTTACTAGTTATGTGGTTGATGTTGATACAGTAATGATTATTGGTATAGGCTTATAAGTAGGTTATCGAAAACGCATTCCAGGTTGTCTGATCCTACGACCCAGATCAGTCTATGCGTGCTGGATCGTATGCAGGATCGAAATTGGGGTAGGAACGGTGGGATCGCCGTTCCAGACCGTAGGAACGGATAGGATTGACCGATCCCACCGATCCAATTAATAGTTTCTAACCCGCTATCAGCTTGCCCGATATCGTTAAACCAATATCAATTTCTATTTTTCCCTTACGGGCGGAACCTAATCACGCCGCAAGAGAGTTATTTTCCCTGCTGCTCCTGGAGGTGACTTCTCCTTCACTCCTCACCGCCGCCATCAGCTCGCCGCCATCTGCTCTCCCGCACTCCGTCAACTTGCCGCCATCAGCTCACCGCCATCAGCTCGATATTTTCTTCCTTTGCTGTTCGCGCCGCAATCAACTCTCCTGCACTAATTTGCTGTTCGCCGCCACCACAGCTTTGTTTCTTTGCTGTTCGCCGCCGCCATCAACTCTCCTGCACTGCTTTGCCGACTCAGGTAAGTTCTCTTGCTCTCCTTTGGAGTTGACCTTGGAACAATTTCTGTTAAGAAGATAAATTTGAGACCACTTATTCCCCAGTTATATCTCTAATTATTTTCATGCTACTATTTTTAGTCGACTCCTATGAGAGCTAAACTAGTTCCCGCTTATACTTGAGTTCACATGTTCAACTTAATTTATCTTCCATGGGATCATAATCTTGGCACATGAGGCCATAATTATAAAAATATTTCCCCTTACTATCTGATAATGGTAATCCAATTATTAAACTTTAACTAAAGAAAATGTGATTTGCTTTGTCTAAATTTTCATGAGTGAATGTTAGCCTTCTTATTACTTGAAAATACATGTTATCTTAATATATAAATATATACAATTATTTTTTTTAAAAAAATATTTTTTTATTCTTTCAGTAGGATCTTACGATCCTACGTTCCAATCCTACAGAGCCTCTACCGATCCTGCATAGGAACTCGATTCTGACAACCTTGCTTGTAAGCCTATAATTTATATCTTCTATGTGGTTCCGTGATACATTTGATATGTATGATATATGTCGTGGTATTATTTGTGATCTGTGACTGGCTGATGTTAGCCAAGGGCTGAGCTTTGTAAGCCAGTGGACCATGTGTTTATACCCGAGGCCATATTTTGGCTATGAGACCGGTTGTATCAGTTACCTGTTTGGAGTCCTTGGGGATTATCCAGTGTTTTCTAGGTGTTGGATGCAACATTGCCGAACCGCTAGTTGAGAGCAGTTATTTCATCATGTGAGTGACGATGAAAACACTCTTAATAAGAGTGTGAACTCATAATGGAGTTATTTATAGTCATTGCTCTTGAGTGCACGATATGATGTTAATTATGTGTTCTAGATATCTTCATGTACAGATATGTGGTTTTATATTTGGTTTTGATTTCGGTGATGGTTCAGTTCACTTGATGCACATATTACATTTCTTATGATTCCTACTTAGCTATTTGAGCTAACTTCCTTTGTTTTTACCTCCAGGAAAAGAGATAGTTCATGATGATGAGAGAGGTAGTTAGATGTAGAGGCTACCAACTTATATGAATGTCCTTATAATTTGTTCTATATAGACAAATAGATAGACTTGTGTTATGATGATGTAATCAAATATATAGATTTATGTTAAATTGTGATATTGTTAAGTTGTGTTTGAACTTTGAACTTGACATTCTAGACGGATCTATGTTGGTAAACTAGAATATTGTTGGTTTTTTCTTTGAAATATTGAGTAAACATATTTTTGGTTTATCTTTTATAGATAAATGTTGATGAGTTGTGAAGTAGATTTATGATGGTACTGAATTGTACTGACAATGTAATTATTGTTGTGTTATAATTTTATGAGAGATGATATAGTTTTGTTGAGTACATATCAGATACAGTTTGATCTTTATGTTTTATTCAATTGAATAGATGATTATGAGATTGTAAAATTTCACTATTTATGGTGTCACTCCCCATGGGCTAGTGTTCAACTATTTTTGGGTTGAAGCCAGTTTTGGGTCGTGACAAAAAAAGCCTATAAAGCTGCATATTATGCAAGTAACATGGATGATAAGTCACTCCCCATTGTTTTGAGTTTTGCACTTATGCAAGTGAAAATCTAGTCCCATAGAAGAGCAAGAAATAAAATATGCAGTTAAATAGAGTCATAGCGCATACTATTGTGAGATGATGTATTCAAAACCTATCACAAACTTCAAATTCTATTACTAATGTATGGTAACCTATCAAAAACCTATCCAATATTTTATGAAATAACAAAGCATGTTGAAGTTAATTGTCTCTGATGGGGAGTGTTAGACCTTACAATTTATTTTATGTATTTATTATTAACTTAAGCTCTTGGGTCATATTGGATTGTTAGCATATCCTTATCCATATATTAGTGTACAATTAACAATCCATATATTAGTGTACAATTAACAATCCATACTTAAGTTAATAGTGTTTTACACATTGTAGAAGATACTCATTGACAAGTTTTTAATAGGTACAAACTATAATGATCTAACAAAAATATTTTTTTTCCATATATTTTGTACATACATAACACATACAAGTATCCAACTAATGGCTAAAATTCTAGGAGGTCGGAGGTGCATTAACATATCTCCTTTGTGAATTCAAAATTCTATCCTAGAATCGGAGGTGCATTAACATATCTCCTTTGTGAGTTCAAAATTCTATCCTAGAAACTCCAAGTGGTTTATCAAGTGGTTTATAACAAAGAAATTAAGAGAAAAAAAATTCAAGCTTACAATCGCCATAAGTTTGGGAGGATTTGGAATTGTTATTATGCATTTAATTTCAAATTAGTAGTCAGATTTGCAAGTGTGACCAAATAACTAAAAGATAATTAGAAGTCAGAACTGAGTCTCTCAAAAGAAAATTTAAATATGCTACCTGATTAGTACTACACTTGAATAGCTCATGTTGGTAAAATTTAACCACATCTATATAGTGAAAATAGGTAGTGGAGTCTAACTAAGCTGTGAAAAATTCGGATTTGAAAGAGATTCAGGTATATATGGTACTCTGTTTCATAGGAAAAAGAAGCCACACCATTCTTACCTTCTGCACTGATTTCTCTTCCCCGCAAGTTTTTGCACTAGAGTCATCAGTTAAACCCAATCTTGACTTGTGAGGCAGAACTCTATTTTTAACATTGTACATCTGAGTATGACCACACCCAAGTTAATTGTGTCAAAATCAGTTTTAAAGTAGATTTTGAAAATAAGGAAAAGAAATGGGAACATGCATATACCTGTTTTGATCTTCCATCGTCGAGCTTTTGCCTCTTTACAGCTTGATTTTCTTGTGCAATTTCAGTACCAATAGTATTCTTTGCAGCGATAATACCAGGACACCTGCAATAGATATGCTTGTCAAGTATGTTGATCCTTGAATCTACAAAATGAAATAGGCACACACCACTTACTGGGTACTTTTTGCTTTGATGTTTTTTGAAGATGGAAGAGGGTTAGCCTTTTTTTTCTGCTTTATCATGGATGGTTGTAGAATCCAATTTGCAATTTTACTGGCTGTTAAATTCTTCATGCTTCTTGGTCTTTCTTCTTTCTCCGGAATTCTCTGTGATTTAGGAGTGCATATTTCTACACTGGCATGTTTCTTCATCGTGCTGGGTGCTACCACTTTTTGAAGACCATTCCGTGGTCTAGCAGTACAAGCTGCTGATACTGTTAATGCATTCGAAGTGATATAATCAAATCGCTTAAAGAATTAAATCTAACCAAACTGATCGTAAATCAAAGTTGCCATTGAATGATACCTGCAACTGGGGCACCATTAGAAGGAACTACAGGGTACTCAAAAGATTGGATTTCTTCCCTGCTTAAATTACTATCCATTGTCATGGATGAAGTTTTGTCACTGTACAAAATAATAGATAGGTAATTTGGTCTGAAGGGTAACTTTTGATAGAACAAAAATATAAAATCAGATGGCAAAGATTCTGGAATAGAAACCTCGTCCCCTTTCGTTGAAGAATGCCAACCAGGCTTGGCTTATCTTCAGAAATCTGGAGAAAGAGATAATCATGTTTAATTGAAAACTATGTAAACATATAACAAGTGAACGTGCATAGAATAAGTTTTGTTTCCGAGCTAGAATGTCACTTACAAACTCGGAAGGACTTTTCTTGTCTTCTAGTACAAGTCCTTGATCTACTTTAATTTCCACATCAATCTCAACCTCCTGAATACATTTTCTGAAATCACGAGTATTGCATAAGAAAAAGTCCACATTATTCCTCGCAACTTGGCGCGCATTAGGGAGTGAATGAGAAGGACTTGGGGTTTTTCGAGTGAAAAATTTCCTACCGTATTGTTTTCAAAACTTTACTCACTGAAGCTGGGCAAACATTGTTTGCCACTTGCACCTGATATTAAAAGAGAGAAAAGAGCAAATACATAAATATTTTAGCCGACATCTTACTTTTGGACTGGATTTGATATAACAAAAGTTCGTTAGAACAAAAAAGCACCTTCACGTCTTGGTCTTCTTTTCCAAAGTCACAGAGACTGTCGATTTGCACAGATCTACCTTCTCTTATTCTTGTCATGAAAGCTGAGGCAACCAAAGGGAAGCGATTAAACCTAGTTATCGATGCAAAGTAAAAAAAAAATGGAAAAAGTTCAAAAAGAGATGGAAAATCTCTAGGAAAAAGTTTACGTCAGGCATGGGGAATTAAAATTTTGGCATGGAATTAAAGAAATTGGTTGCCAGAGACAAAGAAATAGTCAGCATTTCTTGACAGAACAAACGCAACCGAACTCCCAATTTCTATGAAAATCTGAAACGAAACCCTAAACCCTCCAGCAATATTTCGCACTGGAAAAATACAACCCTAATCGCACCTACGTCTGAATGAAAACTTGAACGAGAATAACCCCGATAGAAATGAAACCTAAAGCGAACTTAGAGGGGACAAAATGAAATTGACCCCAACAGAAACTCCGGTATCGGCACACATCAACTGGAAGAAACGAATGCATACTATGATAGAAAGAAGCGTACGAGATGGCGCGTAGCTGAGGGAGATCCTGAACCAAAGCTCGGCTCTTTGGATGTCATCCTCGGTCTCTTCGTTGGTGAAATCAAAGAATCTAGGTGCGCAGAACTCGAACGCTTGGTCCACCTGAAAGATCTCGACGGCGCCGCAGCCGCCACCGTTCGCCATTGGATCCTTCAAATAATGAATAACCCTGATTTCCTATCCTACGTTGCGAAATTCACTCGACCGGAACAGGAACAAGAGATCGATTAAAAGGGGAATTGCGGTAACTAGAGAGAATATCTGGTCGCGAGATTGCCTTCTCCCTCCTCCACCCTCCAACTTGACTGCCTGTCACTCGCGCGATCGAATTGATTTTTCTTAGTTCTTGCCTTTGGAAGGAAATGAAATAAACAGCAGGCGCTGCAACGGTCAACATATTTGAAACAGTGAAAGGTGGGCCAGTCGATCCAACGGCTCCTTGAGAAAAAAGCTGGTCTAGAAAAGTTTCAGTTTGGTCATAGATTTTCATTTCTAATTTCAATATGGTCCTAAACTTTTAAGCAATTTGATTTTTCCAAGTTGATATAAAAAAAAAAAGAGTATACGTCCATCGTTGACTTGTTACTAATAAATATCTCCTTTACCACTCTTCTACGTTAATATGTTACAGTCTAATTTATTAAAATATTTAAATCTAAATTAACAGTAATAAGTCGATTAAATATTATATACTGTATGACATATAACAATTAATAAATATTTAATTAAATTTATTCTTATGATTTTTTTTTAAAATTCATATCTGTTTTTAGACGCACGTTGGTTGACTTGGTTCAAAGTATTTGGAATATTGTTTCATTATATAAACTGATATAACGACCTTATTTATAAAGGAGAGAATCATTATGCACAATAGTAATCTATAGTTAAAAAGTTGCTTTGAGATACGTGTATACTCATGTAGGTGAACACAATGTGTGCAAACCTATTTATACTTACTCATAACCATTATTTATGGCACTAGCATTGAAGTAGAAAAAAAAAATGATTTGAAGGCGTTCAATAATAGAGTTCACGAGAAAGGAATGAGCTGCCTTTATTACTCTTATCATGAATGTTGATATTCCTATCACAACTTACACTCTTACTATTTCCCTTTATTATTATGGATACCATTCTCACGTACTTCAAATGTTTGAACAATATATGAAGGGTGCTTTTCGAATGAGTTAGACAGGACAACAATTTTATTATCCTCCTATACTAGCGCCAAAGTCAATTTATATTGTTCCTAGTGCGAACACATACCTCCACCAAGATTTACAAAGAATATATATTTTATAAGGAATATCTAGTATTTATATTATAAAAAAACTAACTAAAGGATATGTGTTTGCCCTCTAAAACATATTAGTGAAATCATGATATATATATAAGTTAGTGAGTGTTTGGCGCAGCATTTTAGCTGCTTCTACTGGTTGTAAAAATAAATTTTTAGAAATTGGGATGTTTGGCTGTTAGCTTCTGGGTTTGGAACCCAAAAGCAGCCACTTCTCTGAGAAGCTACCACCCCCTTGCTTATGGTCGGTCAAAGCTATTGTTTGATCAAAAAGCTTATTTTACTAAACACCTTAAACTTTTCTACTCAACTTCTTCTCAACCAGCAAAAACTAAAAGTTTCAATTATATCAAACGGACCCTTAAACTAATTGTATTGCTTCTAACTAAAGCATTTGGTAACACTCAACTAACTAGAAAGACATGATTCAACTTCATTTGTATTTTAAAAATAATATTAATAATATAAAATTTTGAAAAGATATAGAAAAATAGAAAAAAGACAAAAAGAAAAATTAAAACAGGGAAATAATAATGCTAATATAACAACATTATAAAATTATAAAAAAAGGAAAATAGAGAAAAAAAGAAAAAATAGGGAAATTTTCAAAAAAGAAAAAAATTACAATATTAATTCATTAAAATTTTATTTATATATAATAATAATAATAATAATAATAATAATAATAATAATAATAATAATAATAATAATATAAAAACTTTGAAAAAATATAGGAAGATTAGAAAAAGTTAATTCATTAAAATTAAAAATCTAGAAAATAAAAAATGGGGATAATTATTATTGCATAAGTTTTTTTAAAAAATATTACATTTTTAGACATGACTAACTATAGGCTACCTATGTGCCTCATTCAAATAAGAAATGAGTTTTATGTAGTTCTCTTTTAATAACTCTTTTTTACTTATTTTAGATCACACTCATTCTAGCTATCTACATACTCTCCATAATATTTATGAAAGGATTAGGTTCACGTAATTCTATTTTTACAATTCTCATCTATAATTACTTCCACTTGCACTTTTAAAACTTTATTGGTTATCATATGACGAAGTTGAATACTTTTGTCTTGAAAATGATTTTGAATATATAACTAATCTTTAAAACAAATACATATTTTTATGTTTTTTTTGTTTATTCGAATTCGCTTTTAGAACTAAAAGAAGTAACACATATAACCATATTTTTTAATTTATTTACATATTCATCACATTTTGAACACATAAGTTAATCATACCGCATGCACAACATACATGAAAAAGAGATTCAATAAATATTGGATTTATTATCAAAACTAATTAAAAAATTTTATTAATGATATTTTATGAATGTAAAATAAAATTATTTTGGAGTATAAAGATATTTAAAAATTTTAAATAGAATAATTTTTTAAAGAAAAAATCACTATCTATCTAGCATATTGTAGTACATAAGTATGAATGATGAGAATGATTGTTATTCCAAATATTACACACTAAAGAAATATAAGAAGTATATGAATTTAAAACTTCTAAAATCGTTTATTTCCTTGAAGGAATTTAAAACAAAAATGAAAAAGTGGATGGTTAACAAGGTAGTTTTTTTTAGTTTCGGTTCCATCCAACTTGGTTGGAAATCATAGCACATTATAGAACTCATGCTCCTAATACGTGATTTCTTTGCACCGGATGCTTATCAAGTAATAAAGAAGGTAAAGAGGACATGCATATGTCTCATCAAAATTAATAAGTTTATTTTTATATTTTTCTCTCAAAAGAAATATTACTAAGAAAATTCTAATATTTTTTCTATCATTTCATTTTGTTATTCTACAATTACATTAATTTGAGAATTCTAATCCACACTTCATCTGATGGATCATTTACGAAAAAGGAATATTTTGTTTTTGAATAGATATCAGTACATAAATGTTTCGAAACTAGAAACCACTTCTTACCTTGGCTACAACAAGAAGACCACTTGTCCCTTTGTCCAATCTGTGTACAATTTCTTCAATAGAATACTGATCAGCACTTGTTACCAGATCGAATTAGAGCATCACAGTGATTTGCACCAATTTCTTCAATAGAATACTGATCAGCACAAACTTCTTCAATGCCACTCTCAGACGAATCAGAGCAGTCTTCAGTTTCAGACGTTTGGTTACGTTTTACAAATGCCATTGTTGGAAGCCTGCAGTGATGGAGAATAGCATTTACTCATTTCCCATTAGGATTTCCAGGTGCTGGGTGAACAAGCTACAAATGGAACACATAACAAGCACAAAGAGAACTAAAAAAAATCAAAACCAGTGGATCAGTAAAGATACAAACAACATGGGCTACAAAATAAATGCTAGATAAAGATTACGAAATTAAAAAGGGATAAAGCAAACTAAAAACATCATTAAAGCATGTGAAAGTGCATATGTCCAACCAGCAGTTACACATGCCCAACTTTTACCATAAATTGGAAATTTTATAACTGATAAGACTATATCACTATTTTTAATACATTTTGGATAATTATTTCATTTTTAGCAATGACGAATGCATAATTAAGCAATCAGGTATTTCCATCCTTTAACATAACAAATCAGTGGATATATATTTCAGTATCTTTCCTGTAAGCAATAGATTACTTGATTGGTGGTTACTCTGGTTTCAATACATATCAAGCATTTTTCACAATAGATTTGAAAAGAATGAACCTCATTCATCTTTCAGCAGCTCAAGCAAAATGTTTGCAGAAGAATTACTAAGAAAGATAATATAATCATGGAAGTGAACACTTCATACAGCGGCCCACTCCAGTGTCACAGGAGTTTATGCATTCACACCACCAATTTTTTTTTATTAAAATTACATGACCTTATAATTTTTCATTACACTACGTGCTTGATAATATCAACAGAAACCCACAAGGTTTCATTCTCTATGATTGATCAAAACCTAGTGTACCATTTATCTATCAAGAGCACACGATACATATATGCAAAAAAAGGAGAAGTATATATTATGTTCTTTAGCGAATTTGTTTACACTTTACAGCATAAATTCTTAATTAAGCATCCAAAATTTATCAAATGGTGTTGATCCTGTAGGGACAATAGTGATTTTAGATAAATCATTAGAAGCAAATTGCTTTTGCTCCCAAAAAGAGTTCATAGGTCATCTTCAATTTATAGAATAATGCCAGTTCTATCACTAATATCCAATAGCTTGGAAGTCAAATTTTGCAAGACTATACGCATATTCTGATTTCAGTGTAATCAGAAACACATTCTGGATTCTAACTTCCTTAAGCCTTCTAAAATGGTGTAGTGATCACGGTCTGATGTTTTATTGGTTGTAAGGTTTTCCTTTTCTGGCAAGCATGAACTATGTTAATATAACCTCTAGATTTTCTGTGGTCTGATTATACTTAGAAAACATGTCCTTCGCCTATGAGTTCTGCCTCAAAATCAATATAAATTCCTTTCCATGCTAAAAATTTTGATGAAAAACTTCCATGGCGTTACTAAATGCAATACAATACCAAAGAATTACCATATGTGCAGGTTTGTTGGCAACAAGGACATGCTCATCTTCAAACACAATATCCAACGGTATATCCTCTGGTTCAGCTCTCAAGGTCCCCTCCTTTAATACTATGTGAAACCTATGAGATGAAGATAAAAGGGCAATCTAAGCAATCTGTCAAACAAAAGAAAGAGACTGATGTATTCTTACTTCTTAGGTGGGGGAAGATTGGTACACCCGGATCTTTGGGCCGGGCCAGAAGGATTGGGCGGCGACCCAATTCCATGCGGATAGGAGTCCAAGTCCGTGTCGCGGGAGCAGGTAATGGCCCGAAAATTGGAGCCGCGACGAAATCAGGGGGCGATTTCAGCGTCAGCGGCATCAGAAGGTGGCGACTGGATTCGGCGGCGCTATCTCCGGCGTTGACAGCAGCTTCAGCGATTTCGGCGGACGCGAGCGGCTTCATCAACGATTCCTGCGACGAGATCAGAATCGCGGACGATTCGGGCGGCGCTGACGAAGACGACGACGAGAAGGGCGCGGACTCACGCGAAGCGGGCGGCTTCGCTTTCTTTGGCGACGCGGACGCGGTCTTCGGCGCTATCTTTGGCAGCGACGAAAGTAGAGGCGGGCGTCCCCTTCTCCTTTGAAAGTGTCCGACGAGCGGACGAAGGGAGGCAGAGAGCGTCGTCCTGAGACGAGACGACGGTGAGACGAGAAGAGACGTCGTTCCGAGAAGAAAACGACGACGAGAATCAGCGAGCGGATCTGAGAGAGGGCTACATCTGTGTTAGGAGTAAGATTGAGGCGTTTTATGTACCTGATTTTAGATGATTAAATCAGAGAAAATTTCCCCTACGTCCTCTGTTCTCTTCTCTGACCACCTTCTCCGACATTCTTCTTCACCTCCGGCAGCAGCGGCTTCCGGCGGCGAGGCTGAGGCGAGGACGCGAGCTATACTGTTACGGGTTTAATATTTTTAGTATGTTATGGCCCATTTATCATTAGTTGTTATTGGCCTTTTTATTTTTAGAGAGATTGTGTGAAAAAATGTGAGGATAAAAGAATATGAGGAAATGTATTTATATGGAGAGTGAGGGTTAGAGTCTTAGAGAGAGCAGCGAATGTTTTTTAATTTCTGCGTGCTTGTACGATAACTCGCAGGGCGGATCGTATCATACACCTCATCCCTTCCTCCTTCTCCGGCGGTATTCGGCAGCGGAGAGCGTAGACGCGGCTCTCGCGTTTGAAACTCGACGCGTTCGTTTCAGCCGAGTCAACAAAGTCAAAATTGTGTATCAAAATTCGAAAATTACACACGACGCGAGGTTGATCGGTACACGTGGACAGGGTGAGTAAGTTGGGGCGTGACATCAACCACCCCTTCGGCCGCCGGAATCGCAGAGCGCTGCCCCGAGATTGGAACGGTAACGCTTCTTCCTTCCTCCCCTTCGTCGAATAAGGATTCTGGAAGAGATGATCGCGTGCATCGCCGTCGTTGGTCATCAGGTTGGTCTCGTTCCTTGGTTGTACGTTCGCTATCACTCAACCTTCGCTATCACTCAACCTATCTCTTGGTCTCTGTGATTGTGCTATTCTTGTGTTCCGCAGAACAACCCTCTGTACCTGCAGAGCTTCACCACGGGCGACGATGCCCTCAAGCTTCACCACATCGTCCACTGTTCCCTCGACGTCATCGATGAGAGAGGTTCCAGTTCTACTCATTCCTCTTCCGCCCTCTTCTCAGATCATATAGTTTCGGATGAAAGATTGATTTTTCTGGGGAAATCTTGTAGAAACTTACCGTATTGTTGTCACAACCCAGAGCAAGAACAAAAAATAAGGTAGCCCTTGAACGATAAAATGATTTTAGGTTTCCTTAGCAATCATGGTGGCTTGATATGATTCTAGTGACTCAAAGACGTGACTTTGGAGACTAGTACTTCAGAATCTATTGAATACTTGTCTAGAAGACGTGATGGAGCTTTACTGGTTATGCCGCTGATTGACCAAATTTCCGTAAAAGAAATCCTGTATATTTTCATCTTTCGAGTCATTCGCATGTAACACTGAAAAAATGAATAGAATTCAGTTATGTAAATATCATCATTTTACAACATTCATATGTTGAAATTGCAAATATGTGTTTTATAAGGAAAGAATAGTCTTGGTGCAACATGATCTTGCTAATTTGGATATTCTTTTAGCATAATAATGTTAAGCAAGGAAAAGATTATCAAGCTTCTTTAGGGCCCTTCTTCTTTGTATTGAAGAGGTTTCTTACATGTTCTATAAATCATACAGATTAATATTTTTATATTCAGCTAAATTTTTAGAGTGAATGCAAACTTTCAAATCCAACATAATGGCATCAATTACTAAAAATATTTTTGTTGTTTTAACGTACATTAGTTCAATCCACACACTAGAAACATACAAGTCTTCTGAAGAATTTTATCCACTGCAAGTAAAATTAGTTTATTATTAGCTATGTGTTTGATCCTTTGTGAGTAGTTGAGAAATTGATGAATTAACAACTCTTAATGTCTTTTCCATCAATTTTTCTTTGCAACTTGGGAAATTTATTACAAATTAACTACTAATGGTCGTGTCAAGTAGATGATTTCAGGACATTGTACATTTTGCTCAAAATCCTAATTGTATTTGTGTTAAAAAGTGTTCTGGTTTAATTTTTTAGTTTGCTATATTGGGATGACATCTTTGCTCATATTTTTTCTTGATTTTCATAATAAGCTTAGATTCCTCATTTATCCATATTAATTAAATATTGGAGCTCATATATTTTTCTAATCCTGAAAAGAAAATCACTTGTTGTCAATCATGTTGATGCTAATTCTTTTTCAAGAGAAGCTAGCCTTTTTCATATACTTCTCATTGATATGCCGCTCGTGTCTTTAATACATCTTAAATAATTGTATAGAATAAATTTTCTATTATTGATACATATTATATACAAGGTTCGTAAAACTGGTCTGATGACTTGCTTCGGTGAGTTGCCAGACCGGTACAGTGCCAGTATCATACCGTACAAACCGAGCGGTATCGGACGAGGAGCAGGCCACGGTAGCCACTAGAAGCTTCGGATAAAGCTTCCGCTGCCGCCGGAAACTTCCAGCGGTCCGCCACCTCCCTCTGTTGTCTGCATGCGAAGCCGTGCTCCGACGGCCGTTCTGGGATGGCCATCGAACCGGCACTGTACCATACAAATCATCCGGTATGGTACGGTTTTATAAACCTTGATTATATATACGTATTTACATACATTTATACCCCCACCTTGTTTCCTTAGGTATGCTGGTCCATAAAGTGGATGTATTTTGATTTTTTTTTTTTCTATTTTCTCATAACACAGTGTTATAAATGTTGTTAAAGCTATTTTTGTATCCTTTAGGCTGCCATTTACTTTAAATGGAGAATGTTCAATAGGGAATGATCTTTGCTATTACTTTGTGAAGTCCTAAAGTGTACATTAGGTGCTTTTCCCTTATCACAAAGAAATTCCACAAGTCATTCATATGACTGTCATGGTAAGCAATGTTATGATTAATATTTATGGTTTAGTTGTCATTATATCTGCTAGATAGTGTAAGTCAATTCGAGCTGCTGTAAGAAAGATTGCCTACATCAACAGTGTGAGATGCAACAATGGTGGTTTTTGTGTTATGATTTCACTATTTTTATGTCCACCAAAATTGCCCTTTATCTGCTGAGATCTTGTTTTTAGAAGCATCCTTTTAATTGCCATTACAAGGAAGGAAACCTCCAACTAACACTTTTGTTAGCACAAATAAGATCAACTTCTTGATTAGGAAGTCCAAGGTAGTATAAAAGCACGTCGCTCATTTTTTTTCCTTCCTCTTGGCAGTGAATAATCCCAAGAAAAGTTTGCTTACTCTGAATGAGAGTTTTCTTGGACTTCTATATCCTACTGAGAGTTACAAAGTGTAAGTTTCTTCCTGTTCTTTGGGTTATATTGGTTGCACCATGCACGTGATTTTTTTTCTTAAGAAAAGGTCTCTTTTGGTTGTTTTCTTGAGTTTAGTTTGCTTTCTGCAGGTATGGGTACCTAACCAACACAAAGGTGAAGTTCCTTATGGTAACAACTGATCTAGATGCCAAAGATGCTGATGTTAGAAGCGTAAAATACTAAATACCTACTAGGATTTGTTTTTTTCTTCTTCTGCATAATCTAGCTACAAGATAGTTTACTGCATAAATCACAATAACTGAACAAGCCAAAACAATGAACACTGGAAGCAAAATGATCTAGCTGTAGTACATAATACTTAATGGTTACTTATGAAGTTGCTAGAAGTTGAATACGAGTGAGAACTTACTCTGTAGTGTTACAATACACGTATTGCTCTCAATAACAATCTTGTTTGGAGCTGATAATTTTGTTTATCCAAGTACAAACTGGTAATCCAGTTAATCAATGCTGTTGATCCAATCTAAAAGACTGATAGCACACAGCAGGGTCCCACTGTAGTTTTATTTTATTTTTCATATGTTATGAAATAACAAAATAAGAGTATATCCTCAACTGACTCTGAGTGACACTAAAATGTTATCATTTGAACATAAAAGTTGAATAATCTATTTGAAGAGAAGCTGCATGTACAAGGAAAACCTTGTGGAGAAGAAATGTCTAATCGTTACTATTTTTTCAAACTATAACTTGAAGATGCAGTTATAAGAATTTTTCAACCTCAAATATGCTCTTGATGGCTTTACTTTCTTTGTGCCTTTTGTTCTCTAGCATGAGGTATATGTAGTTTTTTTTTTCTTTTACCTTTTTGAGAATGCATTTGATAAGTGAAACGTCCTACTATGATATCTCCTTGCTAATCTCTCATTTGAGATATTCACTCAGAAAAAAAAAAGCAAAAAATTCTACGTGTCTCAAGTCTGAAGTTCAGGAATAAACAACTGCGAATATGAAGATTTTGATTCTTATCTCAATCTTCTTGTTCTTATTCCCTTAATGCTTATTCTACTACTTTCCAGTTCTTTCGGAGGTTCCACGCAGCATATGTCGATGCGGTTTCCAATCCCTTCCATGTTCCAGGAAGAAGATATCCTCCAGAACCTTTGCTGAAAGAGTCAGTGGCATCGTCAAGAGCTATGCCTCGACCTCAAATGGATGAATCAATTCCTTAAATTAACTAGACTTCTGATGGATCCGGCATAAACTTTTTAATGTATTTTTTCCGCTGCACTTTTAGTTGGCGTGTTCTTATCCTTTTTTTTGTTACTGTACTTGAGAGCTACACTGTAGGACTTGATACAGCTCTGATAGAATGTTAATAACATACAGCATACAAACACTGGTGTAAACTAGGACTGGTAAAAGTTGGCCTTGGTTGACATTTCAAATGCAATATACTATAGAGTGATGATTCCTAACTTCAGACTTGCCTTTTATATGAATGCTGAGGTGATGAAATATCACTATATTATCCAATCGCCAACATTCCAAAGCTCATTTCTGCTTAAGGTACGACAATCAAATTTTGTAGTGTTAACTACGGGTAATAACACTTTGATACATTGTTGAAAGCTAACACTTTGATTCTTTACTACATGTCTCATTATTTGAAGTTCCTTGTTTGGTAGGCCTCATATTGTGATATTATCACTTGACTTTTAATACTATGGAACCTCACATTTGAAACATTGTTATGTTTCTCCCTGTTCTAGAGAGATACGGGTGAGACTCATAAGAACCAGGCCTCTAACAAAAGTATTTTTTTTTTGTCTCATGTGCTAGATTTTATATTTCTGTTGTACGGATCTATCGCTTTATATTTTAACTATAATTATATGAATATGTTGCTTCGCACCCTTCGAATTGATTGTATGGGATATTGCTATTTTTGATATGTAGAAATTTTATCTATTCTTGGTTTGAATTTATGTGATAAGATTTTTATCTTTTTATTGTACGGATCTATTGCTTTATATTTTGACTATAATTATATGAATATGTTGCTTCACACCCTTCGAATTGATTGCATGGGATATTGTTATTTTTTATATGTAGAAATTTTATTTATTCTTGGCTTAAATTTATGTGATAAGATGTGTGTGAGTCAAATACTTGTGATAGAAGTTTGTTGTTTTGACATTATCATTAGATATGATATGTGTGGATGGTTTGAAAATTTCTTAAATTACTTGTGGGATGAGATTTTTGAGTAAAATTAGTTCTGGTATAAACATGATTTTTTTATAAGAAAATATCGTGCATTCTTGTGATCTGAGTTAAATGATGGTTGTTTGATTTTAATTCTTCTGACTTTACTTGATAGAAAAATTTTCATAAAAAGAAAATATGGGGTGTTTGTAGGAGACTTGCTCCAACTCCTCTGGTATAATATGATCGAAATCATGAGTTATATTATATAAAAATATTGCTTTACCCTTGAGTAGAAAGATCAATAATGATTTAAATACTATGCCCTTGACTAGTTCTCTCTCTCTATATATAAACAGAGATAAAGCTGTAGGTTAAGTGGATAACTCCGCTGACTGCTTAAGATTATGGCAATGAGTTCTATTACACTGTCTCGTAGTGTATTTTGAATAATGATATTGTGTTAACAAGAAAAGGGCCTATAACCGTTCAAGGACTAATTTGCTTTAAAAGTCATTTGCAAAATATTACCTAGTTTCGATAAAGTGAAGGTTTTACTTGAAAGTAAATTTGGATTTATTAAAAGAAGGTATACAATTTTTTAAATAGTTGAACCTAAATGCTATTTCATAAATTATGAGGATTTCATTCATCTTGGACTATAATATCTTGAAAATCTCTGTCATAACCGGTTGTTTCTTAAATTTCATATTTCTGAAAATCGTTGCATATATTATGGATTAATTGTATATTGAGATAGAATAAGCAATAGTCATTTAGTCTTTCTATTTACACATTTCGATTCATATTTTGTTTTACTTGAGAATAAGCAAAGGTTTGAATCTTATGTATTTTGATGACTCAAAAACATATAGTGATTTGTGTACTTAAATTATCTTTTTTAAGTTATCTTATTCCTTATTTTGCTTATTTTTAATTTAAATTTAGTCAATTATTTCAAAATTTATATCTCTTCTTTTTTTTTCAGATAAAAAGTTCTTAATTTCAAAGATTTTGTAGCATTTAAAAGTCAGAAGTAGAATCAGAACGAAATTTGGAGCTCAGAGGGCAAATTTGAAAAAAATTGGCCATCTAACCTCTGTGATGAAATGAATTACATTCGTCACAGGAGTCAGGCCCTGGATCAGCGGGCCTGATCCAAGCCCAAGCCCGCACGAGGAGTGGCAACGCGGAGCCCATGCGCACAAGGATTGCAAGGTCAATAGGCGGTGTTGACTAGGGAGCATCTTCACCCGCGAGCTGTGCGGACGCGGAAGCTGGAAAACCGGACGTGAGGCGAGCGGCTTCAGGCGCGGCGAGCTCGGCTTCTTCCACAGACGCAGGCAACTGGGTCAGCGCGGGTGGCGTCGAACGGAGGGCTAATGACCGAGTCCAGCGGAGGAATCAGGCGTGGCGACATGGTTCACACGAACGGGTGAAGCGGAGCTTCCTTCCCCTTTATAACTCGGAGCAGGGGCGACGAGGAGAAGGGGGGAGCGCTGAGGCGACACCACAGAGAGGGACGGGGAGGGCGAGAGCCCTTCTTCCAGAGAGGGAGAGTTGGAGCATTGAGAGAGAGAGACGACGAAGCTGTAACGGCGGCAAGTGACGCCGACCGGTGAGAGGAGCTAGTGGGACAGGGTCAGGCGACGAGGGTCGTCAGCTCCGAGAGTTTTGTAATATGATTCAGAGAGGAATAAACGAGTTTTTCCTATCCTTCCCTGTTTTCTGGGTTTTGCGCCAGCGACGTTTCCGGCAACATACGGCTGCCCGATCGGCGACGGGAGGCTAAGGGCAAGACGACATCCTCCTTCCTGACCGGCTCATCTATTCTCCGGCGAGGCCACACGCACAGGCAGCACTCGGGAGGTTGAAGACGACGCGAGCCGCTGGATTTTGACCGGGTCAAAATCGGGAGGAGGAAATTGATTTCCGATTTTGAATCGAAGGCCGATGTCAGGCGAACATCAGCGGTTCGAAGGAATTCGATCAAGTGGCATGGTGGAAAATAGGATTGAAGGGCTGACGTCAGCCATGTGGATTTTCGGTGATTTTTGGTCAAAGGTGAAGTTTGACCAGAAGGTAAATTTGATTTAGGGTCTCGGTCCTTTCCGCTGATTTTCTGATTTGGGGATAAAAATTCTGGACGGAGAATTAGGGTTAGGGTTTTCGATTTGGGGGTGATTTTGCACCTGGGAAACCCTAAACCTAGGGAATTCACACCCGTTTGGTGTTCCGCCGGACAGTCCTAAGACACCAGTTAGAGGCTGGTCCAAACCGGGGCGTGACAACAGGGGTGTGATTACGAATTTGGGGGAAAACAATCGTGTGCGCCCGAGTGATACCTTGCATTTTAGTAGTGATTTTTACTATTATTCCATGATGAATTTAGGCCTATTTGAATGTTTTTACACTCCTTTAAAGCTTATTTAGTTAAAAACTTCAGAATCTTCACTTTTCGTTTGTCTTATTGAATTTCAGGTAAAATCACCCAATTTTGAGGTCTTTTTGAAGAATCTAAGAGCATAGGGTGATTCCTTATGAGAAGACGAAGCTGCCCGTAAATTTTGGGCTCAATCGGAGCCTTCTCTAGACTTCACGGCCAGGTGAACCCCATGGGGTTCACCCGTGATCTTGCCAAAGGAAGGATTTCAGCGCGCATGTCACTGCCTGGTGAACCCCATGGGGTTCACCCGTAAATTTCTAGCTCATCCTCTAGAGCGCCATGGAAGCTTCCATCACAGCCAGAAGTTAACCCGAGGGAGCATTGCAATGCAATCTCCACTCGGAGCGACAAATAACTTGAGGAGCCTAGGATGCCTGCATATGACACTGAGATTAAATCTTCTGAGACGCTTCAACCTGAACAATCAAAAGAGAAGATAGAACATGAGAAACCACTTGAGGATATATCTTATTTTATAGGATCTTGTCATAAGGTTGATGTTGTTGAGGAAGTGGTTAACCAAGAAGTGATTAGTGAATTGTTTGTGGATTCTATAAAAATTTATTTTGCAGCTGAAGATGAGGGGAAGGATAATGAGGAAGCTGAAGCTTTTGTGAAACTCTTTGATTCAACTGAACTAGTCAACTTGAGGAAGGTACAATTTGAAAATTTGCATAAGGAAACAACCAAGGTAACTGATGAAGGTAAAATAAACTTGAAATCATTTTCTGACCCTTCAAGGTATGAACCACTTGGTAATTTCATCTTCATTCTGATTTAAGAATAACACTTCTACGGTCGAGCTATTGACCTAAAACTAGCGCTCTTGGGAGGCAACCCAAGTTTTTCTTGTTGTTTTTATTTTTATTTTTTTATTATTTGCATTAGTTGTCATTTAGTTTTTAGTTTATCATCGTTGAGTACCTCTCTCTCTTGCTTATCTAGCTTATTCTAGGGAATCTTGATATATACTGATTAGAGGTTTATTTTTATGGTACATGTGTGCCTTTAGAATGAGACTTTTGCTGGAGTTTCACTAAAGATCAGTGCACTTCACGACCAAGTGAACCCGGCGGGGTTCACCCGTGAAGTACACTGTGCATCCAGACCCGACATTGCATAGAGGACTATGCAACATTTTAGAGCGGGTGAGTTGTCTTGACTCCAGCTTCTGTTTGGTTGTGGTTGTCCTGATTTTCTGCTTTTCTCTCTATGGATTTGTTAGGATACTCTCTGATGGATGTGATTTTGATCTTGGCATTGTACCTTATATGCCACTATTCGTGGGTCTGGTCCACATTACAGGCCCCACTCTTTGCAGTGTATAACTTATATTTGAACCACTTGTTTTTCAGCTTTTGTGTTATGCTATAACTCTCTTTACATGTTACATGATGTGTGGATCTATGTGTTTTCATGAAGTTATTTTAAGGTATATATCGCTAGTCTTGTCTAATGATAGCTTTGTAAAACTCTTAAACTTAAATGCATGATTGGTTAGAATTTATCAAGACATGTTGAATGTAGTACTTGTTGGAAATTTACTCAATAGTCATGTCCATATGTCCTATGAATTAGAAATTTTCTAAGTGGATTGATTTTAGGTAGTTCATTAAGTGGGTCAAATATCTTCATGATTATTCAATTAATTTTGGCTTGCAATTTATATATCGATTCATACCATGTAACTAATATCCTCTTTTCAATTTTTGAATTCTGTTCTAGTATTGGGGAAACACTACATCTGTTAAAATGCAAGGATATGTTGATCTTTGATACTTAGCATAAAAAAAAAATTCTCACACTTAGATTCCTCTACTTGGCACTGCGAAAAATTGGCAGTGGTACCGAAGGACATGAGTTGAAATCTAAGAAATGTGAATTGAAAATTCAATAAAAAGACTCCTTTACTTGGCATTGCGAAAAATTGGCAATGGTACATAAGGATATGAGTTGAAGTTTAGTGCAATAATCAGTATCTTATATCCTGAATGAGACATTTGAGTTAACCCCAATATTATGAATTGGAAGGATAAGAATGAAATGAGTGTTGTGTTTGCTTGATTAAATCTTATGTTTACTGCTTTCTGAATCGTTTGATATCTAGAAACTGTGGGACCAAACTGGTGAATGCTTAAAACACTCCTTCTAGTTGATTTCTTCTGATTAGATCTTGGATTTCTAAAAAGTATTTTTCTAAACTTGGGTGCGAACTTCAACACAAAAGATTATTCTTATACCAAGCATGTATTTCAACTTATTTTATTGCTTGAGGACAAGCAAAGATTTAAGTCGAGGAGTATTTGATACCTTGCATTTTAGTAGTGATTTTTACTATTATTCCATGATGAATTTAGGCCTATTTGAATGTTTTTACACTCCTTTAAGGCTTATTTAGTTAAAAACTTCAGAATCTTCACTTTCCGTCTGTCTTATTGAATTTCAGGTAAAATCACCCAATTTTGAGGTCTTTTTGAAGAATCTAAGAGCATGGGGTGATTCCTTATCAGAAGACGAAGCTGCCCGTAAATTTTGGGCTCAATCAGAGCCTTCTCTGGACTTCACGGCCAGGTGAACCCCACGGGATTCACCCGTGATCTTGCCAAAGGAAGGATTTCAGCGTGCATGTCACTGCCTGGTGAACCCGGCGGGGTTCACCGATGATGTCGAGATTTCTGAAAGCTATCGCATACTTCACTGGCATGTGAACCCCATGGGGTTCACCCGTGATCTCATCTGAAGATACCTGCACAGAAGTACGCCGAGAATTTCACTAGTAGGTGAACCCCACGGGGTTCACCTATGATTATTTCGCAATAAAAGAGCTTCGAGCACTTCACCACCTGGTGAACCGGGGTTCACCCGTGAAGGCGTCAGAACAGCACGACCTCCACTCGGTGTTTCGCTAATTCCCGGTCCGATTCAACTCCAAATTCAGCAAGTGAGGATTTTTCAGAAAGCTGACTCGAAGACGAATAGATGGAATATCGTCTCAATTTCCGTGACCTAATCATCGAGCAATCAGGCGACGAAGCGGCTAGGGCGGAAGTCGACAGCGAACAGGCGACTTTGGGGCGATTTTCGGAGATTCGAGCGTTAGAACTCAACAATACTTGGTTATTCCGTTCGGTTTATCGTCTCTTCCATCTTAGAAATCTTTTCCAGTGATTTTCCTATGATTAAAGAGAGAATTTTGAGCGTTGTGACGATGGTTGTAGCGTAAACCTATTTTCAGGGCTAGGTTGAGGCCCTCTGACGATTTTTGTTTGCAACTCATGTATTAACTTTGCTATTTGGATCATATCTTAAGTATATTTCACTTGATGCACTTATTTCTTGATTTATACTCTGGCCAAGTATTATCATGCTATAGTGGTTACGGTTCATAACGAGAGTAGGACCGTAACGACTGAACCTCTATGTGAATCTTGTGAAGGCTTGACGCGAAAGTGCTTGCCCTTCGCTCGAGGATCCATAATCTACCATGGAACCCATTGGGTTCGTCGAAAACGGTCCACCGCGAAAGTAGGAGACGTTCTAGGAAAACACCGGGGTGTTCACTCGAAAGAGGGCACCTTCGTACAATAGGGTAGATTCCTTATGCAGACCTGTAAATCCAAATAACCGTTATTTATTTCATAGTGCATATAAGATCGTCAGAGTGGTGGAAACCTTTGCCCTGATATTCTCTCTCATATATTTTCCCTGCCTAGTTGTTTGATTTCTTGCTTACGATTTCGCTTAATTTTAGTTTTTAAAGTTCTAAAAACCACGATTCGATTAGCTTGGATTCCGAAAAATTAGACTTTCTAGTATTCACCTTGCTCCCTGTGGGATCGATATCTTTTGTATTACTGCGACATTTCCGTGCACTTGCGGACAGTGTCACCGAGTCTTTCGTTGCTCTAAAAATTTAAATTTTTCGATGCCAAATTAGAAAAATCTGAGGCGTAATTGGAAAATCTAAAAACACAGAATTGTTTTATAAATCAAGGAAGGTATTTGACCAAAATATCGTGAATTTTCATCAACGAATGGAGGAGAAATCAACAACGGTGGCGCTAGGGTTTTGTTTCTCGCTGAGAGGCATGGAGACCATCTTCGGCAGCAAAATTTTCAGGGAAGGTGCACATCAAGGAGGAGAACACGCACAGCAAATTTCAGAAAGAAAGGAGATTAGAATCGAGAGAAATCAAGCAAAAACCAAATGCCGCTACAGTGATCCTCGCGAACGCCAGCGACTATTATGCAAAAATTGAATTCACAGGGCTATGGCAGTTTGTACCGAGGCCGTCACACCCCTGTGACGATAATAAAATTTTTATTTTTTTTTGAATTCTAATTTATTTTAGAATGAATAATCTTTGTGTTTTTTAGACCATGATAGTGTAAACTTCTTATGGGACTTGGGGAGTAATCGCTTTTAATTTTGTAATGACTAAATAAATATTAATTTGTTAATTATTCATTGACTATTAATTTTACCATTGTGATTAATTTGCTTTGAAATTGTTAGATTTTAAATATTTATATGTTTTAGGGTTTGTAATATGGACTGAAAGGTCATTTACGAACCTGAAACCCTTAAATTAGACTTAGAAACTTAGACTACACAAGTAGCTATGTCCTAGAATTCTAATTTTTTATGCTTATTTTACATGTGAGTATTTTTGATTTACTAATTTCATTGTGTTAGACAAGATAATTGCACTAAAAGATGAATTAGATTATTAGAACCCATTAGGTAAAACTTGTAAATCTAAACTATGAAAGTGTGTAAATTTACATGAGAAATAGACCTCAAGAATTGTACCATGAGAGTGATATTCAATTCTTGTTGTCTAGTTTACTTTTGTTAAACATTGAGCAGTAAGTCACGAAAGTGAAGGCCGGATCCGTATAAGTTAGATGTCCGAAAGGAGACAGCTTTTATTTTGGTAATCTTTTCTTTAACATGATTTGAATAATTAACAAAAATCTTTATTATGTTTAGTCATAAGAATTAAAAGTGATGAAACCTTAGTTCCAGTTTTCTCTCTTCGATTTCTAACGACAGTTTCCTTTTATTCGTTCTTATCATATATCATTCGCTTAGTTTGTAAGAATTTGATTATTTAGTATTTAGCACATAGATCTTTATGAGTTTGATATCTTTTTATTACTTCGATGTATCCGTGCACTTACGGGCACATCAACTATAAACCGCAATCAAAACGAGATCAAAACGGAAGACTACAAGCCACTATACCACGTTAACCTAAACTGAGTTCAACGACTAAAAGGATAGTGAGTACATCTATTGAAAAATAACAAATTTAATTTATAAATATATCTATAGGGAAAATGTCATTATATGGCTCACTAATTGACTTTAAGGACTTCAACTAGAATTACATAGCCCAACCCAATCTCTAGTTTTAGATATTGGACCTAAATTACATATGAGCCCAACCCAATTAAATCATCTTGCCAACTTGGCCCATCCTAATTATATTCAATTTTTTTTATTTTTGTAGGGATTATTGAAATAAAATAAAAAAACCTATTTAATGTTAGCATTTATTGCTAACGTTTCTACCGTTAGCCGCTAATATTTCCTTTTAATCCAATTCACAATCGGATTAAAAGAGGATGAGTTTAAGCCATTAAAAGGCTAGGAAAAATCTCATACGATGGATGAGATTGAGCTCCTCTTTCCCTTCATCCTTCTTCTTCATTTTCTTCTTTTTCATTGTTCTTGTTATGTTCTTAGATTTATGATTTTACTACTCATTGTTGAAAGGGTGTCTTGATTAACTTCTCCATGGTCATGCCTATAGGAGAGGAGTACCCGGTTGTATCCTGGCTGTTCTATCTGAAATTAACTCGCACGCCTGGATTTTTACCTAAGGACAAGCTTCAACGCATCTTCGGGTTCTATCATTCTAACTTTCTTTTTAATATATTATGCAAGTTTCATTGCTTAATAATTTATGTTTTATTTTTTTGTTTAAATAAATGTCTAGATGAAATTTTAGACTAACATGCCGTTGCCAGCTTGCCCTACGTTCGCCATTTGCCCATTCACCTCGCATTTGTGATGCCCGTTCCTCTCTTTATCTCTTCCTCCTTACTTCTCTTTTTCTCCTCCTCCTTTATGCCTTTTATTTTTCTCTCTCTCAATTTTGCTACTCTAACACTGACTCTGATCTGAACTAGAAAAATCACCCAATTTGAACTGATTTTAAGGACCTTGATAGTGATTGTCTTGTTGGGATTTCTTATACTCAACTTGATAAATCCCTAAATGTCACTTCTGTAATCACAATAATATATAGATGTAATAAAATTATAATCAACTCGGGAAAAACAATCAAACATAAGAACACTATGATTTTATGTGGAAAAACCCCTAAGAAAAGGGTAAAAAACCATAGGAGCGAGCCACCAAATTTTCACTATGTATCTAATAATATGATGTCTCTTCACAATAATAATTTCATTAACAACAAGATGAAAAATCATGCCAGATAAAAACTATCGCAAAATTCACCACTGTATCCAAAATAGTATCTAGAAGAGGCCAATCGAAAATCTGACTGTTGGATATGTAAGAAATTACCCTAAGAGCAACTCTGTAAAATTTTACGTTGATCAAATGGTGAATGACTTCTAGATCACGCTCATAAGTTTTTAGCCAAAACTTCTCCCTTTTCTCTCTCCTCCTACCGCTCTCATCAAAATCGAGAGAAAAGTAAATTTTCTTCTAAATCACAAATAGCCACGATCATGTGGGGGTTTTTTTTTAATTTTTATTAAAGACTTTTTACAAAAAATGTCCAACCCTTTTTTTCCATTTGCAAGTGGGTCACTACATGATGTAGGACCCACATATAACAATCTCTCTCTCCTACATCATGTAGGGATGACCAATCTGGCCATCTTCTTATAGAACTCAGTTTCTCCTTTATCATAACTTTCTTCACTCGATAGTACACTGGTTTTCTTCTATCTGTAATCATGATAAAATCATTGTCATATTGCCTTGAAGGTTTTCTTCCTCGAAGTGACTTTCTCAACTAAGTTTTCATCTGAGATTGCTGTGATATCTGTCTTTTCTATGCATTGCTTGCATCATTTGATTGGTCATCATCCTAGAACTCATCCCCCTAGCTGAGAAACTGGCTCATTTTCTACTTTAGGAAAAATAACATTTTTTAATAGAATCTTCACACCCTTTTAGCTCAAGTGTCCAAGCCTCTTCTGACATAACTCTAAAGTAAGTGCTAAAGCAGTACTAATTTCTCCTCTGAGAACCTCAACATCAGCGTGATAAAGAGCATGTTGTTTGCTTCCTCTAGCACTTATAAGTGAGTCTTTTATTAGCATCTACTTTTTATTACCAAATATGCTCACTAAGCCCTTATCATCAAGAACATCAGGTGAAATCAAACTGAATCTCAAGTTAGGAATATACTTTACATCTCTGAGAATCATTTTATGTCCATGGTTAGTCTTGATAATGATATCCCCTTTTCCTCTGATAATTATAGTATCCTTATTTCCTATCTTTACAATGCCTAAGTCATAATGATGTAATAATGAAAAATAATCAATATGAGGGGTAGCATGAAAAGAAGCACCTGTATCAATTATCCAACTGTTGTTTCCATTGATTGCCAATATATTTTCTATGTCACTTGTTGCTAGAATGCCAACATCATTGTCCACTATAATAGTAGTATTCTCTTCATCTTTTCCTCTTTCATTATTTTCTTCTTTCTGAGCCTTTTTGAATGACCAACAATACTTCTTAATATGTCCTTTCTTATGACAATAAAAGCACTCTACATCTTTTCTAAAAGATGACATGCTCCTAGATTATCCATGTTGATATGAAGATCTATTTGTTTCCATAGACATTCTTTTAGTTTATTCATTCAACAAGCTTGAAGTTACTAGGCTCATGGATAACATACCATCTGGTGCTGCATTACTAAGTGATATAACTAAAGTCTTCTAATTCTCTGGTAGAGAACTCAATAACAAAAGTGCTTGTAATTCATCTTTAATTACCATCTTCATAGAGACCAACTGATTAATGATATTTTTCATGTCATTCAAATGCTTAATAATTTTTTAACCTTCCATATACTTTAGATTCACCAGTTTCCTAATCAAGAAAGCTTTGTTGCCAATAGTTTTTCTCTTATATAAGTCTTCTAATTTTTTTCACAACTTATATGCTTCATTTTCTTTCATAATATGATGAAAAACACTATCTTCCACCCACTGTTGAATATAATTGACGACTTTTTTATTCAACTTATTCCAATCATCATCTGTTATTTTTTTTAGTTTGGTTTCATTCTCAATTATATCAAATAAATCTTTGTAATATAGATAGTCTTCCATCTTGACTTTCCAAATAAGCCAATTTTCTCTATTAAGGACAACCATTTTATTGCCAACTTTCATAATTAACATAAGTAAATATTCAACCTCGCTCTGCTACCACTGTTGGGATTTCTTATACTCAACTTGATAAATCCTTAAATGTCACTTGTGTAATCACAATAATATATGAATGCAATAAAATTATAATCAACTCAGGAAAAATAATCAAACACAAGAACACCAATATTTTACGTAGAAAAACCCCTTAGAAAAGGGTAAAAAACCACCGGAGCACGCCACCAAATTTCCACTATGTATCCAACAATACAATGTCTCTTCACAACAACAATTTTATCAACAACAGGATGATAAATCTTGCAAGAGAAAAACTATCCCAAAATTCACTACTGTATCCAAAATAATATGTAAAAGAAACCAATCGAAAATTTGACCATTATCGATCAAGTTCAAGAAAAATTATTTTTTAATTAAAAAATAATGTGATTAGCTAGGTCGAGTCATTTTTTTACTTTATATATATTATCAATATTTATTTCTATTTAAATAAAAAAATTTAAAAAAACTTTAAGACTAACATTCTTTGCTATTTCCTATTATACGTTGTCAATCAACGCTTCATCGTTGGTTTGAAAATGATCCCAGCTTCCCATCCGCGGGGAAGGTTGAGGATAGGTGGATAGTTTCCTATCTGGCTGGTTGTCGTCGGGCTGCATGCTAGGTTGGGGTTGAATCAGGGAGAAAAATTTCCAATGGAAGCAGCAGTTGCACAATTATACACACGAGATTGTTAAGCTAAAGAATAGAAAGTTATATGTTTGAATTGTAGATTTAACAAGCTCACGATGATGGACTCTTAGTAACAACAAATTATTATATGAAACATCATTGATGGTTACTTAGTAATCACTATATTGGTGAAGATGAATACAAATGCTATTAAAGCATTGCAAAGAGAAATAAAGAAGACTGAAGATTAAAATTGTATTGATCAATACCAAGAAAATAATTTGATAATTCAATACCAAGAAAATAATTTGCAATGCCAATATCTCTAATAGCAAATTCGGCACCAAGTGCGGATATTAGATCATTGATTTGAGCAACATTAGTTCCTGTGACAAGAATGTCATCAACATATATGAGAACATAGGTCTTAGAAGAGGAGTTGCAGCGGTAGAATAAAGATGTGTCTGCTTTGGATCTAATAAAGCCTTGTTGCTGAAGCCATCCTCCTAGGCGATGGAACCAAGCACGAGGAGCATGTCGAAGACCATATAGAGATTTTTGAAGATGATAGACATGTGTAGGGAACTGGGGATGAGTAAATCTAGGCGGTTGTTCCATATACACAGTTTTTTTTTATTAATTTTCATGCAAGAATGCATTTGAAACATCCAATTGTCGAATAGGCCATTTGAAACTAATTGCAATAGCTAGTAGGAGACGAACAGTGGTTATTTTAATAACAGGGCATAATGTTTTTGTAAAGTCAATACTTGGCATTTGGCGATAACCCTTAGCAACCAAACGAGCCTTGTGTCTTTCAATAGTTCCATAGGTATGACATTTGAGACGGAAGATCCATTTACACCCAATCACATTTATAGATGAGCTTCTGGGAACAAGGGTCCATGTCCCATTGCGAATTAAGGCATCAAATTCTAATGCCATGGCAGCCCGTCATGCAGGATCTTTAGATGCTTGTGCAAAACATGTAGGTTCAACATATGTAATTGAGTTGATGAGAGCTGCTGGTAGAGTATGTTTGCTTGAAGCTTTAGTTTGAAGAACTATTGGTTCAATGTCTCTATAGATATTAGTAAGAGCTCGTGTCTGCCGAGGAGGTGTAGAGTCAGGTGAAGATGTGCCCTCATTAGTGATTGCCTATAGAATAGTATGACTTGGTATAGTATTAGTCGAATGACTTGTTGACATTGGGGTTGTTGTGCTTCGGTTGCCTAATTGGCTTGTAGGTAGTGGGGTAAGATAAATGCCTTCTTGAGAGATGTTGCCTGAAATGTTAGCTATGGCAAAAGGAAATATTGCCTCATCAAAGATATCATGTCTAGAAATATAAATTTGTCCAAAGGAAGCACGCAAACAACGATAACCCAAGTGCATATTACTATAACCAAGGAAATCACATAAATTTGAGCGGGGTTGTAACTCGTGTTTCACATAGGGTCTCAACCAAGGGTAACAAGCGCAACTAAAGACTCGAAGAAGATTATAATCAGGGGTGCGTTGGTAGAGTATTTCAAAAGGAGTTTTATGGTGAAGTAAAGGGGTAGGGATGTGATTTATTAGATAGACAGCAGTGGAAACGACATCATCCCAATGTTTGACAGGAACAGAGGCATGATGCAAGAGTGCAAGGGCAGTTTCAACTATGTGGCAATGTTTTCATTCAGCAGACCCATTTTTGTTCCCGTGTGTGAGGACAAGAGATATGATGTGCAATACCGGACTGATAAAGATGTCGATGAATGGCTTGATATTCGCCGCCCCAATCAGAGTGAACTGTCACGCCCCGGCGGAAGCCGGCTATTTCTAGCTCAGGGTTCCCCAGGGAGTAACAATATTGATAGGAACCAGAGAACTACAATAATCACATATCCTTTATTTAATAAACAATCCAAATTTAACATATACAGTTTTATAACACGATATCTAAATACAACTATCCAAATTATCAACTGAATAAAATACAAAAGGCAACTATCTCAACTCGGGCTGGTATCTGCTATCTACTTTATCTCTCCCAAAACCTAACTCTATACCTGGAAGAGAAACAAAGGGAGTTAGCAAAAATGCTAAGTAGGAATCAACAAACATGGTGAGGGAATCAATTAACAAGATAATTCAATGACTGAAACAACAATATACAAATAATATAAGAATGTCGTGCAAATCATCAAGCTGGCCAACAGATCTCACTTAAGAGCCGCACTCATTTTCAGAGTGTTTCCACTGTTGCTCATGCAATGGAACGATTGTCTTAAACAGCCCGGAGTGTTGCGTCCAACACTGACATCCGTAGTATTGTCCTTAAGACAACTGACGGTGCCGTACCGGCATCTCAGATAGTCCGATGCGCGTCGGAACTATAACTCAGATAAACAGGCCACTGGAGAATAAATCATCCAGGTCAGCGGTCAAAATATATCACGACTTTATCATCTCAGATTTATAACGGTTCCACATACTTATGTGTCAATATCACAGATACACAATTGTTCAACCAGGTTCATAAGCCAAAAAATCAGATATCTCAACACAGTTTCTTTTATCGTGCATACAGAAATAGAATATGACCAATGAACAAGATAAATGAGGTCAACTGAATTACAGAAACAATACAAGCAGACGAAGCAATTAGATATCAGTGTCAATCAATTCTATCATCATATATCAAACCAAAGGAATAAGCAGCAAATCCTATATTTCTTGACACTGTAAGAAAGGAGTAGGGTGAGATTCCTACCTCAAGTGCTGTTATTCTGAATCCTCTTGAAAAGTCAACAAGTTTGTATATCAAACAATGCAAGCCGATTATTGGATCAACCACTCTGTAACATGAATTTGTACATGAACTCTATCATTAAACATTCTAATTTGAAAACCAAAACTACTAACATGTAGAACATAACCCTAAACCTAGAGAACCAGTCTCAGATCATATGAACCGAACCTAAAACTCACTGAACCGGACAGAATTGCACTGAACCGATCAAATTCACCCTGAACCAAGTTAAACCGAGACTTCTAACTTCAATTACACAAAATATAAACCTCCTCTAAAGCTATACAGACTACCATTAGATAGGAAATTTAATTACCTTTCCAACGACTACCTGAACCGGCCCTGATTCGACCTCCTTGGGGTCGAACCGGTCAACATTCAATAACTGACCAACTTGAAATTGAACTGCTCAGCGGTTCAAATCAATTTCAAAACAGCCGATGGTTTATTTCAAAATAAACCGAACCCAAAACTTAAATAAAACTCGAACCGGTTTAAATTGATTTCAACATAGCCGACGGTTTATTTCTAAATAAACCGCCAAACCCTAAAATCGAACCTGGTCCAGCCATTCGAACCGCGCCGCCCGACCGCCGCCGCGCAAGGCTGCCGGACTCGCGTCCGCTGCTTGCGCCGGCGAGCTCGCGAGAACGCGTCGAACATCGGATCGACTCCAAATTTCTCCAGAAGATTTATAACAACGAAACGAAGCTCCTCGACGAACTTCGGAGAGATTTCGACGCCCGGTCGAAGCTCTCGAAATAGACGAAAGTATCGACGGTGGCGCCTCCGCCGTCGATACTCAAAACTCAACCAAAGCCCAATAGAACTTCACGAAAACTTTAGGAAAGGAAGTATACCTTGCTATGGAGTTGTATCGTAGCCCAGAACACAGAGATCGCTGTCGATGGAGGCGCTGGATGGTTGGAACACGAGGCGGCGCCGCTAGAACTCCGGCGACTGGTTCGAGTGCTATTTCTCCTTCCTGGCGGCGCTTCGAGGGGTGAAGATGTTCAAGGGTTCGAATCGAATCCACGAGAGCAGAAGCGCCATTATATATAGGCAAAACGCGTTCCATACGGCGAGAACGTGGCGGCGACCAAATCGCCGCAAAGATCGGGGAAGACGACGAGTTCACTCGTCGCCCTAATTTAATTCACAAATCGAATAAATAAAAATCTCAGCGTTTTAATATTAAAACGCGAATTAACCCGATGGTTAGGCGGCGGCGTTTACGAACGCGAGACGCGGGTTCGAATCCCCACGGACGCGTTTTTTTTTGTTTTGAATAAAATCAATTCAAATCAGACTTAAGATGAAGAAGCATGGATTAATATCAGCAATGAAGACGTAGCCTGGTGGTGGGGCTGCGTCCGAAAGTTGAATGCGTCGCGGGTTCGAGCCCTCGTGAACGCATAATAAGTTTTATATATAAAAACTTATTATTTTATCATTTTAAAATTCTGAAAAATTTTAGAAAAATCAAAAAAATTCTAAAATAAATTTCTGAATTAAATTTATAAAATTAAGGTTATAACATTATCCACCCCTTAAAAAGAATTTGGTCCTCCAAATTCAGAGTACACAAAAATAATAGCATAACTATGAAAACTAAGAATTACACTAAGTCCGGAGTCTCCTCTTGAGTTTCCTGTTGAGTCTGCTGAGTCACTGCATAAACTCTTGCTGGAGCTGTAGATTGCTGTTGAAATCCTCTCTGTGGCATCTGATTAATCTGACCAGTTCTCTCCTGATAAGTCCTAGGTCTAGAGTTCTGTTGGTAACTTTGTTGATGGCTTTGCTGATAACTTTGCTGTGGGGGTTGAAGTCCTCTTCGTGGGCAATCTACCTTATAATGACCCCAACCTTTGCAATAGTTGCATTGAATCTCATTGGAAGGGCATACATTAGCCAAATGTCCTTCTTGATTACACTTAAAGCATTTTCTCACAGACACTGCTGAATTAAAGCTTGGTGCATATAAAGAATGCACAGGTCTCTGATGGCTATTAAATACTGCTCTTGATCTTTTCCCTCTATTATCATAGGTTTCTATCTCTACTGATCTAGTTGTCTGGCTTACTTTTCTCTTTTCTGCTAATTCTTGTACCTCTTCAATTTGTTTTTCTTTAGCCACATCTATTAAAGAAGCCTCTATCCTGAATGCTGTATTTACCACTGCCTGAAAACTATCTAAGGGGATAGTATTCATTTGTTCCTTTATTGTATGGTGTAATCCCTTAATAAAAAGTTGGCACTTTCTTCTTTCAGTGGTTACCAACTCTGGAAATAAATCTGATAATCTCTCAAAGTCAGTTACATAGATATTCACTGACCTTTTTCCTTGTTTCAGATTTAGAAATTCTTGCATCTAGCTATCCTGAGAAGATTCTGGAAAATATTTATCAAAAAATGCATCTCTAAAATCAGTCCAAGAGATAGGGTCATTTCCAAAAGTAACTCTCATTCCAGACCACCATGTCCCAGCTCTATCAGATAAGAAATATGTGGCCAATTCTACCTTCTGCTCATCTGGACATCCTAATGCTCTAAAGGTTTTCTCTACTTTTAGTAACCAATCTCTAGCAGCCCAAGGGTCAGTAGTTCCTCCAAAATCACGAAATCGATCTTTTCCTAACTGTGAGAACTGCATCAGCATATTAGCTGACCTAACTGGTTGGTTTACTACTGGTTGTGGTACTAACGATGGAGAAGAAGATTCACCCTCATCCCTTACTGCTATTGGTACTACAAGGGAAGCATGTGGTGCTGCTTCTAAGGGTACTGAGGCTTCATACCCACTTCTTCTTCTTGTAGGGGCTCTAGGTAAGTTTTGAGGTAACTGTACCTCAGCTTCAGGAGGATTTCTAGCTTCTCCAATGCTGTGGGCACTCACCCTCTGACTTCCACCTCCATGGCCTCTACTTCCTTGACTTGGGATTGCTCTGCCTCTAGTTCTTGGTTCCATCCTGCCAACAAAATAACATGTTATATAATAATTGTTTACCTATTCATTTATGTTAACCTTAACCCAAACCCAGTCCTGAGGTTCCTATATCCTTAGGTTTTCTTACTGAACCTATAGCTCTGACCTGTGGGTTATGGGCCCACAGAAATTTATACCTCTGTATCAACCTATAGCTTTGACCCGTGGGTTATGGGCCCACAGACTTATACCTCTGAACCTCGCTCTGATACCATTTAAATTGTCACGTCCCGGCGGAAGCCGGCTATTTCTAGCTCAGGGTTCCCCAGGGAGTAACAATATTGATAGGAACCAGAGAACTACAATAATCACATATCCTTTATTTAATAAACAATCCAAATTTAACATATACAGTTTTATAACACGATATCTAAATACAACTATCCAAATTATCAACTGAATAAAATACAAAAAGGCAACTATCTCAACTCGGGCTGGTATCTGCTATCTACTCTATCCCTCCCAAAAGCTAACTCTGTACCTGGAAGAGAAACAAAGGGAGTTAGCAAAAATGCTAAGTAGGAATCAACAAACATGGTGAGGGAATCAATTAACAAGATAATTCAATGACTGAAACAACAATATACAAATAATATAAGAATGTCGTGCAAATCATCAAGCTGGCCAACAGATCTCACTTAAGAGCCGCACTCATTTTCAGAGTGTTTCCACTGTTGCTCATGCAATGGAACGACTGTCCTAAACAGCCCGGAGTGTTGCGTCCAACATTGACATCCGTAGTATTGTCCTTAAGACAACTGACGGTGCCGTACCGGCATCTCAAATAGTCCGATGCGCGTCGGAACTATAACTCAGATAAACAGGCCATTGGAGAATAAATCATCCAGGTCAGCGGTCAAAATATATCACGACTTTATCATCTCAGATTTATAACGGTTCCACATACTTATGTGTCAATATCACAGATATACAATTGTTCAACCAGGCTCATAAGCCAACAAATCAGATATCTCAACACAGTTTCTTTTATCGTGCATACAGAAATAGAATATGACCAATGAACAAGATAAATGAGGTCAACTGAATTACAGAAACAATACAAGCAGACGAAGCAATTAGATATCAGTGTCAATCAATTCTATCATCCTATATCAAACCAAAGGAATAAGCAGCAAATCCTATATTTCTTGACACTGTAAGAAAGGAGTAGGGTGAGATTCCTACCTCAAGTGCTGTTATTCTGAATCCTCTTGAAAAGCCAATAAGTTTGTATATCAAACAATGCAAGCCGATTATTGGATCAACCACTATGTAACATGAATTTGTACATGAACTCTATCATTAAACATTCTAATTTGAAAACCAAAACTACTAACATGTAGAACATAACCCTAAACCTAGAGAACCAGTCTCAGATCATATGAACCGAACCTAAAACTCACTGAACCGGACAGAATTGCACTGAACCGATCAAATTCACCCTGAACCAAGTTAAACCGAGACTTCTAACTTCAATTACACAAAATATAAACCTCCTCTAAAGCTATACAGACTACCATTAGATAGGAAATTTAATTACCTTTCCAACGACTACCTGAACCGGCCCGGATTCGACCTCCTTGGGGTCGAACCGGTCAACATTCAATAACTGACCAACTTGAAATTGAACTGCTCAGCGGTTCAAATCAATTTCAAAACAGCCGATGGTTTATTTCAAAATAAACCGAACCCAAAACTTAAATAAAACTCGAACCGGTTTAAATCGATTTCAACATAGCCGACGGTTTATTTCTAAATAAACCGCCAAACCCTAAAATCGAACCTGGTCCAGCCATTCGAACCGCGCCGCCCGACCATCGCCGCGCAAGGCTGCCGGACTTGCGTCCGCTGCTTGCGCCGGCGAGCTCGCGAGAACGCGTCGAACATCGGATCGACTCCAAATTTCTCCAGAAGATTTATAACAACGAAACGAAGCTCCTTGACGAACTTCGGAGAGATTTCGACGCCCGGTCGAAGCTCTCGAAATAGACGAAAGTATCGACGGTGGCGCCGCCGCCGTCGATACTAAAAACTCAACCAAAGCCCAACAGAACTTCACGAAAACTTTAGGAAAGGAAGTATACCTTGCTATGGAGTTGTATCATAGCCCAGAACACAGAGATCGCTGTCGATGGAGGCGCTGGATGGTTGGAACACGAGGCGGCGCCGCTAGAACTCCGGCGACTGGTTCGAGTGCTATTTCTCCTTCCTGGCGGCGCTTCGATGGGTGAAGATGTTCAAGGGTTCGAATCGAATCCACGAGAGCAGAAGCCCCATTACATATAGGCAAAACGCGTTCCATACGGCGAGAACGCGGCGGCGACCAAATCGCCGCAAAGATCGGGGAAGACGACGAGTTCACTCGTCGCCCTAATTTAATTCACAAATCGAATAAATAAAAATCTCAGTGTTTTAATATTAAAACACGAATTAACCCGATGGTTAGGCGGCGGCGTTTACAAACGCGAGACGCGGGTTCGAATCCCCGCGGACGCGTTTTTTTTTTGTTTTGAATAAAATCAATTCAAATCAGACTTAAGATGAAGAAGCATGGATTAATATCAGCAATGAAGATGTAGCTTGGTGGTGGGGCTGCGTCTGAAAGTCGAACGCGTCGCAAGTTCGAGCCCCCTTGAACGCATAATAAGTTTTATATATAAAAACTTATTATTTTATCATTTTAAAATTTTGAAAAATTTCAGAAAAATCATAAAAATTCTAAAATAAATTTCTGAATTAAATTTATAAAATTAAGGTTTATAACATGAACGCTTAAGATTTTTTGATTAAAGAAGCTCTACATGCTTTTGGAAATGATAAAATATATCGAAAAGATCGGACTTGCGTTTCATTAGAAAAAGCCAAGTATATTTGTTGTAGTGATCAATAAATGAAACATAATATGAATAGCCACAATTTGAAAGAACTGGTGCAGGTCCCCAAACATTAGAATGGATAATTTGTAAAGGAGCTGATGCTTTATTTATTGATGGAGAAAAAAAGGAAGTTTATGACTTTTGGATTTCATACAAGCATCACAAATTTGGGATAAAGTATTATTTGCAGGTAAACTATAATGGTTTATTATTTTTCGAACAAGACGAGTAGAGTTGTCCCCGTGTGTCGAACCTTGGAGTAGAGTTGTCCCTGTGTGTCGATCCTTTATAAAACAATTATTAGGATGAAATTCAAAGAAAACATCATTATCATGGGCGAATTGACGAACTGAAAGCAATGGTTTAGTGATTGATGGAACACAAAGAATATTGCGCATGTTTAATAGATGAGTAGAAGAAGATAGAGATGTATTTCCAAGGTGAATAATATGCAAACCTGTACTGTTACTAACTTTAACTGTATCATGTCCATTGTAGGGCACTACTTGTTGCAGAGAGTTGAGATTAGGTGTGACATGGTGGGTGGCGCCTGAGTCTGGATACCATGCTGTAGGATTATATAGACTCGATGCCTCATGAGGAGTAGTTGTATAGTAGGCTTTTGGCTGGATTGGATGTCTTGCCTGAGTTTGACTAGAAAAGCCCCTAACAAATCCTATATCAAATCTTTTGTTGCACTAATGAGCATAGTGCCCAGGAATGAAACAAACTTGACATCTTCCTCTTCCATGTCCTCGTCCTTGATAGCGTCCTCCTTGTTGATGACGACCTCCTCCACAATTGTTGTTGCCTCGATGAATAGTACTGTTGATAGTGGTACTAGTAATATCGAGATCTCTCATTGATTGAAGATGCAGAAGCCGTTCATGTGAGGATAACAGTCCATGAACTTCCTCTAATGTTAAGTCATCACTGTGTGCAGTAACGCTTGGAATAAAATTATCATAAGAAGGGCTAAGCCCTAATAAAACATGCATAATGAGATCAACGTCAGATATAGGGTGTCTGATGGCGGCTAAGTTGTTAGCAATATTCTTTATTTTCTGCGTATAATCATGCATAGAGTCATTTCCTTGCCGAGTCACTTGCAGTTGTGACTTAAGCTGGAGCACCCTGGTGTGAGAGTTGGACTGGAATGCTTTAGCAAGTGTATCCCATATAAGTTTAGATGAGTTAAGGTCAACTACAAGAGGAAAAACTTCTTTCATAAGAGTTGAATTAATCCAACTTAGAATTATTTGATCTTTAATTAGCCAATCGTTATGGCAAGTATCCATTAGGGATGGAGCCGGATCGGTGCCTTCAACGATTCCTAGCATGCTATGAACTCGAAATAGAGGAATAAATTGTGTTCTCCATAATAGAAAATTGTCCCTTATCAATTTAAGAGGTAAAAAAGGGACACTGCTAGGATAGGGTAAAGTGTTTGACAATCCACTGGTTTGCCATGATGATGAACTAATTTTGGAATCCATAAAGAAAGATTCTAGAAAGTAAATATTGTTCTCATAAAAGTTGTAAAATTGAATTCGTGAGATTTCCGAGAGAACCAATCCAATGAGATTTGAAGTGAAATTGATGGAGTCTTGGAGAGAGCTACGTTGCTTCTTGCATTCTTGATCTCTAATGAAAAGAACATAGGCACACTTTAGTATTATTGTAGTATGCGATGCAGCATTTCTGTCTTCAATTAGCCACAAACTTTAGCTACTAAGTGGGCTTGATTTGTTGCGTAGTTGGTTGCTTCAAAAGGATGTGAAGATCTTGAAGAGGAGAAAGCATGTGTGCTTGGAAGAATTCCAAAGAAACCACACAAGCATCCAAAAAAAAAAAAAATTCAGGTGTAACGAGAGCATGAGGTTATTTGCTCTGATACCATGTTAAAACATTGCAAAGAGAAATAAAATAGACTAAAGATTAAAACTGTATTGATCGATTTTTGTATTGATGCATGTCTATGTTTTATACAAAGATGTTGAGAGTATATCAGAAAATATTCAAATAGAAGTTTTTCTGTAAAGAAAATGGTTTGTTAGTTTGTTCTGTTATTAATTTGATATCTCCTTAGGTAATTGCATCTGTGTGATTCTTGCAAATTGCATCAGCCGCTTGATTGGTACGTTTACAAATACAATAGATAAGTCATGGGTCGAGATTATGCAAATACAATAGATAAGTCATGGGTCGAGATTATGGGCTGAAGCTTTTGCTTTGATAAGCTTACAAGGACCCTCTATTTGTATGTACCAAATGCTGAGTTACACGCACTAGTATGTAACATGCTTACAATCAACTAGTGTATAATCTCAATCAATGGAGGTAGCTAGAGAACAAGCTGACAGGAGCGCAGCAGGCGTAGCTCATCAACCCTAGCTAAAAAATCCTCTTGCAAAAGATGAAGACGATTCAATTAAATTAGTGCCAAACCCTGCCTTGCAAACATTCCTCCTTAGCTTTCACGGAAATCCAGGCATGCAATCAACAAAAACATCCCTCCCCTACATTAATTCTCCAGACAGACTCTGGGATTTGTTGGCATCAAGAAAAGGACCAGACCAAGCAATTAAAATATGAACAACACAGCAGGATCCTTCTCCTGCAAGCAAAGCATATCTATCTATGCTGCTACACTATACCTTTCTTCATTAATTTCCTAATTTTTTTTTAAAAAAATTATCCGCCATGAATATTACGTTCAGTTGAAATTAAATATGACTTTCTGTATTTAAAAAAAAAAAATCAATTCTCTCCCAGATTGAGCATGAACAAAGAAACAAACACAAGGAATGAGAATGGCTGCACCTTTGTCTTAAATTTTTAATTAGGAACCATAAACATTCCATGGTCCCACGAGGCAGTGATGTGATATTGAAAAAACAATCATGGAGGAGAAAAATATAACATAGATTCCCATGCGTCCCGCGTGGCAGCCAGGCTGGCATTCCAACTTTAAATGATGCGGATAATGACTTGATAAATAATTTATATAATATCAATTATTTGTTTTCTAGATGGATGGATCAACATCCAAAGAATGTGGTGCGCCTCATGTGCATCCACATTCATAGTCAATGGCCCAATTCCAAAAGTCTCACAAATCAATTACCGATAGCAGCCCCGATTGAAGTCTACATCAATCAATACATTATACATAACCAGCCTAGCCTACTCTGTAGCTATCTGCTCTCACGCATCCCTAGTTTTGTTTAAATTCCACATACTAGCCGGAATAAGAATCTATAGAATACTTGGAACTAAGATCTTTGTCCTCGCTGAGGAATATTATGGTGGTCAGCAGTCAGCACACTGCCCTGACGCATCCGTCAGGGGCATGCACAAGAATAACTTGGATTCTTCCAGCTCACTGGTCACTGCCCTCTCTCTTTCGTCACAACATTCTTTTAACATTGGAGTAATTTAATTAACGCCGGCCAATCGAACGGGAACTACCATCCATCCACGGACTGTTGGTGGCTCGGAGGGCCCCACTGGCACAGCTTTGACCGAAAGCCTTGACCTCCTCTCCTTCTCCAATGTCCGCATCCGCTCGCTGGCTTTCTGCAACGTTCTTACTGAAGCATACGAAAGCAAGCTTCCCATGTCGTGCTTTTTCATCCATGAATTTCAGCAAATGCTTGGATGAGTAACGAAGAAGCCAGGACATCCGGTTACTTAATAATTGTGGGTGTGCAGTGGAGATTTCTCGGGAGACTACAAAATCTCTTTGTCGTTTGTTCGCCCTAGCGCCCTCAAACGTGACGTGACTGCACTCTTTTATCCTAATGGAGTTTTAGATGAGCAAATGGCAGCACAGCGCAGAGTGGGGAAGAAGAGTTTGCGAGATGCCCACATGGAGGAGCCCATCTGCTGTCCTCTTAAAGCAGCGGCCGGCACGCCTGTGCCTAACGGCAACTCTGCAGAAAGCATGCACGAGAGAAGAAGACAATAACAGAGATGAACGAACCTGATACGTACATACATACATATTTCGATTTACAAATACAGTATCACATGGTACGTGTTGTCGCTTTCCCCTGGGAATTCCTTTCTTTTAAGGTAGAGAAAGAGTCAGTTTTGCTTTGAACGCTAGCACTGGTGTAGGGAGAAAAAGCACGCGAGCACAGAGCAAGAACAAAACAATACAATACAAATTTTTTTTTAAAAAAAAGCACGTAAGATAAAGAGAAAAAGAAAAGGAATGGTGAGTGGATTCTTCTCCTCGCTAGCATGCCTCGAATCTCTCGCTCAACACAGGCCACCCTCGGGATTCCTGCTGCCCCTTCGTCCTCCAGATCACTACTCTCTTAAATCACACTACTACTTGTACAAATATAAATACAGTACTATGACTATCTTCTCGGCTGCATCAGTATCCACTGTCAGTCTTGGGACCCATCAGACGCACACACACCTACAGCATCTCTTTCTGTGGAATTCCGGTGTCTGGCAGGTTGGTGAAGGAGAGGAGGAAGATGCTGTGCAGCGGAGAGGAGTTGGACATCATCACCTCAGGGAAGGAATGGGCCGAGGTAAGCGGCTAGGGTGGTGGTACCTATATTACCTTAGCTAGTTTTCCCTTCCTCTCCCACTAGCCCACATGTGGCGTCTGTCCCTCGCCACCCTCTACCGCTCCCTCTGTCCCTGTCGCCATCGCTCAATTATTCTGCATGCTTGTTTTTGTTGCCTAGCTCTTGTCTGCGAACCTCCGCTGGGTTCTATCACTCACAATTTTCTCCTCCCTTCGCTCTCTCTCTCTCTCTCTCTCTCTCTCTCTCTCTCTCTCTCTCTCTCTCTCATCTATCTTCCGTTTCCTCTCCTGCAGATGATGGGTGAAAGGCTCCTGATCCCTGCAGCAGCAGCAACAACAATAACAACCAATACTAACAATACCACCACTGCCTGCAGTAGCAGCGGCAGCGGCGCCATTAATCCTAACAACAACAAGAACAGCAACATGGTAGCTAGGGTTTCGGACAAGCCGCCGCCGGCGACAGACCAAGCGCTGCGGTGCCCACGCTGCGACTCCTCCAACACAAAGTTCTGCTACTACAACAACTACAGCCTGTCGCAGCCGCGCCACTTCTGCAAGGCCTGCAAGCGCTACTGGACGCGCGGCGGCACGCTGCGCAACGTCCCCGTCGGCGGAGGCTGCCGCAAGAACAAGCGCGTCAGAAAGCCCTCCGCGGCGGCCGCCGCTCCCCGCGCCCTGCCGCCTCAGGATCCGATCGCTTCTTCCGCCCACCTCGACGCCGCCACGATCTACGCCCTGCAGACCGCGGCCGCACCGCTGCCAATTCTAACCTCCGCCTTCGAACTACCGCCTCCGCCAAATCTCGGAGGCCTCGGGCTGGAGCTCCAGGGGCTACCGCCGGCGAGTTCTGCCGCGATGTCGCTCTTCGGCGATTACCCGCTCTACGGATCCAATCTGTCTTCAGCGTCCCTTGTTATGTCTGGAGTTAAGCAGGCTAAGCAAGTGGAGGACTACCAAACTCTGCTGCAATTCGATGAATTGCAAGCCTCAGAGATCAGTGGAATCATCAAGTTAGAGGCACAAGCCAACAGCATGAACATCAACAGCATAGACTGGCAGACTGTTCCGCATGACAATCTTTTGGATAATTTCGGTCCAGCTGCGGCCATGTACTGGAACACTGGTGGCGGGAGCGGCATTTGGCTGGATGGAGTAAATTGCGGGTCGTCGGTGTCACCTCTAATCTAGTACTGTCTCTTAACTCGGATAATCATCATTTGCTTCAAAATTACTCGCTAGTTATAGGTTTCTTGATTACTAGTATTGGGGGTGAAATTAATTAGCCACATATATGTGTAGATGTTGGCTGTAATGGGGGCGGTGAGTGCGGATTACCGCGGAGAGTGGGTGGATCGGAGAGATCCTGTCGGCTGCAAACGTCGTCTCAAGCCCCTTGTGTTTTTTAGTCATTGTGGCATCAAGCAGACCGTTTGCTCTGAGAGGAACCTCGGATCCATTCGGCTCAATCTTATTATTATTACATGTCTCCAATTAAAACGATGATGCTTGAATTGGGAATAGCTAGGAACACTACTTCTCTCCTTCATCATCGCCAGTTGGTTTGTTCTAAGCTGATGGAGAATTAAGGCAATTAACAGATAAGTTACTTTTCGTTATCTCAGTTTCTTTTTCTCTTTCTTTCAAGTGTTAGTAGGAAGGGGCTTGGAGTACATTAATAATGTCATATGTATTGGGATTTCATTTCACTTTTTTTCCCCTAAATTTGTGAGTGAACTTGTTTGCCTTTCTGTTCTTGTTCTCTCATCGAGTACTGTAACTGCATGCATTCAGCGAGTATTAACCTCTTCTCATTTATCTTCTTCTGAACTACAGAAATATATTGAAACTTAATGATGTATTCTGATGATTATGTTCACAAGTGCAATGAGTGTCTTTATGTGCAGTAAGTAGTCGATCCAGCATGAGTCTGTGGAGCTTTCTTGGCCTTCATGATTGTGTCAGTTTGAAACTTTGCTAGGAAACGCATGCATGCATTGACAGTATGCATCAACTTTTGCTCAGGTTTGTCTATTTGTATTTCATGCTTTCTGCACAGCAAATTTTAACTTAAAAAAAGGATAAAACAAGTTTGAACATTGTGGGGAACAACAAAACCCTAACCTTTAGTCCATGTAACGTAGCAGTTGGAGCTTTTCTACTGGTTTTGACTAGAATTACTGTCCTCTTTGACCATTATGATGCAGCAAAAACACTGGATTTTAGACTCTGTCAGTAGCTCCTGTTACATATAATGCATGCATGCACGAGCAATTGTCGATCTTCTAGAAAATTCCAGATTTATCTGAACATAAGTTTAAAGTTGATTACAACTAAACAATTAACGTTAGGTCTCATAATAAACTCAAAATCATTGGTCTCATATGTTCAAGGTTGTAAATGTGTATGCATGATAGATGAAATTATAGAGTGTGTGAAAGAGAGAAAGAACGCAAGACATGCTGACAGTCCACATATGTTCATGTTTTGCCACATCTAGGATTGTCTGCTGACCATTACTGAAGGTAATTAATTCTGTATTATAGAGATTAGTTATTGCAATTGAAAAGTTTAGCGACAATGTTTTAATCCTATGTATGATTGAGTTTCATTTTACTTGGAGTTCAACATATAGATTTGAAAATTTTCAGTTTACGAGTCCAAAAACTTTATCTCAAATTTTGCATGATGCATTCAAATTCAAAGTTAATTTTCACTATAATATGTATAGACATTTTTTTTATATAGGCAAGTAATTGATGAAGGTAGAATTTAACCCTACCATTTGTCTAACTAAGACCTTCAAGAACTTTATCATTGGGATCGAGTCTAGCCTTTATCAATTACTTGATCATGTGATCAAATTAAAACAAATTGAGCTAAAGCATTATTATAAAATTTGAATAAGTTTTTGTTTTTTATTTTAAGAAATAAAGTAAGATTTATTTTTATAATCTTTTTTCTTCTAAGACAGCCTAAATGATGGAAGGTTAAAATTATCCTAAAAATATATAAGGATTTTGATAAATCCAATCATATTCATTGAAATATTGCCCAAATTAAGTAAAATTAACTATCATTCCATCGTCTTCAAATAACTTAAACCAATGTTTGGGTTGCATCATAGAATTACCAACTCATATATTTGCCTTCTTATCTATGAATCTATGAATGATTGAATCAACCAAATAATATGATGTTGAAAGTTACCATGATAATTATTTATTCTCAAGATATTTTCTATTTCTATTTTGCATAGGAGAATTAAACAGGCACACCTCATAAATGGGCAACAATGTTATGTAGCATTAAAATCTTATCCGTGGACACTATCATCACCAATAGCACCTTGAATTAAACATCTTAAATCTATATAAAATTCTCTATTCAATAGACAATAATGAAGTTTGGACAACCTAGTGCATGGCTTAGGAAAAAAACTATAATATAAAATACTTTAATGCAACTTTTATTTTATTTTTCTTTATTGCTTTGTAAGAGTAGCCCTCGGGTAACATAAGCCCGAAAAACTATGAATCCTCTTAGGTGATTTAATCGATAAGCCCTTATTTTAAGATAAAAACAAGAAAGGTAATCCCTAAGAGGCTATTTTTATAATATATGTTTATCTTGAGACTAAAACATGAATGGAAAACTCGTCAAGAGATCTCTCATGTAGAACAACTTACTAAAATTGACAAAACAAAAAAAATTGAATGTAATCTATGCAAACCTCTTGGGGATTGTAGTTTAATCACAATGAATTAATATCATCTTAGAAGTTACATAATTATCTAACTTAAAATATTTCTTTTAGCACCCCTGTGGTCAACCTCAATGATTACCCTATTGATTTGATTTCAATGATAATTTTTATAATCTTTTTATGATAAGGATACCTATTGATGTCAACACTATCACATATGTTATGTCTATTAAGGGTTCATGAGTGATGAAAATATCAAAGGTGCCTATACAAATAGGAATAGAGTATAAAAAAATTATTGGTCATAAAAAATTAGCATATGAGAATTAGCATAATTGACTCAAATAATTACCTTTTATTAACCATAATAGAAATTATTATACCACTCAACTAGGTGTTAAGATGTTAGCTAAAATACTCAATCCATATGATAGCTAACAAGAAAAACTCAATGTTTGTTTATGCCAATGTTGTCCAAAAAAAGAAGATGATACATAAAAAAAAAGTTTATTCACTCTCTTTAGCTAGTTTGATGTGGTTTGAGGTAATAAATAAATAAATAAATAAAGGCTATCCTTCAAGAAATTATTATATAAATCACCTAAAAAATTTTACAAAATAATATCATTGTCATCAATTTGAAGGTACTCTTGGGGGCAATATATATAGCCAACCATAACAAAATAATAGCATCATAAATGTTGTATAGCACCCAAACTCAAATGACCCTTTATATTCCACATAAATTAATTTTGACTACTTCATCCATTATCTCTCTATTTCTACTTTTTATCCTTTTCATTTCTCTTGTATAAATTTAATATCTATTTATATTCATACCATTATGCATTAATGAAACCTACAGATGCTCGAAAAAGAGCAACAAAATTTGTGTCATTGCTATTTTAAATTAACAAACTTAGGATAGATTAGAAACATAACCTTCCTATTGATAATCCTCATAAATACGGGGGAGAATGTATGTTCATTGAGAAATGACGTTTATGAATATTCATGTTAGATGCTTATTGCTATTTCAAACTAACAAATTTGGATAAATTAGAAATGTTACCTCCCTATTCACAATCCGCATAGGATGGAGAACATATATGCATTAACACCATATTTATTAGCATGAAAATCAGGATGGAAAAGGTGGAAAAAATAATTTTCTACTGTTTACTATAATGATTAGACGAAGGAAAATCATCTTATTTATTTTCGTTTTCCGATTCGCTCAAATCGGGCAGAAACGCTACGTTTGCCTCACCGAGCCGACCTCATCCTGCATCGCAGACCTCCCCTAGCTCGCCTCGCCGACCTCGCCAGTGATGAGAGGCTCGCTAGCTTGCATTGCTAACCTCACCAACTCGTGCCGCGGACCTCGCCCAGCTCGCCTCACCAGCATCCACAAGCTCTCGCCGACCTCGCCAACATCCACGAGCCCTTACCGACCTCACCAGCTCGCATTGTTGACCTCGCCAGTGTCAGCGAGCTAGCGAGAGCTCATGGACGCCAAGCTCGCTAGCGTCCTCGCCTTGCGTCGCCTGGTGAGAGCTCTCGCCGACCTTGCATCACGTTGCATTGCCGACCTTGCTGTCCTCACCACCGTCCTCGCCTTGCATTGCCAAGCAAGAGCTCTCGCTGACCTCGCAAGCTCGCATCGGAAACCTCTCAAGTGTCTGTGAGCTCTCACTGACCTCTCCAGCGTCCATGAGCTCTTGCCGACCTCGCCAACTTGCATCGCAAACCTCGCTAGTGTTCGCAAGCTGGCGAGAGCTCACGGACACCGAGCTCGCTAGCATCCTCGCCTCGTGTTGCCTGGCGAGAGCTCTCACCAATCTCGTCTCACGTGACGTCGCCAACCTCACCTTCTCGCATCGCTGACCTCGCAAGCATCTGTGAGCACTCGCCGACCTTGCCTTGCCAACGTTGTGGACCTCGTTGACCTCTCCAGCGTCCACGAGCTCTTGCCATCCTCACCAGCGTCTGCAAGCTGGCGAGAGCTCACGGACACATAGCTCACCAGTGTCCTCATCTTGCGTCGCCTGGCGAGAGCTCTCACCGACCCTCGCCTCGTATCATATTTGTTATAACCCGCTTAATAAGTAAACTATTTATTAACTTGGTGAGCCAATTTGCAATGTGGCTCAATCTATTAAAATGCTTAAGCCCAAGTTAACAATAGCAAGCCCACTAAGCCTTATATACTATATAATCTTTTCTCCCACTTCCAATGCTACATGTCATAAACAAATAATACAAAGATAACTAACTGTACACAGAGGATGTCATGTAAATCATTAAGCTTGGCCAACAGATCTCAATATGAGCCACACTCCTTCTTAGAATGTTTCCACTGCAGCTCACACAATGGAATAACTACCCTAAGTAGCCCGGTAGTGTTACGTCCAACACCTGACATTCGAAGTATTATCCGAAGACAACTGGCGATACTCCAATCGGCAACCATATAGCTCAATATAATCGGTAACTATATATCACACACACAGTGGCCACTGGTGATAAATCATCCTATCCAGAGGTCAATATGTCACGACATAACAACACATGTACACAACTATTCCATCATACTCAAATAACAATATCATAGATATCTCAATGCATCTTTACTAACCATGCATACAAAAACAGAATATGACCAAATGAACAAAATAAATAAGGTCAATCAAATTTAGAAACAAAGCAAGTAGACGGATCAAATAGATAATAGTGTCAATCTATTCTAATATATGCATCTGACACCAAATCAAAGGAATAGACAAAGATTTCTACATATCCTTGACAACATAACAAAGGAGCAGAGAAAGATTCCTACCTCGAGCGTTGATATCCTGAATGCCTCTAAAATTAAAATTATCTCTTCTTCTTAACTGAACAATTTAAATAAATTTATTTGTTATCACTTACTTCATGTATCAATCTATAACTATGCCCTCAACCCCTAATTATAACGATCATACAAAATTAGATTCTTATCGGAATAAGTTCCCCCGGTAGATATTGATCACAACTAAGTTCCAAGGATACTAAAGTCCCCAAGATTACCCTAATCACACATATTAAAAATATAATTTAGAGTTCATAAACATTTTATGTATTTTAGAGGAAATAAAATAATTATAATTAATAAATAAAGTAGATAATAGAAAATTAAATTTTACCTTCGCCGCAATGCTTGACGCAGGCGAAGTGAATTGAAGCGAACGCAGCGTTCGCTCGCATTGCTGGAAAAAAAATTTCACCGGCACTTGCTGCCGAAAACATCGTCGCTGACAAGGAAAGACTCTCTACTGCTGTCAAGAGATAGGACAGCCGCCAAGAGGGAAGAAGCAGCAAACGCTGCATGCCACAAGCGAACACAGCAATGTCCACATGCGGCATAGCAAGGAAACGCCGGCACGAGCGCTGCAAGGAAGCACTGCTGTTATAACCTAAGATTAAAATTTTCTATTATTAATTTAAATTTTAAATTTTAAAAAATTCAGAATTTATGTTTTGGAATTTTTTTTATGACTTTTAGGAATTTTTTCAGAATTTTTAAAGGATAAAACCCGCGACACACGTTATGACATGGTGTAGCCCAACAACCAGGCTAAGTCGTGATTTGTTAATTAAATCGCACCCTTTTTATTTGATTATGATTTGAGTTATTTTCGGGGTTGACGAGTCGAATCGTCGTCTTCCTCGCGGATTTCGGCGACTGAGTCGCCGCCGCGTTCTCGCTAATCTCGGACGCGTCTTGCCTCTTTATTAGAGGGCTTATGCTCTCGTTGGCAAAATACAAACCCTAGAGCATCTTCGAGCTTGGACGCGCTGGTAGAAAGGAGAAATCGAGCTCGAACCAGTCGCCGGAGTTCGAGCGGCGCCGCCTCAAGCTTCTCTCTTCCAGTGCCTCTATCAACACGATTTCTCTATTATGGGCTACGATACAGCATCGTAGCAAGGCATCCTTTCTTTTATGTTGTTTTGGTGAAGTTCTATGGAGTTTCTGGGTTGTTTGATGTATCGACGGCAGCGGCGCCACCGTCGATATCTTCGGCTGCTTCGACCATGTGTCGAAAGCTCGCCGTAGCCAATTGTGAAGCTTCCCTTTGTCGTCGAGATTCTTCTGGCGAAGTTTGGAGTCGAACGGATGCTCGACGCGCCCTCAGGAGCTCGCCGGTGTAAGCTACGGACGCGAAGTCCGGCGGCGATTGGGCGGCACGGGCGAGCGGCGGTTCAATCGAAATTAGGGTTTTGAGCGGTTTATTTGGAAATAAACCGGCTCATTGAGTAAGAAATTGATTTGAACTGGATTGAGTGGTTCAATTTCAATTTCGACCCAGTGTTTGAATTTGGACCGGTTCGACCCTAGTTCGGTCGAATTTGGGACGGTTCAGGTATTTGTTGGAAAACTTATGAAATTTCCTATCCAATAGTATCCTATGTGTCTTTAGATGACTTGTGTATTTTGTGTAATTTCAATTCTAAGTGTTGGTCTGACTTGGTTCAGGGTGAATTTGACTAGTTCACTGCAATTCTGTCCGGTTCAGTGAGTTTTAGGTCCGGTTCACTAGATCTAAGATTGGTTCTCTAGGTTTAGAGATGTGTTCTGCATGTTGGTAGTCTTGGTTTTCAAGTTAGAGTATTTATTGATAGAGTTTATGTAAAAATTCATTTTATAGAGTGATTAATCTACTAGTCGGCTTGCATCGTTTGATAACCAATTTGTTGGCTTTTTAAAAGGATTCATATGTTGTGGTTCACATGATGGAATTTCTAGAGGCACCCTTAAGAAGTTAAGGCTTTGTGCTGTATCCAGCCTCCGTTGGACACAAAGTGCTTGAATTGTCTTAAGAAGGGGAATTGCCGAGTTGCAATTGGCCAAGGGCCTACCTCAGGAAGCATGCGTCACCTTGTACAGTACATCCCACCTCCGTGGGACGCAAGGCCATGTACGAAATGAGGATCCCATCTCACCAAGGAAGTCGGGCGACTTTTCGATCGATTTTGAGGATTATCGATTCGAATAAAATAGTGAGAAACAGTCATTTATAAAAGGCCAGAATAAATGATTGAAATGTGATACTGATCTGCTCTTGTTTGTATTGTAGATGGCTTCTACAAGCAATAATAACAACAGACTGTCATTCTGTTCCTTCCTTGAGAGGGAAAAGTTGACTGGAGTTAACTTCATGGACTGGTACCAGCACTTGAGGATAATCCTCAAGCAGGAGAAGAAGCTGTATGTCTTAGAGCAAGCACTTCCTCCTCAACCGTCATCCACAGCCTGCACGGCTGAACGGGATGCTTTTCGCAAGCATCAGGATGATGCCCTGGATGTTGACTGCCTTATGTTAGCCACGATGTCATCCGAGTTGCAGATGCAGTATGAGGATCAAAATGCATTTCAGGTCATCTCGCATCTAAAGCAACTATTCGAGTCACAGGCTAGAACAAAAAGGTTTGAGACATCCAAGGCTGCTTTTCAGTGCAAGATGCCTGAAGGTGCTCCAGTGGGACCACATGTACTCAAGTTGCTTGGGTACTTGTCACATCTCACTAGGCTAGGACACCCGATGGATCAGGATGTGGCTACGGACCTTATCCTGCAGTCGCTGCCTCCGAGTTATAGCTCTTTTATCATTAACTTCAATATGAACAAAATTGCTTGTACTCATGAGGAGCTACTTAAACTACTGGAATCGACCGAGAAGGAAATGGTCAGGTCCAAACCCAAGTCTGTTCTTGTAGTCTCCAAGGACAGTAAGAAGCGGAAAAGGGGTAAGGGCAAGTCCAAGGCCAAGGCACTGAAGAAAGGCAGAGTGAGAGAGAACAAGTGCTTCAACTGTGGCTAGGAGGGCCATTGGCGCAAAGACTGCAAGCATCCTCAGAAAGAGATGTAGAGAAGTAACCCTTCGTCTTCAGGCTCAGGTAATTTTATTACCAAATCCTATATTGTCTATTTCCATACATGGGTATTCTATACCACATGGTGAGACTGATATTTGCAAAAATATGCAGGAGCTCCAGAGAAATAGGACATGGATGACAGTAAGAAGATCTTGCTGGAGCATTGATGCTGCCGAGCTATTTTTCTTTTGTCATTGATAGGATTGTTTTATTTTTGCAAACATGTAATTGACATTGTATCTATTCCTTGGGAATAGAGATATTTGGAATAAAGGAATTTATTATTCTTTTCATTTGCAAATCTTTTGTCATTACATTGTGCAAAAATAATGAGGTAATAAAATAACTTGAATTAAATAAGTGGTTCAAATTGAATGCCAATCTTTTGACCCAGACATTTTATCATAAACAAGTAATGCATCCACTGACTTCATGCACATGAATTCTTGGATTCGAACTCCTTCTAGGAGATTGACTATCTTAACCTCTTTCGAGATGTTGTAGATGGGCAAAAGACTAGTTTGCTGATAAATACTTTTCACCATGTGAGGTGAAGTGGACTAAAAGGTCAAAAGATAGGAATTCGTGATTACCAAAATATTTATGGAACCAGCTTATCAAATTCATAAGTGATCTTCATTCCAGGTTGGATGAAGAGTACTTGAGCCACAGGTGACTATCATAGTGAGTATGAGGTTTGCTCATAGCTCATAACTCCTAAATAATACCTTGGCAGGTGGTTCTAGTGGGAGGAATTGAAAGTCATCCATATCTCTACTGAGGTTATGCTGATAGTTTCTTCAACACTGAATTATTTCACCTTAAATGTATCTCCAGGTAAGGAGATGACATGACTAATTATCAGAATCTATAGATGTGAGAATTTGGGGGTTATACATCTAAATCTAGTGACATAGAATCAAGATCTGATAAGTGTAGGTGAAGTATCCTAAATTGACTTAGGGATACTAATTTCCATAGACCCACAGGAAAACAAATGATTGTTGCTCTTGATGCTAGTTTTCTTGGAAATGTATTTCCTTGAAAATGGCAAGTGGGAGGAAATTATGACTTGGATTCAGTCCAAGGTCAGCCACCTAGCACAGATGGTCAAAGATGGAATCTGAGCCTCGTATATAGGTTGTGGGGCAACCTAGGTTCAGAAAGTATGGGAAAAAGGCTGAATCGATTCATGTGTGCTAGTGTTATGGGTAACTCCTAATTTGGACAAGGAATCTTCACCTTATAGTACCTGAGTTCAGTGGGAGTTTGATGACATCTCTGGTCTTGTATGTTGGGGACATACAGATCATCAAAGACGATATCCTGATCCTTCACTTGGTGAATAGGTGATTGGGAAAATGTCTTGTGATGAATGACTTAGTGAAAATCACCTATGGGGTAGGTGTGAGAGTTTTTGGATAAGTCCAAAAAACTCTAAGTGCTAAGTCAGATAACATACATCGATGATGGTATGTTATAGACCAGATGTGGTTTGTGCCGAGAGCATAACCAATCGATACTAGGTCCAATCCAGGTGCATGACACTGGATAAGGAATGAAGAACACACTTTGGTTCTATGTAGAACTAAAAGGTGGTTCTTGGTCAGTAATGACAGGAAAAGCTCAGTGGATTCACTTGGCAGCTTGTTCCAGTCAAACCAATGACAGTCTAGCTGTTCCTGTAGTGGTGCTAGAAGCTTTGGGAGCTTCAGAGCAGGCTACTCGAAAGCAGAGTATGCAAGTGCTTTTGGGAAGTAGTGGGAGTTCTTTGTTGAACCTCGCAGGCGTACTCAGATGCTTATACCTTGTCTTGGGGACAGAGGTACTTGATATATAGCAGATATGAACACTGATACAATTGTGATAGGCCCATAGACCGATGCTCTGGCGCAGTAGGAGCGTGGCAGGTCGTGCTTAGGACACGGTGTTGAGGTTGCTCAATGCAAGGTCCTAGTGCAAGTGGGAGATTGTTAGTGTTTATGCTCTAGGACCTCAGGATGGTCCATTGGGATATGTGTATCACATCTAGTTGATAGATGAGTTATCTTGGCATTGTCGTTGTCATGCAAGTTTGTACATCTGCGCATATGTACATTTGCATATACAATGTCCCTAAGAGATAGATTTTATCTAGTCTCTGTGTTTATCCCTAGTCGAGGATCATGGTGGATATGAGACAGCTATGATTCGCTTGAGCCTAGTATATGCGCTGGTTGAGCACGGGTTGCTAACGCAGGCATATGGGTATATCAAGGGAGATATATGGATCAACCCACCGTGAGGATTCATCTCAGTGTCATGAGATGAATATCACAGTGACAGAGTTGCGCTTGTCCTAGACTTGAGGGCATTGGTATCTCTATATAGTGATTGATGTACTTTGATGCAACCTAACGCTTCGCCGTAAAAGGGAAGTCATAACGGTTGTCATTGAGTATGTCATAACCTACATGAGGGATTCAATGTGCCAATAGAGGATTTGCCCCTTCCTTACGGGGAAATTTGATTGTCCATGGCGCCCCTATATGGATGACTGAAAGTGTATGGCCATACCCAGGTGAGAACCTGATTTAGTCATGCCATATTATTGGGATTAACAAGTGTGACACACTTGCCCAATCTGGACATTAGTTGGCAAAAGGACAAAGCTGCACTTGTACTTTGTCGCAGTTTTAGGGGATGTCGATGATGACACCATTTTGATGACTTGGGTAGCAATGATGTACTGCTAGGTGCCACTCATTGCTTGTGATGATTTAGTCATCACTGCCAATGTCTAAAGAACCTACAGGGTCGCACACCTTGACACTCGAGTTCTCATACTGATCGTTTAGCCTCTGATCAAATCATTGTGTGATTCGGATCTTTTGGGGAACTGATGCATTAAGACTTTTATAGAGAGGATGATATTTTATTTTAGTTCATGTTTGACCACTAGTTGACTCTAGTGGACCACGTTTGACCTATGTTGTCAAAATGAGTCAAACAAGGGTCTGGGTGCAAGTTTGGGCTTGACACTTTAGTTACATGAATAAAATAAAATTATTAATTGGCAAGAAAATTTTTCTCTTGGCTAATTAATAAGTTTGGGCGCAATTTACAATTAATTGTGTCTGCGGGGATTCGATCCCATGATGCTTAATTGTGAGTAGGCGCCTATGCTTGGGCGCATTTACAATTAATTGCGTATGCGGGGATTCGAACCTATGACGCTTAATTGTGAGTAGGCGCCTATGCTCTTTATCCCACATGGGAAGTATCTCCAGTGTGCGTCTGACTCTGCTATTATAAATAGAGAGGCCCACCTAGGAGATTTTTTTGTACCAGACTCTTCTCTTGTCTCTAGTTGTCGCCTCCCCTCTATTCCTTGGCATGAGGGTCTAGGAGGTGACGACAATAAAAGTTTTTCGGCATCAAAGGTTGGGACAAGTGGCAGTGCTACCCACTCCTTGTCGCCAACATCCCTTCTTCTCCTTGGCAGTGGCGCAAGTTGAGAAGGCTAGAGGCGTGGATCTCATCTTCCGGGGCCCTTGCACGTGCCAGCGCGGAGATTGGAGAGGATTCAAGGACTCCGTGTGTGCGCGATTGCAGAGGACGGGCCCTTGCACGTCTTCATCATCGGCCGGTTCTAAAAGTTGCTTGATAAGATACTGCCCCTATCACATCCCTTGTATTCTTTGTAAGTCGGTCCTTGTTGAATTAGGAATCTCGTTTTGGGCTCGCTTCCGCTGTTTTCATTTTCTTACAGCCCGGGGATTCCCAACAGCATGCGCTGGATGTTCGCCTGGAACAAGAACAGTTGCCGGCGCCAAGAAAGGAAGGAGGTGGAGGCGGCGTTCGCCGTAGAACTTGTTGCCCGCTGCTGAACCAGCCGCACATGTCTGAAATAACAGGCGCCACACCAAGGAATGACGAGGTGGCCACCGGCGCTTCTTTCTGATGCCCCCAAACGCATGCAGCTGCTTCTGATAGGGAAGACGCAAACGTGAAGGCGAGCGGCAGTAACGCGTTGGCAGGGGAAGAGGAAAAGAAAAGTTCGTGCGACGCATGTGGGGAAAAGATAATTAAGGGAAAATAGGTTTAGAATTAAGGAATATGTTTAGGGTATATTTATAAGAGATTTTAGATTTTTTTTCAAAATAGTCCCTCTTCAAAATTTACAACCAAGTCCATAAAATTTTAATTATATCTATAAATAATATAAAATAAAAACTTATGTTATAATATTATATATTCTAATAGGAAAGAGCTACCGAGGATGGTGGAGCCACCATTGGGCTGACCTCACATGCTACCGACTAAAGGATGGTGGGCGTGACGAGGATGTGAAGTGTTAAGTGGGAGAGGTTGTAATATCTCTATTTAGTCCCACATTGAAAGTGACAAAAAAGATTATATAGTATATAAGGCTTAGTGGGCTTGCTATTGTTAACTTGGGTTTAAGAATTTTAATATATTGGAAAGTCTTAAGTGGGAGAGATTGTAATACCCCTATTTAGTCTCATATTAAAAGTGACAGAAAAGATTATATAGTATATAAGACTTAATGAGCTTACTATTGTTAACTATAGTTTAAATACTTTAATAGATTGAGCCTTGCAAGCATTGCGAGGTCTCGCCGACTTCACCTCTCCAACGTCACGGACCTAACCCATGTTTATGAATATTGATGCTAGATGCTTATTGCTATTTCAAATTAACATATTTGATTAGGTTACATATATATAACTATATTTGATTTTTTTTTCTATTTTTTAAGACATATTGAGTATATATAATACAGTCCTAATTTGTCATAGTATAAAAGGCTGATAGGATCTCATATTGCCACTTTTATGTAATATCATTTGACATTCATGTCTAACAAAATACTACATAGATAATTGTCTTTTTTTTATACGTTTAGTTTAATGTGAAAGAAATTATAAGTATAGTTTAATATAATGGCACGTAAGAGCCTGTTGAGAAATTTTTAAGATCTATTAACTAATTTATATTGATTAAGCCGAATTAACTCAGATGTTTAGGCCCAGTCGAGCTCGGGTGTGGATTTATATCTCTCTCTTTTATCTATATTTTATCTCTCTCGAGTTCACTAACATTTATTTGCTGAGTGATATGTCGTGTGTGCTCGTTCCCAAGCGGCTGAGTGCTTCAATAAGGATGGAAATCAATATACAGAGCATCTTTTCTGATATTAATCAACTGTTTATAGGAGATTCCGAAGAGAAGGACCATACATATGTCTATTAAGGCATACATTCATCTCGTTTGCCAAGAAGACGAGCATTTATGCAGCAAATTAGTATTGTACCCTGTGACAAGGCAGGCAACAAAAGCATTACGGAATTATCTCAGGAGTTGTGCTACCCCTGCGATTACAGCAGTCGAGGTTTTATAGATAACAGCAAGCCGTAATGGTCGCTTGGCAAAACAGGCAGCTTCTTCCTATTTTTATTGTAGAGGAGCCCTGGTATTTTGTCCGTCCCGATCATGTCGATCTCAACCAACCTGAAGTTGTTCAGTTTGCAGATGAATCGATCAAGTCTTTTCTGCAATGGCTTATTCAGCTTCAGCATATGGTTCGATCCTGTATCGTAAGTCCACCCGTCGTCTCCAGGCCTTAGCTGACTCCACGCATCAACCCACCCTTCTTCCAGAGGAAGGGGGCCATCTGAATCCTCGTCCCAGTTCATGTCCCCGCCAAATATTACATTTGGCGCATTTCTTAGAAAATTCAGTGCCTCCTTAGCCTGTTCCACGCGTTGCATACTATACGTCTTTGTCGGGGTTGGGCTCTTCAGGTGGCTTGTTGCAACTATTAGATTCTGCCCCATACCAACATCAATCTCAGCTGCCAAAAGCTCTTTGCCCGTTGTGGAGTTGGACAAAGGTCGACAGTAGAACTTTGTTGCAGGCAACTTAGTTAACTACAAGGAACGTGGCGAAACAATAGCATCGCTTAGCAAAATAATAAGTAAATCCTCAAAGTTCGGAGGCAGTAAGTGCAAGTTCAGATTACATGTCTTTCAGGTAGAGAAACGAGAAATGCCCTAAAGAACATAGAAATGAATCAAAAGGCAAAGACTAACACATTTCCACTTGGTTGGAATGTACATGCATCTGAATTTACCTAATAGGTTTTTTTTTTTTCTTTCATGCAAACTGGGTTCTATTGAAAATTGAAGATGACGGAACTGAACTGCACATGATGTGTGTTCTTAACAAACATAATCAGTGAACACATGATGGATCATGTTTTGAAAGCAGAGAAAAAGGAATAAACAATAATTATTGGAAAGATGCGAGTGTATCTTGTGGTTGTCAATACCAGCATGCAGAAGTAATCTTTGGTTACTTCCTCTGGTGAAACTGAACATTTATATGCTTCCCACCAGTTAGACTTGTAAAAAATGCAATAGATATACGGGGTGATTTCCTGCGTGATTAAAGGAATGAAAGTTATAATAGATGTTTAAAAACTTGTGTTTTCTTAATCGAGAAACTTCTGATACATATGAGTTGAATACGTAATACCTGAAAGAAAATTACATCTGGCTCATGCTGCTGTACAAGGCGCCCAATTGCTGCTAACCTCTCTTGCAAATTCTCTTCTTTGGACGAAACGTTGTAGCTCATGAACTTTATGATTCCACTATTAAGATTTTGGCTCCCTTCTGTTACAATGATTAAAATAGGATTCAAATGAAATTTCAGCGGCATAATAATTGTGCTGTTGTGGTTTCAGGTTTGATTTTTTAAGCTTAGTGAATTAGTAAGATCAGATATTATAGTTTTATGAAAAAAGTACTGGACTCTGGAGCTGAGGAATTGAACTCGTGAGATATGGCAAGGATTTACTTTCCACCTATCAACCCTAACCTAGCCCAACTCTTCTTTCCCTTCCCTCTCCAAGCAGCCCTATCTTCAAAAGAAAGAAGGAAAATAGCAAAAAATGCTTCCGATTGCATACTCAGATAGTGATTGTAATCGCCACTTGGTGCATAGCCGAATCCACCTCCGCGATTGCCCTGTGCCGTCTGCTGGCAATCAGATTCATCGGAACTCCGTGACTTGTTAAGATTCCATGTACCGAACGCCAGAAGAGCCGTCCCTGCCATCGCTGCACCCACCTTCATCATTGTTGAGAGGGAGCTCACTTCTTTTTCTTCTTCTTCTTTGTTACTACGGTCCTCCTCCCTCCCCCGTGGGGATTGAGAAGAAGAGGACGAAGAAAAAGAGGAGCTCTCAGAATTGCCCATCTCGCTCTCTCGTCGATCAGAGGAGTTGGGCGCTCAGTGCTCACAATTTAACAAGGTCCTCAAGGTGACTGGAGTCAACCATGGAAGGAGAGTGGACGTGGACATGTGTTGGTGGTATTCTTTGGTGGATTTGGTGAATTGAGTAGAAGGGCTTAGCGTTGTATTTCTAAACTGGTGATTAACACGTGTACTGCTAGCGTAGAGCCTGCAGACCTGTAACGATGCAGTGGGAAGTGAAAGGTGTTGTGTGTTTGGAGATGCACACCTGCAGCCGCGTGGTCGACGCTACTACAATAACTTTTCGTACGAAGGAAAAAAAGAAAGTGAAAGCATTTTTTTAAAGTGAAAGCATTGAGAATAAAAAAAAAAGTGAAAGCATTTATGGGCTAAAGGAAGGATTTCAATATCACAAGTTTTAACATATCAATTTCATAAATACGTCAAGACAATAATGCAACCTACATCAAAAGCTTATAAGGTCATTATTGAGAAATTTGATCAAAAGTATAAGTTATGATAGAGAATAGCAAGAACTTTAAGAAAGTTGGGAAGTTATCTAATATGATTATCCTCACACTTCTAAGACACCACTATTTAATGATGGGCATTAAAAAGATGAAAAGAGTATCTACATAAAAAAAATAAATATAATGAAGCATGCCTAAACTTATTTCTTCCTGTAAAATCATTATTGAGTGCATACTCAAATGTGTATCTTGTAAAAGGAGAAATTATATAGCTTGGACCTCCCAAATTTGTAAAGTATTTTATTATACTAAAGCATTTATCTATCTTTGAGGACTATCCAAAAAATTAGGATGGTAGAAAAATCCATACTCACCAAAATCAACCTAGCTTAACCTGATTTTGAGGGGTAAAACCCATCTAATAAAATTAATAAACTATTTTTTAAATTAAAAAGGATGAAATTCCCTGATCTCTCCCCCCCTCCCCTTCCTTAGTCCCTCCCCTATCTGCTTCTCTCTCTCCCCTCATTGCTTACATTGCCATGCTACTCACCCTACCTCACTATGCCGCTCGCTGCCTTGCTTGCCTCGTTATGCCACTCGTTGCAGGGGAGCAATGTTGGGTTTCTCATAGAGATCCGATCCCTATTAAGGTCGGGTGTGGGGGTAGAGTTTTTGAAACCTAATAAAATTGAGTTTGTCGAGTCAAGATTCAGTTTAGTAGTATCTACACTCGTTCTAGCTGATTGTCATCTCTACCGAAGAAGATAATGTTTATGAGAGAATAGTGATATAGCTTTTATTGTGTCTCCTTAAGAAGGGAGAAGGAAGTTGACTACATTATTCTAAACATATACTTTAAGAATAATATACATGCATATGTCATATAATAAGTTGTACAACATAAAATGAACATGGATAAGAATCTCTATTGGAGAACTATTATTGTATAATTCTAGAGGCACAATAACAAGGATGTGATTGCCAACCCATCAAGTCAATACTTGCAATTGGGCATGATACTTACTCTATATTAGCTTCTAACATGGATAAGTTTATCACTTCCTTAAATATTACTTAATTCTTGGTTTTGCATTAAATTTATTACCTAATTTTGACATACTAGTATTCATGCACATGACAAATTTTGGTTGTCCAAATTTCGGAGTGTGAAAAAAAAATGATGTTTTTATTAGATTGGATTTAAAATACAAGATGGATTTGGGTAATAATTTGGCTTGAGTTAAAATTTATTTTTCATAATTGAATACCTACTGTCTAATTATGATCACTAATTTTCAAATATTACTAATTAGCATTCGCTCATAGTAGATATCATCTAATGGATGTTAATATAATTGGTCAAAATATATATATATATATATATATATATATATATATATATATATATATATATATATATATATATATATTCTGAATAACATTCTATGAAACCTCTCTTTTAACTTAGAAGTTAGAACCATTCCTATCTATACCTATTACCTTAGTTTTTATTTTATACAATCTTATTCCATTTTTAACCCTGATCCTTAATAATTTTTTTAAAAAAATAATAAAATTATTAAAATTTAATTTAAATTAATAAAATAAAAATAATAAAAATATATGTTTAGCCAAATATACCTCTCATACAAGTTTACTTTTATCTTCAATTTTAAGAGACATTTAGCACTCCTAATCAATAATATGATGAAAAACAATTATCTATTGTTACTTTCAATAAAAAATAGCAAATTTTATTGGATATCTCCACCTTTGCATCGAGATCTAGTTCCATGTTGAGATTCTCCTCATAAAATTCGTTAATGGCGAGGATTGACCGCTAGATTTCCAACCTATCTAGCTGAGATTATTTCCTAGTTTGGTCACAACTTGCTCGACGTCCTCAGCTGTTTATCAGGGATTACTAAGAGGATGGAAAGCAACATGCCGAGCATATTTTCTGATTTTTAGTCAGCTGTTCATGGGGGATTCCAAAGAGGAAACAAAAGACCATACATTATTAAGGCATATATTCGTTCATCATCCAGTTTGAGAAGAAAATGAGCATTATGTAACAAAATAGTACTGTAGCCTGTGAAAGGCAGCATAAAAAGCATTACGGAATGATCTCAATCGAGGTTTTATAGCTAACAACGAGCCGTAATGGTCGCTTGGAAGAACAGGCAGTATCTTCCCATTTTTACTGTAGAGGAGCCTTGGTATTGCGTCCATCCCGATCATGGGATTCATGGCGATCTCAGCCAACCTCAAGTTGCTCAGTTTGAAGATGAATCGATCAAAGTCTTTTCTGCAATGGCATTAATTATACTTTAGCTTTGGTATTACATTTTGACATGAACTTAAACTAAACCATTCTTAACCCAACATATCCCTATAGAACATTAATTATACTTTAGCCTGTTGCATTCAAATTCCACCAATGAGATGTCTCGTGCACAACCAAAAAAAATCGATGCAAGGATCATTTAATTTAATTTTTAACTATAATAAATATGGACATTTCTTTTAGGCTATATAGCTCGGCTAAGAGCCTATCTCCCTACCAATTGAACTGACACTTTCATAAACCTTTGTTATTAGTTAAGTTAGTTTAACTAATAAGGGACTTTGTTATTGATATTAAGATCTTGAAATCAAGTCCAGCTAATAAGTTTTAATTATTTTTATTTTATTTTAAGAAATAAAGTAAGATTTGTTTTTTAAAATAGTTTTTCTTCTAAATACTTTTTTTTTCTTTTAAGATGACAGAAGGTATACATTATCTTAAAGATGTATAAGTATGTTTGATAAATCCAACCATAGGTATGGAAAGATTGCCTAAATTAAGTAAAATTAACCATCATTCCATCTTCTTCAAATAACTTAAACATATTTTTGGGTTGCATCATAGAATTACCAACTCATGTATTAATATCATTCCATCTTGGGTTCCATCATTCCATCTTGGGGATTGTAGATAAATCACAATGAATTAATATCATCTTAGAAGTTGGATAATAATCTAACTTCAAATATTTCTTTTGGAACAACCTCAATGATTACCCTATTGATTTGATTTTAATGACAATTTTTGTAATATTTTTATGATATTAAAACCTGTTGATGACAACACTATCATATATCGTATGTCTATTAAGGGTCCATGAGAAATGGAAACATCAAAGGTGCTTATACAGATAGGAATTGAGTAAAAATTAATTGGTCATAGAAATTGGTATATGAGAATTAGGATAATTGACTCAAGCAATTACCTTTTATAAACCATAATTGAAATTATTCTACCACCCAAATAGGTGTCAAGATCTGACTAGATTAGCTAAAATATTTAATCCATAAGACAGACAACAAGATAAACACAATTCTTGTTTATGCCATTATCATCCACAAAAAGAGAAGATAATACATAACAACAACAACAACAACAAAATTTATTCATTCTCTTTAGCTAGTTTGATATGGTTTGAGGCAAAAAAAAACAAAAAGGTTATTCTTTAAAAAATTCTCATATGAATCAACCTAAAAAATTTTGCAAAATAATGTCATTGTCATGAATTTGAAGCTACTCTTGGGGACAATATATATACCCATCTTAACAAAATAATATCATCATAAATGTTGTATAGTACCCCAAAATCAAATATCTTCTTTATAGTCCACATAAATTAATTTTGACTACAGTCTTAAACCATTATGCCTCAATAAAACCTACAGATGCTCGAGCAAGAGCAACAAACTCTGTATCATTGCTAATTTGCCATCTTAAAGAAGAGGGAGAATGTATGTTGATTGAGAAATCACGTTTTTGAATATTCATTGTAGATCAAATTAACAGATCTGAATATTCATTGTTGAGTGATATATCGTGTGTGCTCGTTCCCAAGCGGCCAATGCTTCAATAAGGATGGGAATCAATACACAGAGCATCTTTTCTGATTTTAATCTACTATTTGTAGGGAGACCATACATATATGGCTATTAAGACATACATTATTTGTTCATCATCTAGTTTCCCAAGGAAAAGAGCATTATGTAGCATTGTACCCTGCGACAAGGCAGGCAACAAAAGCATTACAGAATTATCTCAAGAGTTGTGCATCCCCAGCGATTACAGCAGACGAGGTTTTATAGATAACAGCAAGCCGTAATGGTCGCTTGGAAAAACAGGTAGCATCTTCCTATTTTTGTTGTAGAGGAGCCCTGGTATTGCGTCCGTCCCGATCATGGCGATCTCAACCAACCTGAAGTTGTTCAGTTTGCAGATGAATCGATCAAGTCTTTTCTGCAATGGCCTATTCAGCTTCAGCATAAGGTTCGATCTTGTATCGTAAGTCCACCCCTCCTCTCCAAGCCTTAGCTGAGGCCACGCATCAACCCACCCTTCTTCCAGAGGAAAAGGGCCATCTGAATCCTCGTCCCAGTTTATGTCCCCGCCAAATATTACATTTGGCGCATTTCTTAGAAGATTCAGTGCCATCTTAGCCTGTGCCACGCGTTGCATACTGCGCATCTCTGGCGGGGTTGGGCTCTCCAGGTGGCTTGTTGCAACTATTAGTTTCTGCCCCATGCCAACATCAATCTCAGCTGCACAAAGCTCTCTGCCCATTGTGGTGTTGGGAAAAGCTTGACGGTAGAACTTTGATGCAGGCAACTTAGTTAACTACAAGGAACGAGGCAAAACAACAGCGTCGCTTAGCAAAAATAGCAAGTAAATCCTCAACCTTCGGAGGCTATAAGTTCAAGTTCACAAGAAGAGAGAAAACGAGAAATGCCCTAAAGAAGAGAGAAATGAATCAAAAGGCAAAGACTAACACATTTCCACTCGGTTGGATGCTACATGCATCTGAATTCACCTTATAGGTTTTTTCCTTTCATGCAAACTGGGTTCTATTGAAAATTGAAGACGACGGAACAGCACTTGATGTGTGTTCTTAACAAACATAATCAGTGAACACAAGACAGGATTATGTTTTGAAAGCAGTGAAAAAAGAATAAACAACAATAATCAGAAAGATGACAATACCAGCATGCAGAAGTATCTTTTAGTTGCTTCCTCTGAAGAAACTGAACATTCATATGTTTTCCACCAGTTAGACTTGTGAAAAATGTCATAGATATTCGGGGTGATTTCCTGCGTGATTAAAAGAATCAAAGTTGTAATAGATGTTTAAAAACTTGTTAATCGAGAAACTTGAGATACATGAGTTGAATACGTAATACCTGAAAGAAAATTACTTCTGGCTCATGCTGCTGTACAAGGCGCCCAATTGCTGCTAACCTCTCTTGCAAATGTAGCTCTTCATTGAACCAAACGTTGTAGCTCATGAACTTTATGATTCCACTATTAAGATTTTGGCTCCCTTCTGTCACAATCATTAAAATAGGATTCAAATGAAATTTCAGCAGCATAATAATTGTGCTGTTGTGGTGTCAGGTTTGATTTTTAAGCTTAGTGAATCAGTAAGATCAGAGACAATAGTTTTATGTAAAAAGTACTGGAATCTGGAGCTGAGAAATTGAACTCGTGAGATATGGCAAGGAATTCAGAAGAGCAAGAAATGCTGAACTCTTCTTTCCCTTCCCTCTCCAAGCAACCTATCTTCAAAAGAAAGAAGGAAAATAGCAAGAAATGCTTCGGGTTGCATACTCAGATAGTGATTGTAATCGCCACTTGGTGAATAGCTGGATCCACCTCCGCCACTTGGTGCATAGCCGAATCCACCTCCGCGACTGCCCTGTGCCGTCTGCTGGCAATCAGATTCATCGGAACTCTGTGACTTGTTAAGATTCCATGCACCGAACGCCAGAAGAGCCGTCCCTGCCACCGCTGCACCCACCTTCATCGTTGTTGAGATGGAGCTCACTTCATTTTCTTCTTCTTCATTTTCCATGGGCTTCTTGGTCTGGCTGCTGCCGGGGCTACGGTACTCCCATGGGGATTGAGAAGAAGAGGACGAAGAAAAAGAAGAGCTCTCAGAATTGCCCATCTCGCTCAACCTCGCCGATCAGAGGAGTTGGGTGCTCACAGTTTAACGAGGAAAGGAGCGTGGAAGTGAACATGAGTGGTGATATTCTTTGGTGGATTTGGTGAATCAAGTAGAAGGGCTTTGCGTTGTATTTCTAAACTGGTGATTAACACGTGTACTGCTAGCTGTGAAGCCTGCAGACCTGTAAATATGCAGTGGGAAGTGAAAGGTGTTGTATGTTTGGAGATGCACACCTGCAGTCGCATGGTCCACGCTACTGCATCAAATTTTCGTACGAAAGAAAAAGACAACAAGGACTCAAGGTGTCAACCGGGAAAGGAGTGTAGAAGTGAACATGAGTGGTGATATTCCTTGACGGATTTGATGAATAAGCAGAACTGCAGAAGGGCTTAGCGTTGCATTTCTAAACTGGTGATTAACTTGTCTACTGCCAGCTGTGAAGACTGCAGACAATGCAGTGGAAAGTGAAAGGTGTTGTGTGTTTGGAGATGCGCAACAAATTTTCGTACCAAGGAAAAAAAGAAAGTGTAAGCATTTATGGGTTGACGAACCTGAGAAGAAAGTGCCGATGCATATATATAAATGGCGTTTGTTTTTCCATAATTGTCTATTTTATGTTATTCTAAAAAAGTAGGTGGCCTATGGGGCTGCATTTTTGTGGAGGGTGCGCAAAATTTGCGGAAGAGTGATATGGGATTCAAAGCACAAATCTTGAAGTCTGATTCGCACGAATCTTCAAGCTTTGTTTAGTTAAGCGCGGCGTTATACGATCCTCTCTCCTTGTTATATGAAAACCCGATATATTGGCGGTCCGTTATAGCAATTCGTTACGAACTAACTAACCAGGGTTAACTTTAAAAATTTTCGCATCTCACCCAACCCGCCCTTTCTCTTTACTCTCCTAATCTATTCCCTAACCCTAACTTTGCTACTGTGACGAAAGTTGTCGCCCGATTGTCGCCTGATCTTCTCCGACGACCTCCGACTCCTCCGAGTTCCTGCTCGGGTCGACCCCTAACTTTGTGTTTTTTGTGCAGTCAACCTCCGACGTCCTGCGACGAACTCTGACGACCTCCGCAAACGTCCCATTGTAGTGCGACGACCTCAGTAAACGTCCCATTGTTGCTTGACGACCTGTGACGGTATACGACTTGTTCTTGTTTGGGCTAGGGTTCCTCCGACGACTCCAATCTTCCTTTCAAGTATAATGTCGGAATTTGTCTTCTTAATACGTTAAAATTTTGTATGAATTACATACTTTACATGCCTCAAATATGTGTTTATCCTGTATATTAAAAGACAGCATCCCATTATGGCATAATATGACCCTTCATTTTCATATAACACTGCACTGCACAGACATGGTATAACAACATCCCAGACACAGTATAACACTTTACAGACATGGTATAACACTGCATATACATGGTATAACAAGAACTAAATTTCGTATAACACTTGACAGACATAGTATAACACTGCACATACATAGTATGACAAGACCTAAATTTCGTATAACACCGCATAAACATGATATAACACTTCACAGACATAGTATAACACTGGACGTACATGGTATAACAAGATCTAAATTTCGTATAACATTGCACATACATGGTATAACACTTCACAGACATGGTATAACATTGCACATATATGGTATAACAAAACCTAAATTTCATTTACCACTACACAAACATGGTATAACACTTCAGACATGGTATTACAACATCCTATTTTGGTAAAATAGCCCCTTAACATAGTATAACAGCATCACTACAGCGTATAACTTGTCAAAGTTTTTGTCATTAATTGAATCGTAGAATTTGAGATGGAGAAAGATAAGAAGGCGACTTGTTATGAGATATTGGGGTGGTTATCGTCAGATGACGAAGGGTTTGTATTACCAAACAGCGAAGGGGACGAAGATATATTAGGAACATCTGGAATGGCACCAATTGGTATGGAATGTATGGAACATGACAAATCAGAAGCTAAATCCCAAGTCCCTACAGTCGGTATGACATTTACTAGTGATGATGCAACATACAAGTTTTATAATGAGTATGCTAGAGTAATGGGGTTCAGTATAAAGAAATCTCATCTTGAACGTCGAAAGGATGGTAGCATGAAACAGCGTACATATTGTTGTAGCAAACAAGGGATGAGAGAAGTTGACCGTAGACGTACTGCTAAAAAACCACATGCAAAGACCCGCACAAACTGCATGGCTCGGTTAGAGTTCAAGGTTGACAAGAATGAATTATACACGTTGTCAAAAGTTGAATTAACCATAATCATCCCATGACAAGTCCAAATAAGGTGCACATGCTTAGATCTCATAGGAAAATATTGTCATATCAACGTGCACTTATACACCAGATGACAGAGTTGGGTATGAAGGCCCATCATATATATAATTATTTTGAGTCTGGTGTAGGCAATAATGAGGTTGGTTTCATAAGAGAAGATAATAGCAACTATATTCAAAGAAATAGAAGAAAAGCTTTGGATGGCAAAGAAAGTAAGGGTATTCTTAGGTACCTTAAGGAAAGATTGACGAATGATCCTTCTTTTTTTTTATGCTATTGAAGCTTACGACAACTTAGGGGAGATGAAGAACTTTTTTTGGGTTGATGGCCAATCTATAATAGATTATGCATATTTTGGAGATGTAATCTGTTTCGATACAACTTTCCAAACAAATGAATATAATATGTCGTTTGTACCAATTGTGGGTTTGAATCACCACAAACAGACTATTATATTAGGAGCTGCATTACTATATGATGAGTCTACTGAATCATTCATTTGGTTGTTTGAGACTTTTTTGGAAGCCATGCATGGTAAGCATCCAGTTACTATTTTCACGGATCAATCAGCTGTGATAGTTAGAGCAATACAGACGGTGCTGCCAAATACAGCACATCGGCTATGTTTATGGCATATATTTCAAAATGCAGCATTACATCTATCTCACGTGATTCATAATAATAGTACATTTGCTAGAGATTTTAAACATTGCATATATGAGCGGTGCACAATTGATACTTTTGAGAGGATATGGCAGGATCTTTTACTTAAGTATAATCTGATTGAACATCCATGGATGGTAAATATGTGGAAACTACGGTCTAAGTGGGCTGAATGCTATCGAATAGAGACTTTTTCGGCTGATATGACCACAACCCAACGCAGTGAAAGTATGAACCACCATTTTAAAAGGTTTTTTTAGAAAGAAATTAGATTTATTTGAATTTTTAGAACAATATGACAAGGCACTTAGCTTCTTCCGAGAAAAGGAAATAAATGTTGATTTCAAGTCTCGAAATAGTACACCAGCCACTGTAGTTGGAAACATGTGTAAAGAAGCAGCCCTCAACTACACTAGGGCCATGTATAACGAGTTTGAGGCATGCTATAGGAGTAGTGTAGATTGCCTTATGTTCTACATTGGGGCCGAACCACAAGGTATTACATATAAGGTAACCAACGTAGCTTGTGGTAGAGATGAAATGGTCATTTTTAGCCATTCTCCTGTCCAAGTTACTTGCACATGTAAAATGTTTGAGAGCAATGAGATCTCGTGTATGCATGCATTAAAGGTTTTGGCATCGAGCAATGTGATTTCTATACCGAAGCAGTATATACTTAAAAGATGGACAAAGTACGCCAAAGAGGGTGATGTATCCATTGTCAGTCCGCAGAGCTTTGATTCTTCTGGGCAAGAAAGTTTGAGGTATATTTATAACCGAGTATGTCAAAACCATTTCTGTATAGCGACTATGAGTTTGCAGTCCAGGACAGCACTAGAATACGTAGAAAATACAATGAATCAATTACGTATAAATGTTGAGGATATATTGCGCACTGACAATAAAGGTATTGAGGCAAATGATGCTGACAGTGGATCGGAACCTAATATACATGTCAAACCACCTCCAATGAAAAAGGGGCGGAAAGAGAAACGTAAGAAAGGAGTGCTAGAGCGAAGACATAAAAAAAGCACTACCACATCCAAAGGATCAAATTCTAATTCACCTATTGATGCCTAAATGCCACGCATGACAGGGCCACCTATGGGTGAATGGAAAAGCACACAGGTATGACTGACAAACTGCAGTGTTTTTAATTTTGAAGGACATACTTACAAGTTATATTTATAGCAGGTGACCACGTTCCACCAATCTATGCCAACAGCCCCCCCATTCTACTCTTTCACAGCTTTAATGGTGGGAGCATCTACTTTTCATGTAAGTTGTGCATTTATAATTTTTCTGCACTTGCAAAGTTTGATTATGTTATCTGACCTATTGCACTATATTATGACAGTACTTAGATGAGGTATCCCAAGCAATGCCATCGCAGATTGGTTCTCAGGAAGAAGCTGCAAATTTTTCTCTAGATATGTGTAATAGGTCTCAGCCAACAAATGAAAAATGATTTGTTATATACTAAGGAGATGAGAGGCTACTATCCCACCATTTTGATTGATTATGTAACCGTTTGTGAGGAATTGTGTATGGTAGCATTGTTTTTATGTACTTTTGATCTTACATTGTATGTCAAGTTGAGTTCGTCAAACAATGTGTTATTTGCATTGGACAATGCCTTAAAAGTTGAGTTCGTGATGACTGATAGGAAACCACAACACGTAGGTGGTTTGACATGTGTTATTTGAATTGGACAATGTCTTAAATTCGTATAACAGTGCACAGAGTTGGTACAACATTACTAGAATTTCGTATAACACTGAAGAAACATGGTATAACACTACACAACATGGTATAACAAGACCAGAATTTCGTATAACACTGCACAAACATGGTATAACAAGACCAGAATTTCGTATAACACTAAAGAGACATGGTATAACAGGGCACAACATGGTACAACAAGACCAGAATTTCGTATAACACTAAAGAGACATGGTATAACACTGCATAACATGGTATAACAAGACCAGAATTTCGTATAACACTAAAGAGACATGGTATAACACTGCACAACATGGTATAACAAGACCAGAATTTCGTATAACACTAAAGAGACATGGTATAACACTGCACAACATGGTATAACAAGACTAGAATTTCGTATAACACTGAAGAGACATGGTATAACACTGCACAGACATGATATAATAAGACCAGAATTTCGTATAACACTAAAGAGACATGATATAACACTGCACAACATAGTATAACAAGACCAGAATTTCGTATAACACTGAAGAGACATGGTATAATCCTACACAAACATGGTATAACATGACCTCCATTTCATACAACACTGAAGAGACATGGTATAACATTACACAACATTGCATATTATACCAAGAACATGGTATAACAAGACCGGCGTTTACATATATTGAATATACATGAGTATGAATGTACAGTGGTTGAATATACATGAGTATGAATGTATAGTGTCTTTTAATCTACAGCCAATAACTTTCCTTCGAATAGTTCTAAACTAACCAGGGCCCTCAATCTTTGTATGTCTTGACATGTGAAATCAAACGGCACCCCTCTAGATAGGTAGTCCATAAATTTGAGGACAAATACCCCACAGTCTACACTCTCGCCATCTTGTTGCGGGCAGACCTCCCATTTCAATGGCCAGGAAGCAATTTCCTTCTTTCCACCAGATTAGAAGGAGAGATGAAACTGCAGTATCTCAAGCTGTTTAACAGAACAATGCACAAAATAATGTTAAGAGATAACAATAGAATACGAAAGGAATATGATATAACAGGATTAGATATATACTCATATATCTTTTAACATGACCCTCAACTACCTTGGAAAGGGACAATGAATTATAGCACTGTACGTGTTTCCCACGTACATCCACAACAATTAGAAACCAGTGCTTATTGTGGCATACGGGGGCGAATATTGTGCGAACATATCTTATTGTCGCATTATTCAAATGCTCTAAGCTTTTGAAAGATGCCCCACCTAGGCCACCGATATACAATTGAAGGACATATGGTGGGATGTAAGCAAAGGATTTAAACTTTTTCTTATTAGTCATGCATCTTCAGATGAGGAGTGTTGCATACATATCTATAGCCTACAAATGATTTATACAAGTCCATTAGGGAAAAGGAACCAAATATACAAAGATGGTGTATTCCATATATGCTTACCGCATCAATAACTAGGTCTCTGAAGAGAATGTCGCATACATGGACTTTCAAAATGTTTTCAATAACGGAATGATCTTCCAAGGATAAATAAAATTCCAGCTGTGATTTGATATTGTCAGGTATTACATCCTGACCACAGTAGTCCCGTCTATTTAGATACTAAAGAAGCAAGAAAAATCTATCAGAATACTCACATATGTCAATGCTACCAGATATATACAATTGTGGTAAATACTATTTATAGCACCATACCTTATCAACCTGGGGTGCAGATTCTGCATTTTCATCTACCTCCACTGACTGGAAGAAAATTACAAATTCTTATGTTAAAATTAAGGCTTTCGCCTATGTTTACAATGATGTATAGAAGTTTTGTGTTAATGGTCTTACCTCTGATTCCATAGCCTTCTTCTTCTTTTGTTGTGTGTAAGGGGCGAGAAGAAAACATGAAGCCCTTTTTAATCTTTTCTTTTTCAGTACCTCAGTCATCGGGGCAGACGTCTCAGCTTCCTCACCCCCAGGGGGCCGGCTTGTCATCTTCCTCACTCCAGCTCAACTCTTCCCCATTCTTATTTTGTAGCATCTCAATCTCTGTTCTCAGTTTTTTATTTTCCTGGACTAGCTCCTCAATTTGTTTTTGTAAGTCGGCCACCTCTAAGCTAAAATCGGCCTTGATGCTGCAAATCTCAGCATCCTTCTCAGCAGCTTCATCTTTAAGCAAGTATTTTTCATTCTCCAGTTGAATGATTTCATTCTTCAATTTATTAATTTCATCTATAACTATACACAATTCTGATTTCAAGTTCAAAATTTCTTCATGGCTCTACACACAAAATTAACACAAAACCGTCAGTATCGTATAGCACATGATCTAACAGTAGTATGAATATAATGGGATGTTGTTATACTAAGTTTCAGTCATGTTATACCAAGTTTCGGCCATGTTATACCAAGTTCAGAAGGCTGTTATACTAAGTTTCAGTCATGTTATACCAAGTTTCGGCCATGTTATACCAAGTTCAGAAGGCTGTTATACTAAGTTTCAGTCATGTTATACCAAGTTTCGACCATGTTATACCAAGTTCAGAAGGCTGTTATACTAAGTTTCAGTCATGTTATACCAAGTTTCGGCCATGTTATACCAAGTTTCGGCCATGTTATACCAAGTTTAGAAGGCTGTTATACTAAGTTTCAGTCATGTTATACCAAGTTTCGGTCATGTTATACCAAGTTCAGAAGGCTGTTATACTAAGTTTCAGTCATGTTATACTAAGTTTCGGCCATGTTATACCAAGTTCAGAAAGCATGTTATCATATTATATACTTACAGGGCCAAGAATAGAGAGGATGTCTGTTTGACTATGGGATGGGCCCGCAACACCAGCTTCTTCAGAGGCTGGTTCTAATGCAAGTAGACTATGTACAACCTCACGCTCCACTTCACCTCCTTCCTCAAGTTCAAAAATAATCTGCAATTGTAATCAGTATTAGAAACTCTAACTTCAACTAACTTAAACACTTACAAATAAACATCTTACTGCATCTTCATTTAATTTGGCACAATTTTTGAAATATGTTGTCTGTCGAGGTAGTTTCACATTGGGCCAACGGAACAACCGAGGGTGTACTCTCTCCACCTTACTATCTATATACAAGTTGGTATGCTCATAAAACCAAATCTACAAAAAAGAAGAAATAAATTAATAACTTATCATTAACTTAACTATATTTGAAATACAAGTTCAGATATTGAGAATACTTACACCAAGAACTATGGCACAACTAGCAAATCCACGTCCCTTCTTCTTTGAACTGGAGGTCAATTCCGTGCACAGAAAATTATGTACAGCCTCTGCTCAATTGTACTCAGCCAATTTTGAGAGGTATTCTACAAAACATACAAGTCCCGTATCCAAGTTGTATGTTTGGCGACTGAATAAAAAACAACAAAAGAGATACAAGATGGCCAATCTTGTGAGCCTCTCATCGTTTCCCGTCAGGCCTTGTGAACAGATAACTTTCAATTTTCCTTCAATGACTTTTGTGTTTGGTAACTTCCCATCAAATTCTTCCTTATAATATGTGGTAGATGGTCGGCCAGTGTCTCATCTAACTAGCTCCCCAACCCGTGGGAGACCAAGGATGATTGATACATCCTTCACCGAGAAGGGCACAAAATTGCCATTAATGTTGAATCATCTTCTGTTACCATCCCATATATACTGCAAATATTCCACAGCAATCATATCCAGGGAAACGGATGGTCTTTGCAGCAAATGTCCAAAGGGGGTCTATAGGAGCAGTCGTTTAATAGCCTCACCCCCTTCCCCTGTGTTGACAAATGTGTGAATCCGGCTCAAGGAGCATCTACTCAGTACCCAACGAGGTTTGGCCCCCTTATAGTGATACTCTTTTTCGTCTGAAGAGCTATCAGATGGGCTTTCATGATGGGGGCTTTCATGAGGGGGCCTTTCATGAGTGGCCCTCAATGTACACATGAATCTACTGTTAAAAAAGTTAGAACTATATTAATATGACGAACTCAAAAGGTGAAGCTATTAAACGAAAATGAGATGTTGTTATACCATGTCTGTGAAGTGTTATACCATGTCTGTGCAGTGTTATACCGTGTCTAGGATGGTGTTATACCATGTCTGTGCAGTGTTATACCATGTCTGTGAAGTGTCATACCATGTATGTGCAGTCTTATACCATGTCTGTGCAGTGTTATACCATGTCTGTGCAGTGTTATATCATGTCTGTGAAGTGTTATACCATGTCTGTGCAGTGTTATACCATGTCTGTCAAGTGTTATACCATGTATGTGCAGTGCTATACGAAATTTAGATCTTCTTATACAATGTATATGCAGCCCTCATTGTATAGAACCTACTGTTAAATATGTTATAACTAAGTTTCAGGCATGTTATGCGTACAATTGATATTATCAGAAGAATTAGCAACTAACAGCTTCCTATTAAGACTATTTCCCAAACAAATTCACGCACAATACAAATTATGCAAATATCATGAAAGTGGTTTGTTGTTATACCAATTTTCCACGCATGTTATACCAAAAATAGGTCATTAAGACAACAATGTACGTATTAATAAGATAAATTCCGACATTATACCTTAAAGGAATATTGGAATCATCGGAGGAGCTCGCCATGAGATCCTGCAAAAAAAACAAAGAAGATTAGGAAACCCTAGCCCAAACAAGAACAAGTCGTATACCGTCGCAGGTCGTCAAGCAACAATGGGACTTTTGCGGAGGTTGTCAGAGGTCGTCACAGGACGTCAGAGGTCGTCGGAGTTCGTCGCAGGACGTCGGAGGTCGACTGCACAAAAAACACAAAGTTAGGGGTCGACCCGAGCAAGAACTTGGAGGCCTCGAAAGTCGTAAACACAGAGTCGTAGGTCGTCGGAGAAGATCGGGTGACAATCGGGCGACAACTTTCGTCACAGCAGCAAAGTTAGGGTTAGGGAACAGATTAGGAGAGTAAAGAGAAAGGGTGGGTTGGGTTGGGCAGGATGCGAAAATTTTTGGAGTTAACCCTGGTTAGTTACTTCGTAACGGACTGCTATAACGGTCCGCCAATATATCTGGTTTTCGTATAACAAGGAGAGGGGATCATATAACGCCATGCTTAACTAAACAAAGCTTGAAGATTCGTGCGAATCGGGCTTCAAGATTTGTGCTTTGAATCCCGCACCACTCCTCCGCAAATTTTGTGGAGGGGCGCCCCTCCGCAAAAACGCAGTTCCTCTATGGATGAAGACTTGGAGCTGCTCTGCTTTTTGTTGTGCTAGAACGAAAAGCAAAAGTGATAACTATTTGTGTGTTTGTTTGCTATGCTGTGTGGTGTAACAGTACAAATCTGTGTACTGTTAACCAAAGTAGCAAAATGCTGTTTTATCCGCTGCGGCCAGTAAAGGCACTGTTGGATTTTGTAAAATCATCGCGCGGATCAAATCCTCTTAGCTGCACCATACTAACATTTATAAAATAATATTACATTATATAGCTTTTATTAAAAATTAATATATTAATATATATTGATTAACAAAATATATAATACTCTTCTATTAGTTATTTTAAAAATATTACTCTAAGTTACTAATCTTATAAAAAAACGTGTGGCAACTATATATTATATATCTTATTAAAATTAATATAATAACTAAAAATTTTTGTTAGTTACTTTAAAAATATACTTCTTACTTATTAAACTTATAAAAATTAGTAATATTATAAATTTGATAAAATTAAAAATTAAGTTTTAATTAATTATAAGATAATTTTTTTATTATAAAAATACATAATTTTAATTTCTTATTTTAAAAATAAAATTAATAATTGAATTTTATATTAAAATCAATTATTTGATCTTATAAAATTTAATAATATTATTAAAATAATTATTTTAAATTTTAAAATATATTTTATTTTATTATAAAAATATATAATTTTATTTTAAATATATTTTACTAAACTAATATTTATTTATTTATTAATCGCACTAACAATATAATAGATATATCTTAAATAATTTTAACAATAGTTACTACAATAACAGCATAGTTGAATTCACCAAACACCCTTAATAGCAGGCACTAGCGCATCCAGGACCCAAAGGTATAAAGGGCAATAAGCATATGAAAATAATACTAGTAAGATTAAAAAAATTTAGTGGGGGCAAATTAAAATTTATATATATATCTATATAAATTTAAGCAATTTGAAGAAGGGCCCACACTCCCCTTTATGTGGCTCCGCCACTATAGGCTAAGTCACAGTATAGTTATTATAGTATAGCTACGGTAGCACAACAAAACCAAATTAGGGCTTAATTACTAGTACGTGGCATTTCACAAAAACAAGTGTCAGATTAACTACAATATCAATATCAAATTCTAGAGCTTTATTATCACAAATAAGCAAATACAAATCCACCTAAATGTTAGGGCCCAATTTTGTTAGGCTAGGCTGTGGCCGAGTAAAAATTGGCCCAATTTCAACCAATAAGAATTTGGGGATTGATTGAACAGCAAGCGGCGGTGTCATTCGGCTGGGAAGCGGGCGGCATCGGCAGCTGGTGTTCGGCGACGAGCACGAGTTGCTTACAGCGGCTGTAGCCAGCGTCAGGCGGCTGACGGTTGGTGGCATGCTCGATGCGTGGAGCACCCGAAGTGCAGGTGGATCTAGAGAGATTTGATGCACTATAGACGAGATTGACAGCAACTTCGAGCAGTGAGGTGGGTAGTGCTCTCGGCCAGTGGGATGTCGACTACAAGGCACAGGCTGGGTGTAGAGGCGTCTCAAACCAGTGAGGCGACACTGCATGGCGCGATCCGACTGGTGACAGAGGTCAGTGGCGCGTCCGTTGTTGCCTGGACGCATGCAGGGATGGGTCTTAGGAGGCAAATCAGCTTTGGCATTCGAGAGCTCCAACAGGCAACAATGCTTCGTCCTCGAGGAGAGATGAGCGGCGTGCAACAGCAAGAAGAGGAGGGCTTGGAAGCCCGCCTGGGCATGCGGGCACGGGAAGGAGCTTGCGATGTTTGCTTGGCTTTGCATGGCGCCTGCTCGGCTGGTGAGTTATCGGCGATGACGACGATGACGGAGGAGCAGACCGGCGGGGGTGGCTAGGCTCCCCAGGCGAGCGGGTTGGAAGAGGCGGGCGGACATGCGGGTGTCCGCTTTCCTACGTTATGTTCCCTTCCCTCTCTTCTCCGGTGAGGTCCGACAACTCTAGCTACCTCCGACGATGTCCGGTGCACTTCGGCTACGATATTCGGCAAGCACTAGTGGTGTGTGGTGGCTAGTATCTGTTGCGTATAGGTTGTAAAATCATATGATCATGCAGATTAAAAACAATAAATAAAAGATCAGAATAAATCGGAGGCGACCATAGGTTTGTCCTTATGCAAATTTCTGGGCTATGGCGCATAAGCTTTATCCGGATGGTTGCCCAAAGATACAATCGATGTAGCGTTTCTGCCGATGCGTACCCCTAAATAGGCACGCTAATGATCATAATTAAGACTAATATAAATATAGTCTTAATTACCATTATTAATAATAATAAAAAAAAATACTGGCTAAAATAAAGAAGTAGATTAATTGCCCGGTAAACCCGTGACCACGACCCAACCCGGCGTGGCGAGGGGCGCGTGCGCGTGTGTGTTTTGGATCAACTTGGTTTAGATAATTGATTGTCCTTTGAATGCCCCAACTACTTTTAAACCAAAGTATCTCTTCCAACTCCCTCAATGTGGGACTAAGGGACTTTTGGGTTTTCTTAAACTCCAACAGTATCAGAGCGTCGGGAGGTCTCCCTTCCCCCTCTCGTCCTGGTGACTTTCCTATGACGATTTCTAGCGGACTCCGATGATCTCCGGTGAACTCCATATGATGACCGGTGTTGTGTGGCGGGCGATTTGGTGTCGAGGAATTCAAACCCATTTCTCCATCGATCCATTATGCAATGGTGGAGCTGGCGGATTCATATCCTACCGAGGTATATTCTATCTATCAACTTCTTGTTTTCCAATGATTCTTGTGTTTTTCGGCGACGTTGTTTTCTAGAGCTAACTTGCTCATGTGCGCATATTGCGTTCGATCTGCATTTAGGCATGTGCGGTCCCTCGCTTTCCTTGCATTCTCCCTGCTCGTCCGAGCAAGGCAGCTTTTTCCCTCTTCTTGGCATGTGTGACCTTGATGATTATGTGTGTTGTATTATGTTGGTGTTCTGTCGCCTGTGTGTGACTGGCCATTCCTTGTTGCCTTATGTATTGTTCACTATTCGCTCGTATGCGCCATCATCTGCGCACAATGTTTTGGTTTGTTTGGTTAGGCTAAGATGTAGGTGTTCACATCTGTCGGTCCGTGTGCTATTTTTGTCCCTGCGTGAGACTATTTTCTTTCAAAGTCTTGCATGGTTCTATATTTTAGTATTAATATATATATATATATATATATATATATATATATATATATATGTGTATATATATGTTAGCACTAATTCTAGGCGTAACACAAGGCATATATAAAGATTAAAAAAAACTAAACTAGTTATTTGTGTTGGTCTAAAATTTTAACTAATACCTAACAAAAATTATAAAGCAATAAACTTACAAATTATAAATAAAAGAAAGTCAGAAAAATAGAATCGGGAGGCGCGTTGTGGCTTGTCCTTTGGTGAATATTTGAGCTCTCATTCAAGTTAATTCTGGATTCAATACTAGAGGATACAATCAGGTACCACTCTCCTATAGACACGACCATGAAAAAGTTGATTGGACGTTCATTTGACAATGAGCAGCAAAAAACTATAAATATGATAAAATTAAGAAAGAAGAGAAGAACAATAGATAAAGAAAAGTGAGAGGACATTTTTTTTGTAACTTCATGAGATTTTTCAAGCTTTTAAAAGCTTGTTACTAACGTTAGCATTTAATGCTAACATTAATTTATTTATTATTTACTTTTTTTTTAACAATCCTCTATAAAATTAAAAAAAATCCCAATATAATTAAACTTAATGATTAAATAAATTTAAATTATTGCTATGTTTATATTATATGGTCAATAAAGTGCATTTAATGGCATAATATTTACTTAGTGAAAATATTTTGATCTAAATAAAAAGTAGTAAACTAGTCTTAAACTACTTCCCTTGGACCTAGACTTCAATAAATCCACACACAATAGAGAGTTTGTCTAATCGCGGGATTGCACATTTTTTTATCGTGTGTGTATATCTTCATGAGAGCTTCTGAAAATTGTCTATGTCCTCGACCGCAATCATATACACACTCTCTCATATACGAAGTTTTCTATAAGGGATGAGTGTAGAGGCTCATCTCATAGTAATTAACCACTTCAGAAAGTTTTCTTACCTCTATAATAAGAAGCACAAAATGTATCATAAAAAATGGGAGTATAGAGAATTAACTTTATTATATAAATATTTTTTTATATCATAGTGTTTTATAAATTTTATTTTTCAAAGTATTTTCTAACTAATCAATCAGCTTGTTATTACTATATTAAACCTCTTACAATGATCTCCTATCATAGAAGTTGGGTTTCTACCGTTAGAAAGCCTATTTTCAGCATAATCTCATTCTTATTAATATTTCCAAGATTATAATTTTGGGCACACTTTGGTAAAGCTAATAACTTTGTTGTGCTCAGTCTCTACATAAGAAAGAGCTACAATTTTTATAAGTAGTCGATTTTATAGATTTTTCTTATTTTAGCATGTCTACTTTTTTTTTTACTTAAATCTTTTGCTGCTTTGTAATTTTATTTATTTTCTTTTATCTTTGAATTTTTTTCTTCTTAGTTCAAATATTTTAATGTTAAATTTGGATAAAGAAAAAAAATTTTTTAAGTAGCAAAAAAAATCTAAAAAATTAATTATACTTTTAGTTACTCTTATCATAGAGCAAATAAATTAAATAAATTTTGGCTCTATGTTTTTTTTCCAAAGCTATTTTAATTTTAAGAAAATAAGATTTTTTTTTATTTGCTTAAATAATTTTTCCATTACGAGAATTATTATAAATATTATTAATTTAAACTTATGCATATCAAGTTTTTTTGTAATCAATATCCTAATATATTTTATTATCATAATGCACATTATGTTTATTGTGCACATTATAATTAATAAGTGCATGATATACAGTATTATAATATAATTATTAAGCACATTATATACATAATTTTCATGATGTTCATTTTGATAAAATGTACATTATTTTTATTATGCATATTATGATTATTTTGTATACTATAAACATCAAATTTATTATGAGCAATATGCATATTATGCATGTTATGTTGATTATGATAATGCACATCTTTTTTATTTTCTATATTAAGTGCATTAAATATTGCATAAAGATTATTTTAAATATTATTTAAATAATTACATTATATATTATGTATAAAATTGTCTATTATATTATGCATTTATGTCGAATATATCCATTATATATATTATGAAAATTATGCATCTGTAAACAAAACATAAAAATAAAGAACTAGTTTTATAAACAGTAAACAAAACCAACAATGTTAATGGTAAATCAACAGTAAATTACATAATCAATAGTAACATTTTTATTTTAATATGGTTTCCAGATGTCAACAGTAATGAATCTGTTTTAATAATTTTATAATAAATGTGTTTTATTCCTTAAAAACCAAAAATTGACTTATAAACAAAGAATTAAGGCAATAAAGCCGACAACGATTTAACTAAATTAAATAAAAAAAGTAACCGTAATTAAGTAATACTGTTATGAATAGGTAATATTTAATTAATTTCAGTTCGTCTAAATAGGAAATATGTAACCGGTAAAAAAAAACTAGAACCGAGAGCAACAAAAGTTGTATTTTTTTTAAAAAAAATTGGAAACTGTATTTATATTATTATTTAATCATAACACAGTAAACACAATTATATTTATTTCTATTGAAAAATCTAATGAATAATAGTTTTCTTTTAACGTGAACAGAAATTTTTGTTCTAATTTACTGAAGAGCAATATAACAGAAAATAATTTCTAACTCCTTGATTTTATTTTTAATTTATCGAAACAGTAACAGGAGATAATTTTTAATTCTAAAATTTTCACTTAAGATTTGGTCTAAAATTTTAACTAATATCTTTATTTAAACAGAAAATAATAACAAAAATTATAAAGTAATAAATTTATAAATTATAAATAAAAAAAACTTAGAAAAATAAAATCTGGAGGTATATTGTAGCTTGTATTTATGTAAAAATCTTAGTCCTTGTGTCAATTAATTCTGGATTGAGCATCTAAAGATACAATTAAGTACTTCTCTCTTATATATATGACTGTGGAGAAGTTAATCAGATGTTATTTTGGTAATAAGTAATAAAAAATTATAAATATAAGAAAATTAGAAAGAAAAATAGAAAGAAGAAAAAAGAGAAGGAAAAGAAATTTTAAGCTTTAAAAAACTTGTTAGTAATGATAGCATTTAATGATAATATTAATTTATGTTTTTAATTTTTCCAACAATTTGGAATTTGGATAGGCAATTTCAAAATAGTTTTAGTTTAATTGCATTCCTGTTTATACTATAAGTGATATATCATTTAATGGAACTCAAAATCAAGAGTTTATCCCTATGATTTAGTCATCAACATGGGTCCGCATAAAGAGCTAATGGAAGGAGTTCAATATCACTGACACGTCTAAAGTTCTAACATGGCAAATTCGAATGAGGATAATTGAATTTTTAATCTATTGTAATTATAAAGCTATTTTTCATAGATACATCAAGACAATAATGCAATCTACATCATAAGCTTATGAGATCATTATTGAGAAATTTGATCAAAAGTATATTATATAAGTTATGGTGGAGAATAGCACTAACTTTAACAGAGTTAGGAAGTTATCTAACATGATTACCCTTATACTTTTAAGACACCACTATGTAATGATGGGTGTTAAGAAGATGAAAAAAGTATTATATATATAAAATAAAATACAATGAAGCATGCTCTAACTTATTCCTTTCTCTGTAATCCTCATTGAGTGCATACTCAAATGTGTAATTTGTAAAAGGAGAAATTATGTAACTTGGCCTACAAGATTTGTTAAGTACTTTATTATACTAAAGCACTTATTTATCTTTGAAGACTATGTGAAAAATAGAGATGATAAAAAAAATCTATACTCAACGCAAATCAACTAGACTCATCCCATCCCAATTTTAAGGGGGAAAAATTGGAGTCAATCAGGTCTTAGGTCGAGTTTAGGTAAAACTCAACCATTATTAATTAAGTCGGATCAGACATAAGATTTCATATATCCATTTCTAAACTTGAACACACCCCATCTACTAAAATTAATATCCTACCCCTTAAATTAAAAGAGTGACAAGCCCTAGCCTCTTCCCTCCTCATGCCAAACCCCTTCCTTCCCCATTTCTAGTATCCTTACTACACGCATTGCCATGCCACTCTGCCCTAGCTCAATATGCCACTCACCATCTTGCTTTCCTCACTATGCCGCTTATTGTAGGGGAGTAGGGTTGGGTTTTCTACAGGGATCCGATCCCTATTGAGGTTGGGTACGAGGTAGAATTTTTGAAACTCAATAAGGTTGAGTTTGGGAAGGTATAAGTTTTGAGATTAGAGTTGAGATTGGCTTTAACACTGTCTGCAATTATCCTGACTCAATGTCATCTCTAGCTTAAGATAATGTTCATGAGCAAATTATAACATAGTGTATTGTTTCTCCTTAAGAAGGAAGAGGGAAGTTGACCATATCATTATAAACCTATACTTTAAAAATAATGATGTTTTTATTAGATTGGATTTAAAATACAAGATGGATTTGAGCAATTATTTTGCTTTAGTTAAATTTTATTCTGCATAATTAAATATCTACTGTGTAATTATGAGCACTAACTTAAACAATATTACTAATTAGAATTGGCTCATAGTTACATATCATCTAATGGATGTTAATATAATTGATCAATAATTATAAAACTGTGAATAACATTCTATGAAACATCTCTCTTAAATTAGAACCATTTCTATCAATACCTACAATAAATACTACCTTAGCTTCTACGTAACCATATGTTACCTTAGTTTTTTATTTTTACAAAATCTTACTTTATTTATTCCATATTTAACCTTGCTCCTTAATAATTTATTTTAATTTAATAAAACTTGTTAAAATTTAAATTAAATTAATAAAAATATATGTTTAGCCAAGTATAACTCTTATTAGGCTGTGTTTAATAGGAAAGAAAGAAAATTGAAAATAAGGGAAAGTGAGAAAGGAAGGAAAAGTAAAAACAGATGAGAAAGTAAGAAGATTTTTTAATTGTGTTAAACTAGAGGGAAAGAAAATTAGAAAGATTGATATAGTCACTCCATTTTTTATTTTTATACTCGTATTATATAAATATTATTAAATATTATTAAATACTATTAAAAATTATCATTTAATATTATTAAATATTATAAAACTAATTAATCAACTATTAAATACTATAAAATAAAGTAAATATTATTAAATATTATAAAATTAATTAAATATTATTAAATAATATAATATTAATTAAATGTTATTAAATACTATAACATTACTACAAAATTAATTAAATATTATTAAATATTATAACATTACTATAAAATTAATTAAATATTATTAAATAATATAACATTATTAATTACTATACCATTAATTGAATATTATTAAATAATATACCATTAATTAAATATTATAAATACTATAATATTAATTAAATATTATTAAATACTATACCATTAATTAAATATTATTAACTATTATAAAATTAATTAAATATTATTAAATACTATACCACTAATTAAATATTATTAAATACTATAAATTCAATTAATTATTATTAAATACTATAATATTAATTAAAAGTAATTAAATATTATTAATTACTACAATATTAATTAAATACTAATAAAAACATATGAGAGGGGTGAGAATAGAGTGACAAGCGCAGCAAGTTGCAACGATTTCAAGGAAAAAGTAATATACTTTTCCTTTTATGTTTTCCTACTCAATTTCCATCCACTCTATTGAACAATCTAATTTTACTATCCCTCCATCTTTCATTTCATTTTCTTCCTTATTCCTCTCTATTAAACACCGCCTTATACAAATTTAATTTGATCTCCAATTTTAATATTCATTCAGCATTGTCATCCTACTCAATAATATGATGAAAAAAAATATCTATTATTACTTTCAGTAAAAATAGAAAGTATAAATTTTATTGTATATCTCCACCTTTGCTTCATGATCAGCTCCATGTTGAGATTCTCCTCATAAAACTCAGATGTTTATCAGGGGATTACAAAGAGGATGAAAAGCAATATGCAGAGCATCTTTTTGATTTTTAATCAGCAGTTCATAGGGAATTCCAAAGAGGAAACAGAAGACCATACATCAAGGCATATATTAGTTCATCATCTATTTTGAGAAGAAAATGAGCATTATGTAACAAACAGTACTGTATCCTGTGACAAGGCAGGCAACAAAAGCATTACGGAATTATCTCAAAATTTGTGCTTCCCTGCGACTACAGCAGTCGAGGTTTTATAGATAACAGCAAGCCGTAATGGTCGCTCGGTAAAACAGGCAGCATCTTCCCATTTTTATTGTCGAGGAGACCTGGTATTGCGTCCATCCCGATCATGGCGATCTCAGCCAACCTGAAGTTGTTCAGTTTGCCGATGAATCGATCAAGTCTTTTCTGCAATGGCCTGTCCAGCTTCAGCATAAGGTTGGAACTTGTATCATAAGCTAGGGTTATTAGGAAGAAAGTACATCCATTACTGAAAACCATTCTCTTCTGAAACTCTTGCCATATCTCACTGAGTTCAATTTCTCAGCTCCAGATTATCAGTACATTTTACATAAAACTATTCTTCCCTAATCTTACTGATTCATTAAGCTTGAAACTCAAACCACAACAGCACAATTATTATGCTGCTGAAATTCAATACTTCTTATTTGAATATTATTTTAATGTTTGTGACAGAAGAGAGCCAAAATCTTATTAATACTGGAGTCATAAAGTTCATGAGTTACAACGTTTGGTTCAACGAAGGGCTACATTTGCAAGAGGTTAGCAGCAATTGGGTGCCTTGTGCAGCAGCATGAGCCTGATGTAATTTTCTTTCAGGTATTACATATCGATTCATGTGTATCTTATCATTCTCCATTAAGAAAAGAATTTTTTAAACATCTGTTACAACTGTGATTCTTTTGATGATGCAGGAAGTGACAAAGGAAATGTATGACATTTTTCAGAAGTCTTACTGGTGGAAAACATATGGATGTTCAATTCTTCAGAGGAAGTAACCAAAAGAAACTTCTGCATGCTGGTATAGTCAACCACAAGACACACTCACATCTTTCCGGCCATTGTTGTTTAAGCTTTTCTCTTCTTTCAAAATATGCTCCATGTGTTTATTCGATCCTGTTTGTTAAGAACACACATCAAGTGCAGTTCCGTCATCTTTGATTTTCATTAGAACCCAGTTTAGTGAAAAGGCATACTTGCTTTGGTAAATTAAGATACATATACCATCCAACCAAATGGAAATGATATAGACTATACTTTTTTATTCATATATCTATTCTTTGGGGTATTGCAACTTGCTTGTAGTTAACTAAGCTGCCTGCAAAAAAGTCGTATTGTCATGCTTTTCGGAACTCCACCATGGGCAGAGAGCTTTGTGTAGCTGAGATTGATGTTGGCATGGGGCAGAATCTAATAGTTGCAACTAGCCATCTGGAGAGCCCAACGCCGCCAGAGATGCATAGTAAGCAACGCGTGGCACAGGCTAAGATGGCACGACATCTCCTTTTGCTTTCCCTCTCCAAGCAGCCGAATCTTCAAAAGAAGGAAAATTGCAAGAAATGCATCTGGTTGCATACTCGGATGGTGCTTATAGGATTTGTGATGATCGGAAGAATGTTTGTAATCGCCACTTGGTGGATGGCCGAGTCCACCTCCGCGGCAGCCTTGTGCCGTCAGCTGGCGATCAGATGTATTGGAACTCCGTGACTGATAAAGATACAATACACCCGACACCAGAATAGCCGCCCCAGCCCCTACCACCGGTGGACTCATCATCACCGATGCCGCTAAAGACGCCTTCACCGCTGGATACACATTCACCGCTGCACCCACCACCACCGTCACTCCCACCTTCACCACTGAATATACCTTAACCGCTGCACCCACCATCAGCTTTACTCCCAACGTCACCCAGGCAACCACCCCAAACGCTGCACCCTTCTTCACCGCTTAATTCGCCTTCTTCACCGCTTTATTCGCCATCCCCGTTACACCCACCTCAAACCTATTCAAGTAGAAGAGAAGATCTGACAATTGCCCAACTCCCGCAATCTCCTCGATCAAGCAACCACAGTTGCAAGGTGCTTACAGTTAAAAAGGGCCGGCCTCAAGAGACTGGAATCAACTAGGAAAGCGGAGTTGAAGGAGCACGTGACCTTGCAGGGCATGCGAGGGGTTGCTTGCTTTCTTTGGTGGATTTGGTGAATCAAGTAGAAGAGGTTAGCGCTGTATCCTGAATTGATTAATTAACACATCTACTTGTAGCTGTAAAGACTTAAGACCTGTAACAATATGGTGGGAAGTGATAGCTGTTGTGCGTTTGGAGATGCACTCCTGCGGTTCGTATTCCATACGACTGCGTCTTTTATCGTATATTGGAATAGAAAACGAAGGCATTTATTGGAGTAGAAAGGGAAGCCTGACGAACCCGGGAAGAACGAAGCGCTGCCTCTGAAATGCATTTTGGAATGCGAAAGCCAAGAAAACTTAAATTTGGATTCGGCATTTTTTTCCCAAAAATTGTATTCATTGTTATCGGAAACTTCAACTTTTATTGATTTGCCAACTAATATTTATTTTAAAATTTATTTTTTTTATTTGCTTTCAAAATCATTTACAACCCCAAAATTTTATATTGATAGTTGCCTTATCTTGAGGCATTGAATTTACTCAAAAGCCCTCTAGCCTTTGCTTTGAAGCCAATCCCTTCTCCTTTATTGAGCATCCTTTCAACTAAGCCAAAGCAAGCAAATCTCTACAATAATGGAGAAGAAGGTAGGGATGACAATTAGGTACCAATTTAGCGGGTATCCGCTCTATCTGAACCCGTTTAAAGGTTAATGGGTAGTTGTTATTCGGGTTTGAGTAGGGTATGAGTAGTGCATATGCTACCCGAGTCGGGTTCGGGTAGCATAGGGCGGATACCCACTACCCGAACCCGGTTATATATATGTATATAAATATATATATTTTATTTGTTTACTATATTTTTTTAATATATTATTCGGGTTTACGAATACCTATTTTATTTTACTCAAAATTTGATCATTAATAGGATATTATAGGATCGGGTACCCAAATATTAATCGGGTAATAATATTTATATAGATAAAATTTAATATGATAGATATTTAAGTCAAATATTTATAGAGTTCGGGTATTAAACGGGTAATTAAATTTTTAATAGGGTAGAGTATGGATAGAGGTTCTAAAAAATACACTGATAGTATAATGGTTATTCGAATTAGGAGATGGGTAGAAAGTGCGAGTACCTATCCGCTGCTATCCTGGCAGCAAGCACAAGCCTTGAGCGTGGTAGAATAAAAATAAATAAATTTATTTTTTTAATTGACATACTTTTCGGCATTTTTCTAATTTAGACGAAATTAAAATTGAAAAAAAAAATCATATATTTTTTCACTCTGATTACAAAAGGAGAAAATGGAGATAAATCAAAACTTTCATTCATGCCGCCAATTAAAACGTCAAAATTACATAAATTAAACCCAAAATAATTAATTTGTCAGCCCACATCTCGAACGATCACACATGACTCATCTAAATTTAGCTCAATCTAAATTTTACTAATTTGTCTCTCAACAACACACGCCTCGGGTCAGCGCGTGACTCGTGACTCAAATTCATGTTTACTGTTTCTAAACATGCTATCCCGCTAAGTCGCTAATCACGAGTAATTAAGGACACTCATTACGTCAGCAAGACTGTTACTATCGATAATACAAGCCAATTGCCTTTTACCCATGTTTTATACTCACTTATGTACCGCTCTAAAGAGATGTCACTTGTCAGCTCCGAGAAGAGGCGAACTATATTCTTGGGTAATCTCTATATTTGCGATAAAAGTTATTGCTATGTGAAAGTAGTGGCAGGCGACTTGAAACGGGAGACTAAGTAGGAATGGCAGCGGTAGAGTACTTGTATGTTTTTTATTTTTTCTGCTATTTGTATTCTAATAATAACTATTCTATTATCCATACTTGAATAATTATCCATTTATTTTTAAAATTTTTATCCATATCTTACTTTATTAAAAATTTAACTACCCATTTAATATCCGAATCCTATAAATATCCGACTTAAATATCTACTCTATTAAATTTTAACCTATATAAATATTATTACTCGATTAATATTCGGATACCCGACCCTATAATACCCTAATAAAGATCAAATTTTGGATAAGATAAAACGGATACTCGCAAATCCAAATAATATATTAAAAAAATAATAATAAACAAATAATATATATATATATATATATATATATATATAATCGGGTTCAGGTAGTAGGTATTTGCCTTATGCTACCCGAACCCTATTCGATTCCGACTCGGGTAGCATATGCATTATTCATACTCTACCCAAACTCGAATAATAACTACTTATTTACCATTAAACGGGTTTGGATAGGTGAGTATCCGCTAAATTGATAGTCAATTGCCATCCACAAAAGACAATGAAGAGAAGAAAAAAAAAATCAGTAAAACGGAGGAGAAAAAAAATATATTCAAGCGATGACGACGATGGCGGCGGTGAGGAAGCGGCGCGGGTTGCGGAAGATGCGGGAGGGCAGCCGCCACTGCTACTCTCCCCCGCCGTCCGCGGCGGGTCCCCGCCGGACCCTCCGCCCGCGGCGACGGCGTCCCATACTTGACGGCTTTGCCGACTTCGATGACTACTTGGATGAAGAGGAGGATGTGGAGATGGAGGAGCTGGAGCGAAGGGGGAAGAGGCGGCAGCTGAAGGTCATCCTGAAGTTGCCTCCTCCTGCCCCTACCGCTGCTAGAAGGGAGAGCAAGGTGAAGGAAGACGACAAGGAGGGAACTCGCAGCGGTAGGCAGGTGGCACGTGAGTCGTCCCCTTCGGCCTCGTCCTCTTATGTGGATGATGCCGAAAATGACGAGGGCGATGCGCTTGAGATGGTGAAACCAATGCCACTGAAGAAGCGGCGGTTCAAGGAATGTGATGATGGCGCTCGTTCGCGCAGATCTACTGGTCGGGAGGTATAATGTACCGTTCAAATTGCCCCAACACAAGTTCCTACTGCTTTGTTTTCTTTACATCATGTTCTTTCCAAATTGGTGCAGCCACTAAGAGCTTCAAACATAAAGCAAATATTTCTTTCCACATATTATATGTTAATTTACATCATGTTCTTTGCTTTGTCTTGATTGCATTGTTTGTTTTCTCTACTTTAATATCAATGCGAATTCGTTTATGAGGCATTGGACCTCTTCGGGAATGCATCTTTGTTTCCTTTGCTTCAGTCTCTGTTAAAATTGGTATTATCAGTGCTTATTTATTAGAATTGGAATCTTCAATTTACTGCATTAATACTACTCCTATTCTTCTTGCAGAGCAAGCACAATCTTCTGCAAGAATTGCAGGGATTTGTTTCAGGTCAGACATACATGCCTCTTCATTATTATGCACTGATGTTTGGGGAAAGTATTTTCATTTCTGTTGATAGCATAAACGTAACCATTCAGGGATGCCAATTAGTTCGCAGGCTGAAGGAACACCTTTGCCAGAAAGGAAGTTGCTGGAGGCCATCCTTGATAAAATTCAGAAGTATTTTTCTATCAGATTTTTCTTTCTTTCTACAATTGCTTGTATTTGCTACTTTTATTCAGTTCAGTGTTTTGTGGCAGAAAGGACACGTATGGAGTTTTTGCAGAGCCCGTGGATATTGATGAGGTTTGCTAATGATTACTACTATGAAAACATAACTTGGATTTTCTTATACTTTTATTGGTGTCTTATTCACTTTCAGCTTCCTGACTACTTTGATGTAATTGAGCATCCAATGGACTTTGGGACTGCGAGGAATAAGCTGGCAACCAATGCCTATGATTCATTTGAACAATTTGAGGTACTTTGTGTGCTTATCGCTACAAACATAAAGCAAATATTTCTTTCCACATATTATATGTTAATTTAAGAAGAAGAAAAATTGTTGATTGCTGAAGAAACTATATCTAGTGGTTGTTGATGAGTTAGAAACTCAATTGAAAAAATCATAAAAATCATTTTTTCTACAATTTCTAAAAACAATCCCAGCCCAGCCAGATGGATTTACGGGTAAATTAGAGAACATCTTATTGTTGATAAGCTGTTTTTATTATTTCTAATTCTGTGCTATATTCCTTGGCTGTTACTAGGTGCCAGTGCTCAGACACTTCATTTTTTCTTCTATTGACATTTATACTATTATATATTCTACGTTTTTCCATAGGCATGCTTTTTTTAGGTAGTTAAGGAAAGTGTGGAATTGCAAATCCTGTATTATACAGAAATGTACCTGGGCATTGGAGTTCATTGTACTTTGGCATTTATACTAGCATATTCACTGTTTTCAAGCATCTTCATTTGTTACAAAAGCTGAATAAATGCACTTATTAAAGAATCACTTGCCTTAAGCTGCCAAATTACAATAGGGCTCATGTTCTATGGTGGCCTCATCACACCTTAATCAATAGTCACTTGCGGGGGATGATGGTAAATAGCCAAATTTTGGTGATGTTTAGGGTATTGCGCTATGACATTCTCTTCTCTTTTCCATGCAACCTTATGTTTTTGTTGATGCTGCTATCTAACTTTGGTTATTTTGACCGCCTTGTTTCTTAAATGATAATGCATCATTTTGTTGCAAATCCCACATCTTGCTTCTAGGGGCTAAGCAGATGTCAATCTAGAGATGTTAGATAGTTTAGACGCCCTCCAATTTAATTCAAGTGCAATCAGTCTTGTGTAGACATTTCTATATTTTTCTAATATGTATGTATGGACATGTAGTTGGATGGACGTATGATGCAGTATAGGCTTTTTTTATTATTATTTTTCACTGATTGATATCCTTAATGGAACTTTTATTAAAGTGTAGACGAGTATGATAAATACTACTGATGTTACTTGTTTAATATTGTGTGTATTTGAGAAATGAATTTATTGTGGTTTAAATGCTATGAATTGGTTCCAAAGGTGCATAATGGATTGTTGTTTTTGATCGGATTGATTATTGACTTATTGAATATGTGAATGATGATGGATTAATGATATGTAAAATTATAAATTGGTGCTAGTATATTGTTGAGTAGGTTAGCAAGTTAAACTGTTATGCCCCCATGAGTGGTATTATGTAACAAGACACGACAGACCTTCTACTTAATTTCTTCATACCTGAAGCCAATTACAATTATGAACTTATTTTAAAGAAAAAAAAGTAATTTACCAGTTCTCCAGTTTAAGCTGAGAAGCTGATGATAAACTACAGAGACTTCGGAGATAATTTTCACCTTTCCTTTCTCTTCTTCTTAACTTGTACTCAGTCCTGTGAAATCGTTCGTTGCAACTGTATTAGATAGTAATGGTAAAACTAGATCCTGTTGTCTGGCGCATACTTCTGATGAAATATCTGCATAATGTATTTGTCATGTTCCAAAGTGCTAATTCTAGAACTTGAAACTGTTAAAACTTATCCTTGTGCACTTTTTCTTACATTCAGAATTATGAGATTCGCTGTTGATTGCAGGATGATGTCTTCTTGATTTGCAGTAATGCTATGCAGTATAATGCACCAGACACTATATATTTCAAACAGGTAGAAGCTACTATCGTACTGTATGAAAAAATCAATGTAGATTATTTTTCTACTTATTCTTTACTGTTCTTATTTCTACTTTGCACAGGCGTGTTCCATGCAAAATATAGGAAGAAAAGAATTTCAGAAGCTAAGGACTGTGGCAAAATCCACTGAAACTGATGCTAAATGTCAAGAGAAGATTCGTGTCAATTCCACTGAGAAAACACCACTGCATAAGTGCCTGTCGAAGGTTGTGCAAGAGTCGTTTGTTTCTGATATCTCTTCTTCCACCACTCTTGCTTCTGGAGGGGATGCCTGTACTGGGTTGAGCACAGTGGAAATTTGTGCTGCAGAACCTGCTACCACTTCGAATGCTCTTGCTGACGGAAGTTCTTCCCTGGGTGAGAGTAAGTCAAACAAGGTGGATGAGCCTAGAGGTATAGTCACTAAGGATTTTGAACTATACATTTATACTTTCTAGTTTGTGATGTTACCTGGTTGGTTAAAGGTCTTCTGTAGACCAGATTTCATGGATTATCTTTGAAATTATTCAAAGTTCTGTAAATATTTTAAGTTTTAGAACCCAACAAATGCCTTGATTGCTTGCAGCAACCAAAAATGTTTGTTGTGAGATGATAAAGATTACTTGCTACAGCTTCTATTATGCTTAAGTTTCCCTCCATTCGAACCAAGTTAATTATTGTTATATTAACTATATACCACATGATTTGTGGTAAATTCTGATTTTACTTTGGCTACCTATTCTATGTGACATAATCCACCTATGATTTCTCTTATTACATGGAATACAATTCCTTTAGCTACCTCACTCTGAAAGATTACAAGTCTCATTTATTGCAATAAAAATTCAAGAAAGTCTGAGGCTCTGAAACAAACAACTTTACCAGTAATAAAGAAATACTTTTGCAATGATGTGGTTGGTAGCTAATGTAGCATCTTCATGGTTCTTTTACATTGCTTGAAATGACATGAGGATCATAGGTGGTCTTGCTTAGGTTCTTTGTACATATAGAGCAAGTGAATGCTGCATTGGCACCATGATGAGTTCACATAGGTAGCTCGTATCATCATGTCACCTCAATATGAACATCAGAGCATGTGACCTTTATATGATGCCTATTGCAATGTAGTTCAGTAACATATTCAAAACTTAAGCTTTCTCACTATAGAATCACCATGGACTCGATTCACTAGAGTTTTGTTGGCACCATGATAAGTCTAAGTTGGTATTTGTTAAGATGTTTTTATTAACTCAATCTATCTGATTGCATAAACCGAAGATGGATTTATTTATCAAAATGAAGAATGGATAGAACTGTAACTAGCTAAAATTGAATTGATTTTCTTCATTAGCATCTGGGGGTTTTCAGATTCATCTCTAATGTGTTTTATCTTCCAGCAAAAGACTTTCTATCTGAGCTCGGAAAGAAATCACTGGAGTTAGATGAAAATCGGCGGACAACATACAATATTTCTGAATATCAGTGTGAAGCAGAATCTGGCATGGTATATGATGTTCTAGAGGGAGAGCAGAGACAGCTAGTTGCTGTGAGTTACCTAACTTTGAGACTACATATTTCACATTCCTTACCACGTCTTATTTAATTGGTATCTTCTGAATCAGGTGGGTCTTGATGCAGAATACTCATTTGCAAGGAGCCTGGCACGTTTTGCTGGTAATCTAGGACCCAGCGCCTGGAAAATTGCTTCAGAGAGGATTGGAAGTGCAGTGCCTTCTGGTGTTAAGTTTGGATATGGATGGGTGGGGGAGTATGAACCACCTCTGAGTCCTATTCTGTCCATTTCAAACAATATCCAACTGCAGCAACCTCAGACAGATATCAATTCAACTATTCAATGCAATACTCAATTGAAGGACAAGGCTACTGCAATGGTGACAAAAGCCGGTGAAAATAGTAACTTTACGGAAGTAAATTTTGGTATCGAGGGCCAGCAAGAAATCAAAATTCACAATAGAAATTCTAATCCTGTGAAAAGGGTAAATCATCTTGGTGGAGCTACCGGAGGAAAGCAGTTGTCACTTAGCTCTGAAACCCTGCTCAGGACTGATGTTCCTGTCTTAAAACAGAAGAACAAACAAGTGAACTTTAATCTCACCAGGGCTAGTGGGGCTGCTACGCAGCAAGATCAGCAGCATCATTTATATTCCTCACATGACAGACTGGTAGGTCAAGCTTCACAGAGGCCCCGTATTTATGATGGTGTTGCCACTTGCAAATCTTCTGGAATAATTCAACTAGATGGAAAACCTATGCAGTCTGAACCGCTAAAGCAAATGGAAGAAATAATTTCATGCAGTACAACTGATGGAAAAATTAATGTTGGTCAATTAAGTAATTGGTCAGTGATAGGGAGCTCTGCCAATATCAATCCTGATAATACCATGCGAAATGTCACTAAGTATAAAAGTGGAATAGCAGGCAATGACTATCAGAGCATAGGTGGTCATGAGCATATCCGGAGTGATTCATCTAGATTAATGGACTTGCCAATCAAGTTACGTAGTGATTCATCTAGAGAAAAATCAAATACTGAAGGAGCTGTTTTAGCTAAAGCCTGGATGCCTGTTGGGTCTTCGACACTCTGTAAATTATCGGTGAATACAGTAGATGTTCATAACAGTTCAAATGCACCTGTTTCTACTTTTCCATCCGGCATTTCTTGGAGGACGCCAAATTCCTCCCCCGGAATATCTGATGACTCAAAGACGGCCTCCATGTCTCAAGCTTTTAGTCAACCTATCCAGATGAGTGGTTTAGAACCTGAGGTTCGTAGCGATGGGCTTGTTATCTTCCCACAAGTAGTTGCTACTGGCATGATGTCCAGATTTAATAGCCAGACTCCACAAGGTCTGCTTTCAGGAATGGAGAACAAGCTTACTAGGAATATTAGCCCTCCAGATCTAAATATTAGTTTCCAGCTCCCTGGATCTCCCGTTCGGCAGCATTCTGGGATTCTTGAGGATTCTCAGCAGCCAGACCTCGCTTTGCAGCTCTGACATTTAATGTTTATTACTGTAATATTCTCTGTGCGGACGTTGTTGACTTCATGCTACCGAGCCTTGAGAATTGACCTAACTGAAAATATATTAATATTTTTGATGTGGAGAGGCTGTTAATGTTATGGTTCTGAAAGGGTGTCTATACCGTGGATGTGGGGTTGGTCGATATTGGATGAAGCTTGTTCGTGAGAACTAGTAGATCAAATCTTACGGAAAGAAATGTCATCCTCATGGAAATGTTGCTTAATGCAACTGATATTTACTTGAATCACTTATTTTGGTTTCAGTTATACTTTCCGAGTTGAGTCATATCAGGAGAGACTGAGATAGTACCGAAGTGCAGTTTGGCTGGTGATATTTTACGTGCAGATGACACATTGTAGATTTTGCATCCTCAAATGCGACATTGTCCGGTACTATTGTCAGCTATTGCTTTATCAACGTAGAATTACTGAAGAGATTTTCATGGAGTTAATTAGGATCGAATTGAGAATTTCATTTTGTATTTATGTATTTCGGGAACTCGGAAGATTTCAAATCATGCATGTTTTATGCTTGAGCTTTTTTTACATCTAGAGTTGCAATAGTTTGTTTCTATTCTGTACATCAATAAGACATTCGCTCAGAAATGTCTAATTTTGAATAATGACATATTCTTTTTCCAGAAACTGTATAATTTTTTTGCCAAAGGCCAGCAATTATGCAAGTGGCAGTGTCTTTCATTGCATTAGAACACATGTATGAAGGGGAAACTCTGGTCTTCTGGAAATCAAGTGGTTAATTTGTCAGAACAGATTTAAGCCAATAATATATGCAAATGGATAACACAAAAAAAATTGCAGGAAATTCATATGGTAAGGATGTTGTTTCAATCAAGTGTTTTGTTATGAATTTTGATGGATTATTTGGATCATAAACAGAGGATTGTGTCAAATATTATGAACTCTATTAATTTATATGTCAACCAAATAAGTCTCCGATAATCACACGAACATTTTGCCCTAATGAGTGTACTTGAATAAAAGACTTACTGTTAGGCCCAGGGCCAACCTGCTTCCAACCCATCCCATTTCGGATCCGGCTAGCGGGTTGGCCGGCGGCTTAACGGGTCGGGCGACCCGTTTGGACAAAAGTGAACCTAGGGCTACAGTGCCCCGGGTTCGTTCGCGTGCGGACGCGCGATGGGAAGAGGGCGGCGGCGGCTCCTCTCCCATCTCCTCCCCGATCTTCCTCCCCTCCATCGAGCGGTTCCGGCGAGGGCCTCCCCGGCAGCGGCGGCGGCTTCCAGCAGTCCCGGTGGGTTGGGTGTGGCAGTACGGGACGCGTTGGAGCAAAGGGGCGGCGCCCCCTTTTTCCCTCCTCCTCTATCTTCGGCGTTGCCAGTGGTGGATCCGGCGGCAGTCGGCCGCCGAAGGTATGTTCTCTTCTCCTCCCGCTCCGGTTTCGTCCGGCGGGTAGGTTTCTGGTCGGGGCGACCCTACTTCTTTGGTTTCCGTCGTTTTTCCCTTCCTTCTTCTCCCGTTTCCGGCGAAGACGGGGATGGGCGGAGGGGCTGGGAGCTTCGGCTCCTTCCTCTGGTGACGGCCGGCGAACTCTTCGCCGGCATCTCTGGCGATTCCGGTGAAGAGGGGCGCTACCCTCTTCTTTGGTGGCGTCCAGCGTTTGTGTGGGTTCACCGGCGCCACCTTGGCTTCCGGCGAGGCTGGGCTTGGCTGGACGGTGTTCCGGCGAGTCTCGGGCGGTTTCCGGCGATTCTTCGGTCATTGGTCCGCTGCCTCAGTTTGCGTGCATGTGCTTCGGTTGGCGTGCACGTGCCTTGGTTTCCATGCGTGCGTCTCTAACGGGTTCCGGACGCAGTTCCTGTTCCCGGCCGATCAGCTGTCCTCGGCCGGTGTCTTCCTCTCTCCGGCTCCCCGAGCCTCGTGCTCCCGGCCGAGTTGTCTTTCTCGGTCGGCGTCTCCTCGTCCCTCTCTGCGCTCCGGTCAAGTGCGCTGGCCATGTGTGGTGTTGCCCGGCGTTGGCCGGTTTGTCTGTGCTGGACGTCTGCAAGACGTCCCTTCTTGGGTGAGTGATGTATTCGGCCGCCTGCGTGCGGTCTGGTCGGAGTTAGGGCGTGTGCCCGGCGTCCTGCGTAACGTCGTTTCTTGCGCGAGTGTGTGCCTCCGCCTGCGTGCGGATTTACTTCTTTTTCGGTGTACCTGTAAGATCCAGAAATTTATTAGCAGGTAAGAAAAATAAAATGTTATTTATTTAGCATTTTTGGGAATTTCTTTCAATGAGAAAGTGTGTTGATTTATGTATTTTTCCTGCAATGTAAAAATATGTGTCGCGGAGAGGATTCGAACCTGCGACTTAAGGCGTAGAGTGTGTGCTGTGTACCACTAGGCTAGTAGTGTCTTTCTATTTGAAAAGGGTAAGAGCCCTTGATAAGGGTGAAGTGGAAAATATAACTTATACTAAAGGGTTATTGGATCTTCCACTTATGTTTGCTATTGGGTTTGGATTCTTTGGAGGTAGAAAACGAAAGTGTGAGGGTTCACTCACGATTTTCCCTCTTGCTCACGATCTTTTCTCCCTTGGAGGTGGCGGCTTGCTCTCTCCTTCTTCCTCCTCTTCTTGTGGCCGGCGGCGTTTGGTGGTGGAGGTGGTTTCCGGCGAGTCTTGTGTGCTTCCGGCGGCGTGAGCAAAGTGAGGGGAGGCGTGAGGGTTTGTGACTTGGAAGAAACCGAAATTGAAGGTGAGTGGATTTTCTCTTCACCTAGTTCACGCATATTGAAGGTGTTGCATGATTTAGAGAGGATTAATGTCTAGAAATATGATATGAACTCATGCTTGCAAAATTGTACACGTTTTCTTGCTTTTCCCCAAAAATTTCAAAACCCTAGTTGCATGAAAATTAGGGCTTTTCATTTTTGAGACTTCTAATCATCAATTAGACCTTGATTGAACATGTATGTAACTTTGGATTTTTCAATTGCATGAAGATTAGGGCGTGAATGAGAATTTCGCCCCTTCATCATGAAATTACGCCTAAACGTATGGGTAAAAATTGGGGCAAACCTGATTTTCATGATATTGGGTATATGAGGATTCTATAGTTTTTTTTTTTTGGGAATTTTTGGAAATAAAAATTTCTGTTGACTGACATTGACCGAGGGGTAATTCGGTAAATTTTCTAGTTAAATTGGGGAAAAACTTGAAATTACGAATCTAGGGATCATGAGGGACGTAATGACTATTTTTACGAAATTTTTGGATAACTTTTCCTGCATGACTTAAACTTTGAACTAGGGGCATTTCTGTCTTTTGTTATAAGAACTAGGAGAAAACTATGAATCTGTAATATTCTGTATGTATGTTATATGTGGATGAAATTTGGTGTATTTTCTGCATTAATATGTATTTTTAGTTGAATGGTGTATGTAGAAAGTAATGACATGAAATATTGATTGATAACCTTTGATGATAACTTAAAAAAGGTTAAACCATACTTGCATGAAATCTAAGGACCTTTCCTGAACTCGATTGATGTGATGTCTAAGATAATGTTCGTGTTGTATGATTGAGGATAAGAGTCCTAGACTTGTGTGGACTGAACCTAAGGGTTAACTAGAGCACTCAGTGAACAGTCATTCTGATTTGGGGTTGGAGAATCCACCCATCCTATTCTGATATGTTTCCGGTAATGGAGGGACTGTTCTAGAGTCTAGTGACCAGGTTAGAGGTTCAGGTTTCCGGTTTGTGTTAAGGGTATTTTGTCCAAGTGATAAACCTTTTGAGAGTTGGGTGTTTGAAGCAAAGTGCCACGTCTTGGTCAGACGGGGGCCACCTCTTGAATTCATTCACCTCCCGTTCTGTTCTGTTTGTGTTCCCGGTAAGGGGGTGGTTGAGTGTCGTAGAGCAAAGTGCCACGTCGTGACCTGGCGGGGGCCACCTCTTGAATCTACACCTCACCGATATTCGTTGCTGCAGGTTACTCTCAGTGCCTTGACGAGGGCCGGGTTGGACCCACGGGGTCAATTCTGTAATCACTGGACAATAGTTGTGTGAGTCGTAGTCTGTTTAGCCGGATAGGCCAATTTGTGATCTTGTTGCCCGGGATTGTGGGCGTATTGTTTTCTGATAATGATTGTGATTTATGATTTCGGTTTTATTGTGTATCATACTTGATATCTTCCGTTAAAGTTTTGAAAAGATATCTGCATCTATTTTTGATTGTATATGCGTGGATGGTCGAATGAGACTATCTACTCACTGAGCCGTGTAGCTCATCCCACCAATATTTTCAAATACAGGGCAGGAGCCTACAGCCTGAGCGGATGTTAGTTTACTGACTTGATATTTTGGGGCCTGCGAGCCTGTGCTATTTTGAGGGCCGGATGTGGCCAAGGTTTTATGATTTTATTCATTGACATGTTAGCCGGATGTGGCTGCTAGTTTTCGACTACTGTGATATTGTTGCCGGGTTGGCATTTGGTTTTGATACGCGTGTTAAACCAAGGGCTTAAGCCTGTTTTCGGTGAATTCTGTTCTGTTCAGTGTTATTTGATTAATGTGATTTATTAGTTGGATGTTGTGATAAGGATTGTGAATCTTGTTTTCGAAGTGGTATGTTCAATTTGTGTTTATGGAGCATGTACAGGAATTTCCTTAGTAATTCTGGAGACATGCTGCCGAAATTTTTCGAATCGTTTCTGTAAGCTATTATTCCCTAGCATTTGTCTTGTTGTTTTGTGTGTGACGTTCCCTATCTTCCGCGGTTTCTGCATATGTTTGGGATTTATTCTGAGGGGGCGTTACAGTACCGGACTCGTACGTGCGCTGCGCCGGCGTCGAGTCTCGGGTGTTGTACTTTGGTGGACGTTGGAGCTAGTTCGTGCAGCGGTCCGTGGCTGATGTGGCGGTCGATAACTCGTCGAGACGAGAGTTGAGGTGGCCGTCTGGGATAGGCTGAGGAACACGTCGAGGACATGCTCCTGCCGGTCGCGCCTAGATCAGCAGTTCAGCCGCTTAGCCCCTGCGTGGGCGCGCTTGGGTGCGAGTCAAAGTGTTGACTTGGGTGTATTTTAATTAAAAATTTATTACCCTAATTCTGGGCGTGACAGACTGGTATCATAGCCCAAGTTCTGCACGTTCCAACTTGTACACCGGCATTATACTCGTTTGGCAGTTGTGATCAATACAATGATCACACGTGTCCACAGCATGGGGGTGCTGGTGGAGCCTGTCGGATATGGGGGAGCTTCGCTCCAAAGATATCGACAAGGTTGGCTGTGTCCAACTAGAGCCTCACGGCTCAGTTTTCTTGTCTCCCTAGCGGAGACATATCTCATGGGGGTCGTGTAGCTGAAGCACGTTACCGCAGCTCCTATAGCGCCGACCAAGGCCAAAGGTGGCCATAGGGACTGTCGTGCGACGATATATCCCAGGCATCAATTGGTGATGTCATAGTACAGTCGTGCGACGACTTGTCCTGGAGAGTAGTTGCTGGTGGTTGAGGGACAATCGTGTGACGATGTGTCACGGACACCAGCTGATATCTCCATAGGATCGTCGTGCGAAGACGTACCCTAGAGGCAGGCCGATGGTGGCCAAATGCGTGTTATGTGACGACACCTTTGGAACACCGGCCAAGATTGGCGAGGTGACCACTGTGCGATGGCGTGTTTTCAAGCTAGCACCCTTTTCAAGGGCTTGCTACGCTGGGGAAGTTGAGCACTTCCTATGGGGTATTGGAATTGTAATTCCAAAATACCTAGGTTCCTGTTGAGGAGCAGGTAGATGCTTATATCGCGTATCTCTTCGAAGACCCGTAATTGTGGTAGCGGACTCAGGCTGCACACAATCCTTTTCGGGGTCTAAATCGAACCTTAAATTCTCGTGAGGAGATCTCAAAAAGATGAGATTGTGGTATAGTTTTTACTTAGGAAACTTATCATGGGTTGCGTGAGGCATCCTAAAACGACTAAGGCATATTGGGCCACACGGGACTATGTCCAGCGGTATGCCTAGGGGATGCTGGAAACAAGGGGTTTCCATTGTCGACAACACCCTAGCGGTAGGGTTCTGCCATAGAGAGACATGGGTTGTCAACTCTCCTTGCGAATGAGAGGTCCATCATTGGTGGAGGGTTTGTTGGAAGAGTTATCCGACAAGTTATCCTCGGAGCTTCCTAAATACTTTCCCCAAAGGAGAGGGATCATCACAAGTTGTGCTTGTGACAGGATCCACTCCTCCACTAAAGGTCTTATACCGTATTTCTCCAATGGAGTTGGCCGAGCTTCGTTAGCAGTTGAGTGGATTGCTCGAAGCCGGGTTCATTCGGCCTACGGTATCACCTTATGGAGCGCTGATCCTCTTCGAAAGGAAGAAGGATTGGTCGCTAAGGTTCTGGGTAGACTATAGAACCTTGGATAGGATAACAGTGAGGGACTATTATCCTATATGGCTTATCCCTGATCTAGGAGATCGTCAAGGGAAAGCATTGGTTTTCTTAAGGCTAGACCTGAGAGTAGGTTAATTAGCAAATTCGTTTCGCCGAGGGCAACGAATAGGAAAACCATGTGGGTAACCCGATATGAGTCCTGGAGTTCAAAGTGATGCCCTTTGAACTACTAAAGCCCCCTCTATGTTTTGTCATCTCATGAACATGTGTTGACCCCTTTGTCTTAGATGACTACATAGTTGAATATCTGGATGATATCGTGGTGTTGAGGGAAAAACCAACTGTATTTGAAGTTGGAGAAATACTCATTTGTGGTGAATGAGATTTCTTTTCTTGGTCTTGGGATGGACCACGGACAAGCGTGCATGGACAAGATAAAGGTCCAAGCCATTGCGGAATGGTGCGCCCCCTCAAATCAAACCGAGTAGGGAGTTTTCTCGGTGTGGTGAACTTCTATTGAAGGTTCATCAAAGGCTATTCAAGGAAAGTCTTACCCTCAGTGATCTGCTGAAAGGGAACTCGAAATGGGAGTGGCTTGATCGGTATCAGTCGGCCTTCTGATAGTGAAGGTCCATATTGCCTCTGAACCGATCCTGAAGTTACCCGACTTCAGTATGTCTTTCGAGTTTCACACTGAAGCTTCGGACCAAGCTATCGGTGGTATGCCTTTATAGGATGGACATCCTTTAGCTTTGGAGAGTTGAAAGCTAATAGGACTGAGCGATGGTATTTGACCACGAGAAGGAAAAGGTGGTATGAGGCCACTATCTCTGGACGCGGAGAACCTTCTCGAGGCATTGAAGACCGACAACGTGACACCACATAAAGAGGTTGTCGGCAAAATAGGCACATTGGCCGGAATTCTAGGGTGAATTCCAGTTCCATGGGGAACATAAATCGGGTAAAGGTAACGTGTTTCCTTACAAGCTCAGTAAACTAAATGCCCCTATGTATTGTACCCTATCCCGAGTGGACGGGGATCTGCTAAGCAGAATAAAAGCAGCCTCAGCTTTTGATAGGGAGGATCCAAAGCTAAGTTTAGCAGAATTATGTCGGACATGATCCGACAATACTATCTGGGTCCAGATGATATATCGTGGCCAGAGGCGATAGTCCCATCGATGGGCGGACTGCACCGGGAATTACTGAGGGAGCTCCATGACAGGCTTTGGGCGAGGCATCCAGGACAAAGGGGAAAATTGTCCTGTCGGCACCATTGTGCTATTAGCCCAATACGTGTGCAAACATAAGGATGTAGGTCCGCACTTACCAAAATTGCCAAGAAGGTAAGATCGATCGGAGACTAGAGGCAGGGTTGTTACAACCACTGCCTGTTCCCGAGATGTCCTGGACAAGGGTGTCCAAGGGCTTTATTGGTGGGTTTCCTAAGTTTGACGGGAAAAGCTCAGTGCCGGTAGTCGTGGAATGAGTTTCCATGGGTAGATTCCTTATTCCAACACTTGAGCAGTGTATAGCAAGGGTTGCTATAGCCCTATTCTTCCAAAATGTGGTGAAATATTTTGGCATCCAAGTGGATATCGAGAACGATATGGATGCCCATTTTGGCTGGACACTTTTGAACCGTGTTGTTTAATAAATATTTATCCAAGGTAAGTTTCTTCATAGCCAATCATCCTTAAAAGGATAGGCAATCTGAGCAGGTGAATGCTCTTCTGGAAGAATTTCCTTGTCACTATGTGATCACCAGTCAGGGTGACTGGGTGAAGTGGATGAATGTGACATGATGTGTCTTCGACTTGCGAAGGTTATCAACCACAGGTCTCACCTCATTTGAGCTATGAGATAGTGTTATGGAGTCAGCCCCTAAACCCCGTTGATATGGTGCAAAGGGATTCGTAGAGGAAGTGCCCTAAGACTCAACGGAAAGCTCGGGAACGAATGGATTCACTCCGAGAGGCTAGAGATAACTTGGAGTTGGCTGTACAATTGATGTAAAGGTATGCAAACCGTCGACGTTGGAATGAAGAATTCGTCGAGGTCGACTTAGTTCTTCTCCGACTTACCTCACATATCTGTAGGAAGATCTCGGTGAGGGAGGCTCATCGGGGGTCTTATCCAAAGATACAACGGTCCGTGTGGGATATTGAGTCGAGTGGACTCAGTAGCATACCTCTTGAAACTCCAATAGGGAATTTAGATGCGCCCTACATTCCATGTGAACTTGAGGAAGCTTCACTTGGATCTAGACGATCCTTCTCGGTCATTGTCTTACCAAACCCCACCGATGGTTCGAACGGAGTTCGACCAAGGGGATACGTGATATTTTATATCACTGGGTGTTGGGGCAAAGTAAGCTGAACTGATATACGGAGTTTCACATCCGATGGGATAAATCCCTTATGGAGGAAGCAACCTGGCACAAAGCTTCCGAACAATACTTCTCCGATGGTTCGGATGAGGTTCGATCTAAGAATTGTCGAGATTCGAGGTTATCGACTCTTGGGTTGTTGTTGGATGAGTAAACAGTGAGTGTTTCTCATTCATTGGGAGAGAGATATGCCTGAGGATGAAGCTCTCTAGTGAGAGGCTTTAGAGTTCTAGTGTACGAGGTTTAGCTGAGGAGCTACCTCGAGTCGCCGAGGACGGCGACCACCTCAGGTGGGGGAGAAAGTTAGGCCCAGGCGCTGGGCCCAAGCCCAGGCCTAGGCCCAACCTGCTTCCAGCCCATCCCATTTATCCTTATCGGATCGGGCTAGCGGGTCGGCAGGCGGCTTAACGTGTCGGGCGACCCGTTTGGACAAAAGTGAACCTAGGGCTACAATGCCTCGAGTTCGTTCGCGTGCGGACGCGCGATGGGAAGAGGGCGGCGGCGGCTCCTCTCCCATCTCCTCCCCGATCTTCCTCCCCTCTATCGAGCGGCTCCTGTGAGGGCTTCCCCGGCAGCGGCGGCGACTTCCAGCAGTCCCGGTGGGTTGGGTGTGGCGGTACAGGACGTGTTGGAGCAAAGGGGTGGCGCCCCCTTTTTCCTTGCTCCTCCTCTATCTTCTGCATCGCCGGTGGTGGATCCGGCGGCAGTCAGCCGCCGAAGGTATGTTCTCTTCTCCTCCCGCTCCGGCTTCGTCCGGCGGGCAGGTTTCTGGTCGGCGAGGTCGCCGACCCTGCTTCTTTGGTTTCCGCCCTTTTTCCCTTCCTTCTTCTCCCGTTTCCGGCGAAGACGGGGATGGGCGGCGGGGCTGGGATGTCACATCCCTAGATGAGAATTCGATTTATGACATAATAATAATATAAAATTTTTTTGCTATATGTACCCAGCCTTAATCAGTTGATATGTCAAACAATTTGCAACATACATGGCAATATCTTTCTTCATACCATCCCACTAGTAATAATTCTTTAAATCATTATACATCTTAGTACTACCTGGGTGTATAGAGTACTTGGACTTGTGTGCCTCTTCCAAAAGCATATTTTTAATTTCAGATCCACTTGGGATGCATACTCTATCCCTATACACTAATAGACCATCACTCCTGACTTTAAAATTTTGTCCCCCTCCATCATTAACTTTTTCTCTAGAACTCTTGAGTAGTGCATCTTGAAGATGTTCTTCCCTTATTTGTTGAAGAAAATCACATTGAATTTTAAGAGAGGCAAAAATGACTTTTGGCTTTTGCATAATAATCCTACATTTCAACCCACAAAATTCTTCCAATAACTGCCATTGCTTTACCATTAGAGTTGCCACAATGTTTGAAGATTTTCTACTTAGAGCATCTGCTACCACATTAGCTTTACCTGTTTGGTAATGAATAGTGCAGTCATAATCTTTTAATAACTCTATCCATCTTCTTTGCCTCATATTCAACTCTTTCTGAGTGAAGATATATTTCAAACTTTTGTGATCAGTGTATATTTAAAATGTCTGGCCATACAAATAATGTCTCCAAATTTTTAGTGCAAAAATGATAGCAGCTAACTCTAAGTCATGTGTTGGGTAATTCTGCTCATAAGGTTTTAACTGTCTAGAAGCATAAGCAATCACTCTGCCATTCTGCATCAAAACACAACCAAGCCCTTTTTTGTGAAGCATCAGTATAAACTATAAATCCATCATTTCCTTTAGGAATAGTAAGGATTGGTGCACTAGTGAGTCTTTTTTTTAGTTCTTGAAAACTTTCTTCACAGTCCTCACTCCACTCAAACCGTACATTCTTCCTAATCAATTTGGTGAGAGGGCTTGTAATTTGAGAAAAACCTTCTACAAATCTTCTGTAATACCCTGCCATACCTAAGAAACTTCTCATCTCTGCTATAGTAGTTGGTTTTTCCCACTTGACAACAGCTTCTACCTTTTGTGGATCAACTGATATCCCTTCTCCTGAAATAACATGTCCTAGAAACTTTATCTTCCTCAACCAGAACTCACATTTACTTAATTTGGCGTACAACTGATTCTCCCTTAACACCTGCAGTACCCTCCTTAAATGCTCTTCGTGCTCTTGATCACTTTTTGAATACACCAATATATCATCAATAAATACAATTACACATATATCTAAAAGTGAATGAAATACCCGATTCATCAGATCTATGAATACCGCAGGAGCATTTGTTAGCCCAAAAGGCATAACTAAGAATTCATAATGGCCATATCTGGTTCTAAATGTTGTTGTTGAAATGTCCTCATTCTTAATCTTCAATTGATAATAGCCAGATCTCAAATCAATTTTTGAAAAGACTTGTGCCCCCTGTAACTGGTCAAACAAATCATCAATTCGAGGTAATGGATACTTGTTCTTGATTGTTACCTGATTCAATTGAGCCCATATAAATCAAGATTCTATGCATTAGTAAAATAAGTTAAGACTTATTTTACTTTAGTGGACTAAAGTTTCTTTAAGGGAGGGAGAATGTAATACTCTAGAACAAAAAAAAAATGTCTTACATGTTTTTGACAAAAACAAGATATGAGATTGTAGCATGCAAACTTGTAGTGCTATTATTCTAATGGTACTTGTGAATTTGTGGGTCTTGAATACTAAAGGATGAAAACCTAAAGGAAATGAGTAATCTTATGGAATAAATAAGATGAAAATGAGAAAGAAGAAAACAAGAAAATAATGGGTAAAGTTCACCTACAATTGTTGACCATGCCTATGCCACCTCATGCCATTTGATTCATCTTAAGCTTACACCTCATGCTATGACATCCAAGACTATGACATTATCCTTGGTATGGACTGGCTTTCTTCATATCATGCTCTTGTAGACTGTTATAACAAGATAGTCACCTTGAATCTACCCAATAACATCCAATATCATTTCAAGGGTGTTGCACCTGATTCTGGTCTATATCTTATTTCATCTATGCATGCTTCTAGACTTCTCATCAAAGGGTGTGCATGCTATTTAGCACTGGTGAAAGAATGTCATGAACCTACTCCTAATTTGAATGTGATACCCATTGTTAAAGAATTTCCAGATGTGTTTAGAGATGATTTGCCAGGTTTACCTCCTGATAGAGATGTTGATTTTAGTATTAGTCTCCTCCCTAGTACCATGCCAATATCTAAGACTCCATACAGAATGGCACCAACAGAGTTAGTAGAGTTGAAAAAGCAATTACAAGACTTATTAGATAAAGGCTTCATTAGACCTAGTGTCTCACCTTGGGGTGCTCCAGTGTTATTTGTGAAAAAGAAGGATGGTACATTAAGGCTTTGCATTGATTATAGACAATTGAATCAGGTAACAATCAAGAACAAGTATCCATTACCTCGAATTGATGATTTGTTTGACCAGTTACAGGGGGCACAAGTCTTTTCAAAAATTGATTTGAGATCTGGCTATTATCAATTGAAGATTAAGAATGAGGACATTTCAACAACAGCATTTAGAACCAGATATGGCCATTATGAATTCTTAGTTATGCCTTTTGGGCTAACAAATGCTCCTGCGGTATTTATGGATCTGATGAATCGGGTATTTCATTCACTTTTAGATATATGTGTAATTGTATTTATTGATGATATATTGGTGTATTCAAAAAGTGATCAAGAGCACGAAGAGCATTTAAGGAGGGTACTGCAGGTGTTAAGGGAGAATCAATTGTACGCCAAATTAAGTAAATGTGAGTTCTGGTTGAGGAAGATAAAGTTTCTATGACATGTTATTTCAGGAGAAGGGATATCAGTTGATCCACAAAAGGTAGAAGCTGTTATCAAGTGGGAAAGACCACTTACTATAGCAGAGATGAGAAGTTTCACTCAAGCATTCAAATGGCACCATATGAAGCTTTATATGGAAGGAAGTGTAGGACATCCGTATGTTGGGAAGAAGTTGGTGATAGAAAGATTTTGCAATCGAATATAGTGCAGGAAACAACTGATAAGATACATGTGATAAAAGTTAAGTTAAAAGCTACACAAAGTCTTCAAAAAAGTTATGCTGATCATAGAAGAAAGCACATAGAATTTCAAATTGGGGACCATGTATTCCTAAAGATTTCTTCTTCTAAAGGTGTTATACGATTTGGGAAGAAAGACAAATTGAGCCCAAGATTCATTGGTCCTTTTGAAATTCTTGAAAAGATTGGTTCTGTTGCTTATCGACTTGCTTTGCCACCATCCTTAGCTAATGTTCATAATGTATTTCATGTTTCAATGCTCAGAAAGTATCATTATGATCCTTCCCACATACTTGATTACAAGCCTATTCCGATTGATCAAGATCTATCCTACATTGAAAGACCCATAAAAATTATAGATAGAAAAGAGAAGATTTTAAAAAACCGGGTTATACCACTTGTGAAAGTTATTTGGCAACATCATTCTATTGAAGAACCAACATGGGAGTTAGAAGAGGAAATGAAAAGAGCACACCCACACCTTTTTGATATTTCAGGTATGACAACTTTAGTGGACTAAAGTTTCTTTAAGGGAGGGAGGATGTAATACTCTAGAACAAAAAAAAATGTCTTACATGTTTTTGACAAAAACAAGATATGAGATTGTAGCATGCAAATTCTCAAGTACCATTAGAATAATAGCACTACAAGTTTGCATGCTACAATCTCATATCTTGTTTTTGTCAAAAACATGTAAGATATTTTTTTTTGTTCTAGAGTATTACATGGGAGCTTCGGCTCCTTCCTCTGGTGACGGCCGGCGAACTCTTCGCCGGCGTCTCTGGCGGTTCCGGCGGCGTCCGGTGAAGAGGGGCACTACCCTCTTCTTTGGTGGCATCCGGCGTCTGTGTGGGTTCGCCGGCGCCTCCTTGGCTTCCGGCAAGGCTGGGCTTGGCTGGACGGTGTTCCGGCAAGTCTCGGGCGGTTTCCGACGATCCTCCGATCGTTGGTCCGCTGCCTCAGTTTGCGTGCATGTGCCTTGGTTTCCGTGTGCACGTCTCTAACGGGTTCCGGACGCGGTCCCATTCCCGGCCGATCAGCTGTCCTCGGCCAGCGTCTTCCTCTCTCCGGCTCCCAGAGCCTCGTGCTCCCGGCCGAGTTGTCTTTCTCGGTCGGCGTCTCCTCGCACCTCTCCGCGCTCCGGTCAAGTGCGCCGGCCATGTGTGGTGTTGCCCGGCGTTGGCCGGTTTGTCTGTGCTAGACATCTGCAAGACATCCCTTCTTGGGTGAGTGATGTATTCGGCCGCCTGCGTGCGGTCTGGTCGGCGTTTGGGCGTGTGCCCGGCGTCCTGCGTGACGTCGTCTCCTGCGCGAGTGTGCGCCTCAGCCTACGTGCGGATTTACTTCTTTTTCGGTGTACCGAACTCGTATGTGCGCTATGCCGGCGTCGAGTCTCGGGTGTTGTACTTTGGTGGACGTTGGAACTGGTTCGTGCAGCGGTCCGTGGCTGACGTGGCGGTCGATAACTCGTCGAGACGAGAGTTGAGGTGGCCGTCTAGGATAGGCTGAGGAACACGTCGAGGACGTGCTCCTGCCGGTCGCGCCTAGATCAGCGGTTCAGCCGCTTACCCCCTGCGTGGGCGTGCTTGGGTGCGAGTCAAAGTGTTGACTTGGGTGTATTTTAATTAAAAATTTATTACCCTAATTCTGGGCGTGACACTTACTATACTTCATGTATTCATTTGAAATAAAATAAAATTTATGTATCATAATAAAATTAGTGCCATAGTTTTTATGCTATATTCATTTATGTACATATTAGTTCTAACTTTGATAAGCTAAATGTTATAATTAATTAATTAATTATATATATATATATATATATATTTATTTATTTATTTAAATATCTTTAAGTTGAGGGGATAAATGTTCAAATTGAAAAAATCTAAACCAAAATCGAAACACCGAGTTCCGCAGAAAATTGTTATATGCGATATCATCGCATATAACATTATGCGATGAACATATAGGATGATAACACGTTGATCTTGAGATGTGTGCATGCCATTTCTAAGCGCCAACCGCCTTCTTTTTCGTTCGTGCTTCCATCACCGTTCGTCGCCTTTCCATTACTTGCCGCCACGAGATCTTCGTGAAAGAGTTTTTATTTGAACATGTTATTGTCATCTCCAAGTAACAATTGTTTAGCCCTAATTTTATTTTTTTTTTCTCCGAGTAATAATTGTTTAGCCCTAATTTTATTTAGTATATTTTTATATATTAATATTGATGATTAGGGTGTATATATATGCGTATCTATATAATAGGTATATGTATGTATATACATATATACCGATGGGGGACATTGTTGGTGTGTGTGGATTAATTCATGTTTTAAATGTTAGATATAATTGGTAGGGGGTTAAATGGTTATGTGATATTATAGGTGCCACTCACTTTGAGGTTGGTCAGGGTAATCCCCGAACTAAAAGGTGTAAACATGCTAGGAGTTTTAGCGATAAAAATAGCAATCATTATCTATTTGTTGCAATCATAACATGAAATTAGCAAGTAATTATGATGAGTTACTATTGAATACCATGATATCTTATTGTTCTATTTTATTGATTTTGTTTCCTTACCGTTAAGCTCACTTTTTACTTGTTGATACATGCATGTGAGTGCAGTAGTGATACAAGGATTTTGTGATACTATCATAATGCATTTCTTGATATAAAGTTGGTTGAGTTCAATATTGTATAATGGTAATTTCAGAGAATTACCTATTATATATTTGTTGTTGATATAGTAATGATTATTGATATAGACTTGTAAATCTATGATTTATGTCATATATATGGTCATGTGATGCATTTGATATGTGATATATGTCGTAGTATTATTTGTGATTTGTAACTGGCTGATGTTAGCTAGGAGCTGAGCTTTGTAAGCCAATAGACCATGTGTTTATACTAAAGGCCATGTACTTGGCTTATACGGGTTGCACAACTTGCATATTGGAAGACAAAAAATAATTCTTGTCATTTTTAATTAGTATTCATTTACCAATTATGATAATATCTTGGTTGAGGTGAGTTTCCATAAATTGAGCTTAGAAAATCTTAGATGCTAAAAAAAAAATACACAAATCTTAAAATAAAGATATAGAGTTTTACCATAACATAGTAGATATTGATTATGTTTATTATGAATATTAGTGAAACATTATGGATATTGACCCAAATATAGTTGATGGTCATTATCTATGATGCTGCGTCAATATTCATGATATTTAAGTAATATTTCAAATATTTTAGTTAATATCCATAATGCTTAATTAATATTCACAATATTCACGATAAATTAGGTTAATATTTACTATGTTGTGGTCAAATACAATATCTTTGCTTTTAAGTTTTATGCATTTTTAGATCGTGCCTAAGATTGTCAGCGCCTAAAAATTTTTTTTCCTTTGGTTAAGCAGCTTCCCTTGCCATTTTCCACTAGTATATGTCATTTACTAATTAATCTAAGAAAAATCACGTTTTTTCACTCAGATTTTTTTTCCAGTTTTATCTACCCACATATACAAGAAAAATGTCAATTTTCCTCCTGCAAACAAGGCTTTGGTGTTGGCCCTTTTCTAATGGATAGAAGTATGGAGAAGTCTCCGTACAACATGGCCTACATTTAATTGCCTACTCAAGAACAAGAGCCAGAATTTAATTTGCGAGGAAAATGAACTTATCGGAGTGCAGTTACAATTTAACTCTGACTGCGTGGGATAAAAAGTAATGAATTCTCAAGTCGGAGGCCAACCCACATGCCCATGGAGCATTCAATTCCATGTGCTTCCGAGTCGTCTGAGAGCATTCAATTTCTTGTGCACTCAGCTTCTTGTCCTGTCCATGCACCTGAGATTTTACTCGTTAAGTTTTTACACTCGAGCCCAGAGTTACTCACAAGTATAGAAAGTGAAACGGTGTGGAACAGTAGTCAGTAGCAGTATTGTCAACATCACCTGAAAGAGAGGTGAAAACTCGACTTGAATGCGCTGGCTGCCACAGAAGATGCATTCAATGGCATCACGCGAGCTATTATTTGCACATTACTGGCGACGAATAGAAACGTCCGGCCACTTCTTATTCCTTGTCCTCATTCTCGAGACACTTAATGCCTCATTCACTTTCACCTGGTCCAACTTGCAAGGTGATCAATGAGCTTCCTTATCAAACTGGCATATTTGGTTCGGCTCTGCAAGTGTTTTCCCCCATAGCTTATCTGCAGTGGTGTTCTTTGTTGCTTCTATTATGCATCTGCCTTAGTAATTAACACAAGTGTTCAAATTTCTAACATTAGGTAAAAGGGAATTGTTACTGAAAAAACACTAACGTTTCTTATGTTTGAAACAAACTTTTACAATACTTTATTTATTGAATCTAAATAACATCTTTTCTCGTAGCAGGACATTCAATTACGTACTGTAAGGTTGTCGGCTAGGGGAGTAGGGGCGAATCACAGGTACTGGCTTCAGAGATGACAGTTGCTGTCGCCCTACATTAAATGATTGTTAGTTGTTACTTGGCAGCAGTAACAGGCGGCAGCAACCTTCCAAAAATAGGAAAAAATTTATCCGCTGCCCCCTATCCCTTGACTTGTTTTATAGCAATCATTACGTGCTTCCAAGCCAACTAATTCTCGATCCTCTCTCCAACAACCTATCAAACATACCTCTGCTTGTGTAAAAGGCAGCTAGCTAACAGTCTACCTTCCTGTTCCTACCACACTTTCTTCCCCCTACTCAGCACCGTTCTTCACTTGCATAAATCACCGCGCTCTTTCTTCACTCACTTATCGGAACAGATATTGATGTTGTTTCACTCATTCAACGACTGATATGGCAGATTTCGATCAGTCCTCGTCGGATGTGTCTGTGAATTCGAAAGGTATATATAGTAGCTACCTATCTGCCATATCCTGCTTCACGTGTGAACTTTTCTTTGCTCCTGAAATTGACATGGCTGACTCCTAGGGGTTCCCCCAGTCGGAAACAGGAAAGCGTCCAAGATGGATTTCTCAGAGGACGAGGAGATGCTCATCGCCAGGATGTATAAATTGGTTGGAGACAGGTTGGTCTCTCGTGACTTTGTAAAATTTTTTTTTCTCACTATTTTGCCTTACTAGGATTTTTTTTTTCCTTCATCAAACCCCTATAAGCAGCCATAAACCGGAAGGAGAAACAAAAAAATAATAATAATCCAATATTCTACATCTGATAGGAAAAGTAAATCGGTCCGGTCTGACCCCCATTGTCAACGCTACTGATATTTAGTTAAGAGTCAACCAATGATTGTACCGAATTGCAGGTGGGCCCTGATTGCTGGGAGAATCCCTGGAAGAACAGCTGAGGAGATTGAGAAATACTGGACCTCAAGATTCTCGCCGACTACTAAATGAGAAGATTTCTGCTTCACAAAGCAAGCAGTTCTATTGCTGTTCCGATTTGCGTGTACTGTTTAGGAGTAGTAGTAACATTTGTTACGAAAATTTAATAAAAGAATTCGATTAATTCACTTGTGTCTCTTGCTTATCGACAGATCATTAGCCTGTTTTAGACTTGTTTGAACATCCTAGAATTTCATGCAAAGATGTTAATCTTTATTATACTAAATAGATGTTAATCTCAATTCAAAAATTCATCACCTATAGAATAGACAACCTTGGGGATTGGATATGAGATCTCTTTATTTGTTTCTTAAATTAGTTTGAGGTCCAACCTAAGATGGATAGTTGGCAAAGATGTAGATAAGATAATCTTGAGAGAAACAATATGTAGTATAGGATGTAATCAATTGGTACAATTGATAATTTTGATTTGAATACTTCAGTTTTAAAGCCAAATTTGAAAGGAAATAATAAATGGATCGAGTCTCGGTTGGGTTTGAGTCGAGTCTACGTATTTAAAGTCTAATTGGGATCTAGGTATTTGCATAGAAAATGAAAATTTTCTATAAATAAATTTTATTTATCAAATAAAATTTCAAAAAAAAAATGATCAGCCAACAAAGAAGAATTTAAAATATAAAATTATTAAAGAATGATTAAATGTATTTGTTTATGTTTGAAAGCAAATAATTCTATATATAGTCAATAACATAGACTCACATAACCTATTATATATATTTTTTATATAGTCAATAACACATTGAGTTTGAATAGTTTAGGTTATAAATGGATTGATTCGAAATGACTCAAGCATAATTATATTTGATATAAACGTACCAAACTTTGTACTATAATGGGCTAAATTGAGTTAGTGGGTCAAATCAATTTTTGTCAATTATATTAGATATTTGAATTATTTATGCACCATACTAAAATGTGCATTTTGTATATTACCATATATTTGCTTTCACTCTATTCCAAATTCACAAATCAGTCGTTAGAATATAAACGTCATCTCATTGTCAAGGTGCATTTTGTTAATGAAATATTTTCAATATTTTATATAATGAAAGAAAGAATGCAAATTGATATATTTGGTTATATAATTTTAAATTTAAAGGTCAGGAATGTATCTTGCATAAGATATAATTTTAACATTGAAATTAGGTATGTCATTTCTCCCATATAAAGGGTAATATATCCTTGTCACCAATTGAAGATTCCTAATTAATAGTTATTTTAATGAATTTTCTATCATCACTCGATATTTTTTTTCTTCATAAACCATAAATGTAAAATACTATATTTCGTATAGTATAATTCATTTACAACAAAAATATTATCTTACACGCAATATTATATCTTTATATTTACTATTTGATAAATTTTAGTAATATTATTTTATCTAGAATATAAAGACAAATGGGTGCTAATTTAAATAGTTTACGGTGTAGATAGGTAAAATGTAAACTAGAAAAATTACTACCTTATTAAAAAAAATAAAATGCGTTTAATAAATAAGGGTGAGTTTGAAAATCATTGTTTTCTAATGTTGAGTCAATACATATATTGAAAATATTGTACTATATTTTTTTATTATTTACATAGAAAATAGAGTAATTTTTATATTAAGAAATTGTGCTAAGGGTAGTAGAAACATCAATTTTTCGATTCCTTGAATCATATTTTTGATAGTTAATAAAAAAAATTAAAGTGACTCTTCTCAATTCCGCGCTAACACTAACAATGTAAAAATTAATAAATAAGACGCTAACCGACACACACAGCGACGGCGGGCGAAAAGGAAACTCGTCGTGCGCGCAGTGGCGCACGTCACGGGCCGAATAGTTTACATCGCTAGATTCCCAACGGAGACACGTTCACACGATCTACCCGCCATCGCCAACCAAAAATAAAATGAAAAGAATCTAACCAGAAGATTCTCTCAGGTTTGAAGCGCGTCGTCGGATGTCGGTTTACACGTCGACGAAACACGTTGGTGCGAATGCAGCAGACTTATTAATTAAGCATGGGGGGTAGCGGGTCCCGCTGCTGACTTGGCTCCCGCTGACTTCGCCGCGTAGGACGTCGAAGGAAATCACAAGGGTTCTATGCTGCACGTGCCAGCTCTGAGTAAAGATCTAGATTAATTTGACGGCTTCAGCTGATCCTCGGCTCAAGCCTCAGCCACTCATTGACAATTTCTCTTGCTGTCATCCAAGACCAAGTTTCTTCCTTCTTCCCCTATGTATATATAGAGACCTCCTCTCCAGCTTAATTTCTTACTCCTTCGAATATTAGACGAAAAAGAAACCGGGAAGAAATAGAGAAGTGGAACTGAGAAGATTAGAATCGTCCGAGTAGGGTTTCTCTTGTTCTGATGGGGAATTGCATGGACATGCAGAGGCCGGCAGTCGCATGCGTGGACGACGATGACTTCTGGGGAGCCATGGAGCAGGACAACTCCGGCCACCGTGGTAAGCAGACCGACGACGACGACGACGACGCCGCCGCCAAGCTTTTCCTACCTGAGCCAAGGAAGAAGACTGCTAAGGCGGGAGCTGGTTCAAGTGAGATCAAGATCAGGATCAGCAAGAAGCGATTGCAGGAGCTGCTGGCACGAACAGACGGCGGCAGTCACGATCAGCTGCCGCTAATTCTTGCGGATCTTGCGACGGCGGGTGAGTCGGTGAAGTTCCATGAGCAGGAGAGGCATTGGAGGCCGAGGCTACAGAGTATACAGGAGTTACCTGAATGAAATACGAATTGATTTCACATGGCTGATGACGAGGAAGCAGAAGATTAGTATTTCTTGCATGTATAAAAGTGTGTATTCCTTTAGTTTTTAATCTCAATTTCTTTATTCTTGAGTTATTGTGTAGTCTGAAATTTAAAAGATGTAAAGTAAAAGGAGAAGATACTTTTGCTTTGAAGGATGCGAATTCTGCTTGCCGACATAAATTTCTGCAGTAGACTTGAATTGTAGCAAGGTTGGTGGTGGAAGCTAACCTATCACTAGTTTTTTTAAACCTTAAAACGACCAAAATAAACCATTGTAATCAAGGTTCGTGGTGGAGAAGAGCTACCAGTTTTTAATGAATAGAAAAATTGAATGGATTCCGACTGAAATCAATTCAATAGGACAACTTGAGTCCACATCATCCGTTAGATATATTAGAGGAAGTCAATAGTCTCACATTAGAACAATTCAGCAACAAATGGCTTGGGCCTATATGGATCAAGTGCATGGACCCAAGGCTGAAAGACTTGAACTGCCTTGATGAAGAATCCTATGAAAAGATTGAGGTGTAAACTCAGATCATCACAGTACTTGGGATCTTGCCTGACCTTGGGATCTTTTGGTGCTCAAGGCCTCATTAGACTTGGGTTGTCTTAATGCTCACGGTGTGGAATGAAATCAAAATGTCTCAATGTTCACGGTTTGGAATGGTTATATACCGTTTTGCTTTGAGGATTTAATAGCGGAACATCTAGCTAGCTAAGATATATTGACCAATCTTCTCTAGCATTTCCTTTGAGCATTAATTTTTAGATTCCTTCCTTTTGCTAAGCTTTGCAAATGAGAATACGAAAAATACAAAATATGCAAAAGGCATGAGGTAAGCGGATATGGATAAGAAAATAAGAATTAATTTGTACTGTTTATAAATTGTTATTTGATTCTATATTTTCTTACACCGACTGGCGACTGCATGTGTTTTTGTTTTCAAATCTATTTCTGCAGGCACAGCTAGCCGGTTACACATGCATCACTCGTCTAATGCGTACAACAGATTTTTTTTTGTTACATTCCACAATTATTGAGAAGCGGACAATGAGAATAGTCTGCAATTGCAACTTTGAAAGGCTAGATTAGACGTCGCCACTAACTTTCTTTATGAAAAAGAGAAAAAGTAAGATGATAAATTAAAATTGTAGATGCCAAATGCAGCCAAAAGAGTCCCAATCTCTCCTTCCGCCTCCAATCCAGTCATTCGTCCCCGTGAGTTATATTTTATCTCCTCTCTCTCTCTCTCTCATCGTTATCTCCTCTACGTGCATATATATGATTGATCCTGATTCTTCCTAGCTATCTATCAATAACGCATGCCATGGCTAGCGATGAGGCCAGCCGCCGGCTCGAGGGCATCCTGGGAGAGCGGACCGTCCCCTGGCCCCGGCGTATGTGGTCGGCCACCGCGGTGGAGATGCAGCTGCTGCTCCACATCGCCATCCCGGCCGTACTAGTCTACATGCTTAACAACCTTTTGTCACTGGGCACGCAGGTCTTCTCCGGCCATCTCGGTAACCTCGAGCTCGCCGCCTCTTCCCTCGGCAACAACGGCATCCAACTCTTGGCCTACGGCCTCATGGTAAGCTGGACCCTCGCGTGACCGCACTTGCGGCGCCGAAACTCTGTACATTTTTTTTTTCTTTTTTTGTAAAAAAATTCAGTAAGCGGTGAGTCATTCAATTTAATATAATTTATTGTCATCTTCCAGAATCCCAGATGCATATTTTATCTATTGTAATGGATGATTTTCTGATAAATAAGATGTATATATTAACCATGCGTGAACTAATTAATCGCCAGCTTGGGATGGGGAGCGCGGTGGAGACGCTGTGCGGCCAAGCCTACGGCGCCCACAAGTACGAAATGCTTGGCATCTACCTGCAGCGCTCCACGGTGCTCCTTACCGTTACCGGCGTCCCCCTAGCCGTCATGTACGCCTTGTCCAGGCCGCTGCTAATCCTCCTCGGCCAGACGCCAGAGATCGCCACCGCCGCTTCAATCTTCGTCTACGGCCTCATCCCGCAGATCTTCGCCTACGCCGCCAACTTCCCGATCCAGAAGTTCCTGCAGGCTCAGAGCATCGTGGCGCCGAGTGCGTGCATCTCCGCCGCCGCCACGGTCGCGCACTTCCTGCTGAGCTGGCTGGCGGTTTACAAACTCCGCATGGGCTTGCTGGGCGCCTCGCTGGTGCTGAGCCTGACCTGGTGGGTCATAGTGATTGCCCAGTTCGCCTACATCGTGACGAGCCGGCGATGCCGGCTCACCTGGGCCGGGTTCACGTGGCAGGCCTTCGCCGGGCTGCCAGAGTTCTTTAAGCTATCGTCGGCATCGGCGGTGATGCTGTGCCTGGAGACGTGGTACTTCCAGATCTTGGTCCTCATCGCCGGTCTGCTCAAGGATCCCCAGTTAGCCCTCGATGCGCTCACAGTGTGGTAAGGCGAACATGTTAAGCAATTGCTTGCTGCTCAGATTGATTGCACTAGGAATGCTTGTTGAAATGTGTGAATGAACAGCATGTCGATTGCTGGGTGGGCCTTCATGATCTCAGTAGGCTTCAATGCAGCTGCCAGGTTTCTACTCTGTTTCCCTCCTCTCTTTTTTTCGCAACTAAGACGGATAATGAGATGAACATATTAATTAATTTTGAAATGTTTGATCAGTGTAAGAGTTAGCAATGAGCTCGGCGCCGGTCACCCAAAATCAGCTGCCTTCTCGGTGGTGGTGGTGACTCTGCTGTCTTTGGTAATATCCATCATTGTAGCTGTGATCATGCTGTGTCTCCGGAACTACATCAGCTACGCGTTCACCCAAGGCGAGACGGTAGCGCATGCCGTCGCCGAGCTCTCACCCTTTCTTGCCGTCACTCTCGTTCTCAATGGCATCCAACCAGTGTTGTCCGGTAGTCATGGCCGCTCTATCTGTATTGCTAGCTATTCTTTCGTTGACTAACTAGGAATTCTGCTCGATGTTGTCAATGCTTCTTCCATGCGCAGGTGTGGCTGTTGGATGTGGTTGGCAAGCATTTGTAGCGTATATAAACGTCGGTTGCTATTATTTTGTGGGGATACCACTTGGTGTTCTTCTTGGCTTCAAGTTTGATCTAGGAGCAAAGGTCTTTACTATAATTCAATTCAGCAGCAATGTTAATTTCATATATTTGAGAAACTGATGAAGATCGACAAGTAGAAGATATAATAAATAAGCTTTGTTTGAACATATCCAAAGGGTTAATTCCACTTCATTTTTTGCTCAAGCAAACCAAACTATTTCGCATGCGTCTCTGATCAACTTGGCATTTACAGGGTATATGGGGAGGCATGCTTGGAGGAACTCTCATGCAGACCATCATACTGATTTGGGTTACAGTCCGCACCGATTGGAACAAAGAGGTAAGCATTGTTTTCAGAGCCACAAAATGACTGCTAAATCATTCATTCATCGCTAGTGCGATCAATTCTAAAGAAATAGCACTCAATAATAGCACAAGGGAGATTAAAACATTGTGTTAGTGTTTAGGCACTTTCTTTGAAGAAGGTAAAAGCAAAAAGAGTTGTTTGATTCTTGGGGCAATGCAGGTGGAGCAAGCCATGAGAAGACTAGACAAATGGGAGGACAAGAAGAAGCCTCTGCTGGTCAGTGGAGACTAGGCAGAAGATGACCAACAATAATTCTACTTATACAGCATTATGATCACTACGCTATGCAGTTGTTTGATGCATTCACTGGAACAGAGTCCCAGAGCATGGAGGTCTGCTCGGGATCATCAACTTCAGAAAAAAAGGATATATATGTCCGAACAAAAAACTTAAACACCAGACTCTTTAGTCATTGCTTCCGATTATTATTGGGAATTATTGATCAAATCGTGTGTAGATGCATTAGTAAATTAGCAAATATGTCATTTGTTCATGAATAGCAAAAAAAAAGTACGTTTATGTAAACAGATCTCAAAAGACCAAGTTTGCTTTATCAAAACCTTGTTTCTTTCATCACCAATACATTTTGTGAAGCCTTCCTTCAGAACAAAGACTTCCTGGAGACCTGATTCTCTTATATACTCTCTTGTAGATTAGTGACAGTGTCCCAATTTATAAGCTATATGCGTTTGTTCTCTTCGTTTCCTTAGATAAATCTCCAAAAGAAAAACATTGCCTTTTCACGCTCAACATGAGCATGGCGCCTATCTGCAACAGATGGATGAAAAAATGAATTGAAACATAACGGTTGAAATTTGGAAAGAAAATTGTGCTCTATCTGCATCAGATGTTGGATTCATCATGATCACGACATTAAACAAACCAGTTATGCCAATTTTTATACTACCACAAGGAAGTCTCAATGGCCCGGACAAAGAATTGCAAAGCCTGAAAGTGAGCTACCTAATCAGCTTGGAATTGTTCACCCAGTCATACATTATGGGAGCTAAGAATTCCTTAAGGTATTACCTTAGGATTACTAAATCTAACATTAGTATAAATTCTGACAGACATAACAATCAATACTGCCTGAATTCACGATATATCAAAAAGCCCAATTCATGAGGCCAACCACAGCCACACAACAGGACGCAAATCGTAAATAACGGATCGTTCAAGAATTCAAGCAGCACGGGCCACGAGGTTTCGCCCCTCCGCCACGTCCTCGGGGTCGATCCGCAGCCTCCGGCGGCTCACCGATCTGGGGACGGTGACCGCCAGGACACCGTCCTCGTACGCCGCGGTGATCCCGTCGACGTCGATCATCTCGGGCAGCCGGAACTTCCTCATGAAACCCCTCCTCGCCTCCCTTTCAGCGTTCTCTGCCTCGCCGCCTTCACCGTCAGCCGTGGCCCACTCCGTCCTGATCACCATGTACTTGGAGCTTCCACCTCCACCCTGATCTCCTCCTTCCTCATCCCTACTGATAGAAAGAAAGATAAGCATCTAAACTTCGAGTCGATGCCCTAAATCCTAATTGAAGAATCGATGTCGTACCTGGCAAGTCCGCAGTGAAGAGGTGGGATTCAGGGGTTTCAGCCCAGTGGACATGGTTCTGAGGGGTGGTGGAGTAGTGCGAAAAGAGGAAGGGAGAAGCACGGAAGAAGGGCCAAAAGGCTTGGATTGGGCTGAAGATTTCCATGGCGAAGCTTGGATTGGTTTAGAATGGAGATTGGAGGGATGCATCATGCAGTATTTGTAGGGTTAATGTGACTTTTGCGGTACAGCTCGAGCCCAGCTCTGTGCCCTTAAGTTGAGAGAGAATCGGTACGGTAAAAGCCGCCACACGTGCAAAAGCCGTTTTGGAATCTAAACTGATCAAGGATACGATCAATTTGACCGAGATGATTAGGTAGCTCACCAAGAATTCCAAAATCATGGAATCTAAACTGATCAAGGATACGATCAATTTGACCGAGATGATTAGGTAGCTCACCAAGATTTCCAAAATCATGGAATCTAAACTGATCAAGGATACGATCAGTATTTGTATTGGTGTGCAGGATAAGCTCAAAATAATTGATTACTTTATGTCGCACGTTCCAATGTCGGCAGCGCCATCAAAATATTTCTCATCTTTTATGGGAATACAATATTAAAAAAAATTACAAAATCATCGAAACAAGAGAATGCACTCACGTAAGAATTAAAAAAATTTTATTGGCACAAAATCAATTGCGAAAGAAGGCAATAGCTTTACGGCTTTACCATATCATTAGCACAGATAAATTAAGAATTAGTGGTGTTTTACTTGGATTTGGTTGTGTAATCTGGATCAATTAGAAGTAGCTAGTTGTTAGCCCATGATTTTGGAAAAAAATTTTTAGGAAGCCGCGGCGGCTTCCTAAAAAACTGATTTTGACCTACCAAGAGGTGTTTGACTGGGTCAAAATCGACCCAAATTGATGCTAGGGCTCGATTGGGAACGGTGGACGCCGTTCGTCGCGTTGGTCGGTTATGTCAGCGCCGCAGGAGAGCGTTGCCGCGTGGTAGGCAACGATGGGCTGCGACGTCAGCCGGAGAGGCGACGGCCGCGTGGTTGGCGCTGGTTGGCGGCGACAGGCGGTGGAGCCTCATCTTTCGGAAGCATGCGTGGGCGTGCAGGGGAGGTTGCGAGGCGGCATGGCAGCGGGGGAAGAGCTTCGGCAGGGGACGAGGCTCGGCTGGGAGAGGAGATCAGGCGCAGCGGGCGTGGACGCCGGCGACTTCAGCTAGCGTCGTGACGCCGTGTTGCCGTTGTAGTCGGCACTAGGCGCGGGAGAAGAGCAGACGACGTCTACTCGACTTTGGGCGACGCCTGCTCAACGGGGAGCAGTCCGGTGGGCTCCCAGCGTGGGGCGCCGGCGGCTGGGCAGCTCCAGGTGAGCGGGGCAGAGGAGATGGAGCGGACGCGCGTGAGGGTGTGGCCCCAAGCAACCGGAGTGGACGACCGTGTGGCCGCAGCTCCAGGTGAGCGGGGCGGATGCGCGGACGTCCACCTCCCTTCGCGTACCCTCCTTCCTCTCGCCTCCGGGACTCCGGTGAGGTCAGGGAGGTCGTCGGACCTCCCTCTCTGTTTTGGTTCGGCGATCAGCGGTGATCGTCTGGTAACCTCCTCTCCTCTGGCGATCAACAGCGATCGTCCAACGACCTCCAGCCAACTTCGGCGGTGAAGTCTGCAAAGCTCTAGTGGTTCAGAACGTCAGGAGCTCTACCCTTCCGCTTCGACGATCAGCAACGATCGCTGGTGGACTCTGACAACTAGTGGTATGGTCTGGGCAGTACAGCGTCGATGAGTTCATCTAGTTTCCCTCTATGGCTCGGCATAGCCGTATCGTCTACTCGGACGGACTCCGATAATCGGCGGTGATTCTTGGCGAACTTCATGCGACGACCAATGGTGTGCAGTCGGCAGTTCGGCGTCAAGAAGTTCAAATAAATTTGCCAAAGGTCCGTTGTACAGTGGTGGAGCCGGTGAGTTTGAGTCCTGCCGTGAGGTATTCTTCTTCTCCCGGCTCCTTACTTTGAGTTATTTTAATTTTTCGCAATTTATTCTATTTTCCAGCATTGTTATGCTTTTCAGTGACACCTTGTTTCCTGCTTGTGTCTGTGTGTGTTCTACATTTGACCCCGCGTTTAGGCGCGCGCAGTCCCTTGCTTCTCCGACGTTCTCCCCTACTCGTATGAGTGAGGCAGCTTCTCCCCTCTTCTCGGCGTGTGCGAGCATGTCGGTTGTTTGTGTGTGCTGTGCTGTGATAGGTGTTTTGTTGCCTACGTGCGACTGGCACTGTTCTGACACCCTGCGTGGTGTCTTTTGTTCACGCATGTGCGCCACCGTCTACGTACGGTGTTGGCTGTTTATTGAGTTAGGCTTAGATGTGAGTAGTCATGTATGTCGGTCGCGCCCATGTGCTATTTTTGTCTCCTACGTGGGACAATGTGTGACTTTAATTATTTTTGAGAAAAATTTTAGCACTAATTTTGGATGTAACACTGGTGACGCTGTTGATGTGAGGCAAAATATTAATTAGTTAATGTCTCTGTTCTATCTGATTCCTCTGTTGCTCTATAGTGTAATGATGTGTCTGTTCTATCTATACAAGATTACAACCGGAGGATAGGGGTGAGCAAATGATAAATATCAATTTATTATTTACCGATTTATCGATTATCGATTTTATCAAAAAAAATTTCATTGCTGTTATCATTACCGATTACAAAATTATCGATCGGTAATTTATCGATTTTACCAATCCGTAAATTGGCAAAATCAGTAAATTATCAATTTTGATATTGTTATGTATTTTTATAATAAAAATAATATTTATTAATAATATTATAAATTGACTAATATTTAACAAGATATTATTTTATTTAATAAATTATTTTTCTAAAAGAAGTGATGCTTAGTTTTTCAAAATAATAAAAAAATTTATTAAGATATTAACTTCTCAACTCAAAATAATTAAAAATTTTATTATTAATAAATATTCCATTAATCTATAAATTTACCGAATCAAAAAATTTTTACTGTACCATTTACTAAATACCAAATAGCATAAATTTTTTTACCGTTATCATTATCAATTACTGATTTTACCGAATCGATTTTATTTTTATCTTTCGGTAAAACCGATAATTACTAATTAATACTCACCCTAATAGAGGATTTATATTTCAGCCAAGACTGACTGAGTTGGAGCACAGTCAGTACAACTATATAAATGACTCTCCTAATTAATGTAATTATCATAATTCTATTTTTCATATTTATGTTAATTAAATTGATATATTTGCATTTTATAGGTTTTAAAATTTAAAATTTACTATGTAATCTTTAAACCATTAATATATTGTACCAAGAACCTTTTTCTACTTCACGTTGACCTCTTTTTAGGCAGTAGTGTAATTGTATCAGCTTCCTTGATAAGAAAGAAATCCAACTTTGCAGAACAAAAAGCATCAAAAATTCAAAACATGCATCACGGAGAGTATTCTAAGAGTAAATATTCCAGGAGAAAAATTATTACGGTATAGAGGACCATCAATTCTTCAAATCTTATATAACAACCTTTATCTAAGATGGCCCTAGCTGAACTCCAAGACAATTATAACCGCTTGAGGAGAAGGGCGAATCTAGTTACAAGGCAGAACATCAAGCAAAAAACCTCAGAGACACGGCCAAAGGATGGACACAGATTTGTACAAATAGCTCGTGAAACGAGAAAATTCGAAGCTAGCTTGGGATACATTCCATGGGACAATAACGGAAAAGTGAAAATGGCAATCGCCACGCACTTTTCATGAAACTCAATAAAAGTACTTTGAACTATGAATATGCAAGCAGCGAATAGTAAGAATTGAGTGTTTATGAAATATACTCGAAAATTATGCAAAAGAGAGGCTTCTTTCTTTCTAGATTCAGTAATATATTATAAATCTACGTATCAAACTCTACAAGAAAAAAATAATAATTACAAATCAATCAAACAATCAGGCATATGTTACATGCTACTTAAGATGCTGTTGCAAGTTAAGATCCCATGCATTTGCCAACAGCCTACACAAATCGTCTGGTAATGCACCTTCCCAGTCCAAGGGTAGTTCTAATGCACAAGATTTTTGGAGATTCAACAAGATCTCTCTCTTCCATTCCAAGGGAATTCTAAGGAAGTCAGCGCCATTCTCCACAAGAAGATCTGATAACTGCATAATCATACATGAAACAATTACAAAACTGCTGTAGACAGATCTCGCCTGGTGAATGCATCAGAAAAAAAGAGTACTATTGTTCTATTTATTCTGTTAGCTATTCAGAGAAGGAAATTTGCCGGGCACATGGGAGAGGTTATACAGGGGAAACAACACTCAGCGTTTGCCTTGCATAATTTTGAGAAACAAGAGAAACCTTCAGAAACTAGAACAAAAAGACCCAACACCTAAGCATGTCTATTATTTGGGATTCCATCTGATTCTCATAATAAAAGAGAAAACACAACACAGTGAGTTGGTAATCGAAAATTGTCAAAGTATTATTTACGTTTGAAGTCTGAAGTAAACATGATTATTTCCTTGTGGACCCAAAGGTTTTCAGACAAGCTTAGTCCTAGCTGCAAAATTCTTCATAAAAGAATCACCGATAAACAAACGAAACCTCACTGGAAAAGGCTGCAGCACGTAGAAACAAAATCTGTAGCACTAGTACATCTATGTATCTTAACACGCATCTATATATTAACATGCCCACCGCCAATACATCTATATATTAGTACATTTGGTGCGTATTAATCTGAGATTGAATATGAACCCAAACTATAAACTTTGACTTTGTTATGACCTTCCATCTAATCAAGACTTTTGAAGTGCTCAAAGAGGAGTTCTATATCATTAGTATTTAAGGTATGTGATGATATAAGGGGACATATTGTATCATATGCACAACAAGTTGATCCTCGGGACAATCTAATCACAGGCCTTTGCTTTCCTCTATCCTGGTTATCCTTCGTTAATGCGACAAACTTGCACCTGGCACAATCTACGTCATCAACTTCCGAATCACACTAACAACATCTTCATCTGTCTAGAGTTAGGGCATCTTGGTCGTCTTCTTGAGGCTTCCAACATGTCAGGGGTGATTCATTTAGGTTAGGAGTATTGATCTTCCCTCATACATTCTTTAGTGCATGAAGGCACTGATTAGTGCCAGTCTCACACATAATGATGAGGGGCAAGAGTGTCTAAAGCATCCAAAATTGGTCATTAAATGAATTTCAGCTCAAGTTGCTAGTTCTAAGTGGTTCATGCCAATTCAATTATTCCCAATATCAAGAGGACGCTGAGGCACTTTGACACTTCTTTTTTTCATTATATTTCAAGTGTCAATTATGCACCAAATGAGACCATTTTCACCTTATAGTTGTTATGAAGATGTACCTCTTCTAGGAAGGGTAGTTTTGCCCTTCCAAACCTCCAAACCCCATGGCATATAAGATCATGTTTGGCCACAAGTACACAGAAGAAGATGATTGTAATAAAGATCTATGGTCAAGGCAGATAGCTCAACCTCTAGACATGGAAAGGAAGCCAATCAAGGAAATTTCATCTAAACAATTGGGCAACCAGCTGCGCACAACAAAGTCGCCAAGAGTTACCTTCCTATTCTCAAGAGTCAAGCCCCCTGCCAATCCAATTGACATTTATTGAGAAGCCAACAGGCAGATAGCTCAACCCCTAGACATGGAAAGGAAGCCAATCAAGGAAATTTCATCTAAACAATTGGGCAACCAGCTGCACACAACAAACTCGCCAAGAGTTACCTTCCTATTCTCAAGCCCCCTGCCAATCCAATTGACATTTATTGAGAAGCCAACAGGCTAGCCCCTTCGGAGTTGCCAATAGATCCCCCAGTCATGCCTTTAATACCAAAAAAACTCAATTAACTAATAAAGTGTACCATGTTGTTTACAGTTTCTAGCCAAGACAAGGACCAATTCCATCTTTGACTATGGCAAGTTGTACTCATAAGATACTTATGAGGGTCTATATCAGGGCCACATGAATAATTTGGCCTATAATACTACATGGAACCAGAAAAATGAATAGGCCTTCCTAAGAGTACATGAGCAGAGAAACAAAGATAACAAAATCAAAATGGAAAATATAGGCCACCAAGCTAACAACCATCATGGACTTCGATAATTGTGAGTTGCATAGTAGTACTAATCAAGTGATGTTCTAAAAAAAATTACAAATGATGTTCAATAATAGCATGGGTTAGGAAATGTTCATGGAGAGAGAAAACGAAATCCATTGTAAATAATGCAAAAAGGGTGTCATGCATTTGGTGGACTTAACTTATTGCATCTGAGAAGCTCATTTCCGAAAATGAGTTTGATGTTTCATATGAATGACAGATACGCTTCATATAGAACACCAATAGAATGCACATAGCTTCTCTAAATTGATAAAAGTAAACAATATCCTCTTCAAGTATCCAATAACAATCTGTGTGAAGATAATATTACAACACAGAAATTACTTACCATGTACAGAATCAACAAACAAATTAGATTCTTTCAGTGACTACTTAATTTTAGTAGAAAATAAATCACACAATATAATTCCTAGCTAAACAAATAACAACCAAAATTTTTAAGATAAACAATAGTACCTGTTGAAGCCAGCTCAATGCTATATCAAACAAGTTCTGTTCAATAACAAATTGTCCAACTGCACACAAGATTTTAGTTGCTATTTCACCAGAAATCTGGTCAAATACCGGGCCTGATTTATCCATCAGCTTTACAAGTAATAAGTCGTCATTGGTAGACATAATCTCTGCATAAGCTGAATCAACATCACCAATGCGAAGCAAACCCATTGCACGTGTCCAGGATGCCCAAACTGGACCCTTAACCAGCCCGGGATTACAATCTGTTGAAAATTGGGCATCTGACTTGGGTGCATATGCAACATGTCTGTTAGTTCCATTGCCTTCCCCAGCCACCCGGATGGCTTCTAAAGTAGCCTCATCCTTTGAAGCTTGCCAAATACTTCTCGCTGAAGGCCCTTCACCCAGCCTAAATGATCTTGGTCCTTTATTCAAACCCCGATTTCTGTTGGCAAGGTCGGTACCATGCTTGGTTCTAGATACCTTATCATCCACTGGAACAGCACCAAACCCTCTCCTTGATCTCATAATACCAGTTCTAAAAGTTGCATATCCAAAAGAATTCCATGCTTCAGATTCTGACCTCCATGGATATTCTCTTCCCCTTGCACCAAAGATTTCATTGTCTGATGAAGGAAACCATTCTGAAAATAAAAGTTTGACATCACCAATCCTGCTAAACTTCAAGCTAGAGTAATCAAGAAGGTCATTATACTTGATTGAAGACCTACCTGTAGGCTTAAATCCTGGCATCATATTTCCACTTCTCCTAACCGACGATATAGCCAAGCCATGGGTCATATGCTCAACAACTCTCTCAAGACTCCGAACTCTATTTTCTAGAGTTACCATATTATCATGGGAACCACCAATAAAATCCTGTAATTACAAAAAAATAAAGGGTGAAACACTTGCGTACACTTGATCTGCATATTAGGTGGACAATGAAGAGACAAATTTCTACAATGTTGCAGGAGAATCATAACAAGAATGCTATGTAACAGAACTGAACATAAAAATTTGACAAAAGTGTTGGCACTCAAGCCACAAAATATTGAGTCTGTAAAGGATGTGTAAAAGTGTTTTCAACAGCATGGCGCTCAAAGATGACAAGGTAAAGTTCAAAGGAAGATTAATAAAATTTTCGAAATGTGATACAAATATTGCAATTCTGACTTTACAGTTGAAGTTACTGAATTTAATTTTACGAATTTTCACTATGTAAATTAGAAAGGTATGCACTATAGACAAAATGGAGGAGAGGGAAAAAAACGTTTCAAATGTAAAATGAATGGGAAAGAGAAAGAAGATAAAATCATAAAACAAGGTCAAACAGAGAAAGAGGATGAAAGAAGCTATCGCAACAAATGAGAAGGGATAGAAGAAAGGAGGAGGGTTCATACACAGAAGAGAAGGGGAAAATTTATAAATTTGTTGTAAAAAAAATAAGTACGAGAGGACAAGAGTAAAAAAAAAATAGACAGGAAAATGTGTAAAATTTTCTATGCAGAAGAAGTTAAGGAGGATAAGAGTGTGAAAGTAGAGAGAACGAGGAAACAAAAAAGTGAGGAGTTGTCGTTGTAACTCAGAACTCTTCATTGTTCTGAATGTCATTGCTTAGGGCTGTAACTTACAGTGATAATTTATTGTGAACTCTTGGGGTACTGTTTTGCAAAATGAAAGAGAGAGAGAGATGCAGGGGGGAGCAACCATATATTACAAAAAAATCATACATGATAAAATATGAAGAAAAACAATATATTATGCACAAACCTGTAGCATTTTCAAGATACAGGTTTGTTGCCTCTCTAATTGAGCAAGCTGTCGCTGTATGGCTAACCGATTATCCTTGTTGCTGATATATGTCGCCTCACTACGGACATCAGTAAGGACATTTTGTTGAACAGGGGACGGATCCTTCTGACAGACTTCAGTCCTATCACCACCATGATGAACTTTTGGTTTTGTATGTTTTTCCTTGAATGTTTTTTGCTCTGACCATTTTTTCCGAGCAAGATCATCCAAGTGTCGCAACTGATTGCAAGTCACTGGTTGTTTCCCTTCATTCTGAAAATTGGTATGATTTGATTCCTGGAGTATTGCTCCATCATGGTTTGATATCCCCACAGAAAAGCTATTGCTTAATCGTTCACCTTCAGATTGTGAAAGGGAAGGTTGCACAAACCTACGAGGTAACACTACCTCCACAGATAAGTCATCACAACTCCTTTTCTCAAAATTTTGAAAAAAATCTGGGTTTAAATCTTTGTCGGATAACAATGGTGCTTTTTTCTTTAAAAGAAGTGCTGCTTTCTCTGGTATGTTTGTGTTATTTCCCTTGAATACAGAATCACTGTCACTAGAAGAAGCAGCAACAGATGAATTTTCCGAAGAATGTAGATTTCTATCAGTGCTAACCCCTTCTTGATTTTCCTTCTCTTTGTTGTCAATTAAGTCCCGGTTCCCAGAATCTGCAGTAATATTCACTACTTTAAGTAAAATGGTGTCATGAAAAAAAAAAATATATCCTGAAGCTGAGCAGGAAACATGGAACACATGCCTTTTGTGTGTTCTGAAGTTTCATTCTCTGCTTTTACCTTCTTCCACAGATGTAATGCCTCCACTATACTATCTCTAACAGGTTTTACCTGTAAAGATAATGCAATAAGGAAACAAACTTAGCGAAAGAATTCTGAAGGCGTCGCTTCTGAAAAATCATACTGGGCAAAACTATTTGTTTCAGTGTATGACTAAACAAAGTTACCTTATCAAAACGGCAAGTTTCAAGAACAGTTATGGTTGGTACAATTCCATCAACAAGTAAACAACTCGAGCTAGATGCCAAGACACACAGTGTATCAGCAGCTGCCTTACGGGTAGTCCAGTCACTACTCTCAAGGCATTCACGAATAGTTTGTAGAAGTTGTTGCATGCTCTGAGGATTAATTGCTCCAACCTGAAAAGGAACTCGTGGATTTACATTCTGATTAGACAATTAAATCTAAGTACATACAAGGAGGCTGATATTTCAATGAAAAAACATGTTAAACATGTTCAGAGAACAACCAAGTTTACAAAGTCACAAGCTAGAGAGGAGACAAGAGGTTAAGAAAAAGTAAGAGAAGCAGAAAGGAGAATGAAGAAAAAAATGCAGTATGACCTACGTCTCCATCTATAACAGAATACATCGAATAAATTAGTATAACAAAGAAAGAATGTACAAGTGTACAACAAACAACACAAGCTTCCAACATAGAATACAAAAATGAAAAAAAAAAAATGGCAGATCACGTTAACCTCAACAACTCCAATTTGACAAATTAACACGAGAACTAGATCGAGTGTCAAGTATCTCAGAAGATTAAAACATTCAGATTTCCCTCGGATGCCACTGTCACTAACAACATATACAAAATTTTAAAAAAAAACTGCAATTAGAGCTTTGAAGTGTAAACGAGCGCATAATTTCTACTAAAATTCTCCACATAAAACTGAAAGGATTGACCAACCTTAATAAGGCTAGAGATAACTGAAAGCAATGCTCCTTTGGCTAGAAAGCTCTGGCTACTAAGCATCTTAAATATCCTTGGACAAAACCTCCTGAACACCGCCCCTCCAGCCACAAACTTTCCTTCCATCCTTTCCCCGTCGCCACCGCCGGCACACTCCACCACCTTTGACAGGCACATGGCCGCCCCCGCCTGCACCACCTTGTTTTGTTCCGCCATGGCCTCGAACAATGGCTTCACAAACAGCCCAACCACCGGCGACAGCCCTCCTCCTCCCCCACTGGCACAGAATTCATCGGCATCGTCAGAAGCAGCCGCGGCAGCAACCGAGGAGCGGAGATAGAGCGCGGCGAGCGAGCCGACAGCGTCACGGCAGGCGTCGCGGACCGAGGAGTCGGAGGCAGGGTCCTTGAGGCGGCGGACGATGTGGGCGATGATCCTAGGGAGGTGCGCGGATGCGACACCGGTATGGGTGGCGCAGAGGAGAGCTAGGATGCGGAGGGACTCGCGGCGGGCGACGAGGAAGGAGGGTTGCTTCGAGCCGGGTGGATCCTGAGGCATGGGCGTGGACACGGGGGGGTCGCGGATGAGGGTGTGGACGAGCATGGGAACGCCATCGACAGGGAGGGTCCGGATGATCTTCTCCAAATCGTCGGCAGCGATCTGGTGGGTGTCGCGGTCGCAGAGCTTCGCGAGCGCGGAGAGGACCCGCGATTTGAGCTCCACCATGGCGAAATGGGAGGAAAGGGAAGGAAAAGAAGAAGAAGATTGGAGTTTGGAATTGGAGGGGGAGGAATTGGAGAGGGACTTGGATTTGGGCAGCCTCAAAGAGGATTTCGACGTGGAAGTAGCCATTGAAAATTGAAATAGAAGAGAAGGAAGAATGTCGAATTGGGAGGAAGAATTAGGGTATAATATTAAACGGGAAATAAAAGATTTAAGAATTAAGAGGGGGTTTGGAATTGGAATCGGGGGGTGGCGATCTTGGGATGATGCTATTCAGCTATTGGGATTGAGGAAGACGACGACGGAATCGAGCAAAAAATTCGTAAAGCAGTTGAAATTTATTGAGTGAGATTTCGGAATTGAGGAAGAAGAAGAAATTCGTATAAAGCCAGGGAAGCGAAAGATCAGCAGGATATAATTAGTAATTTAGTAGACGCACAGCATTGCAGATGACAGGCCAGCAATACAATACAATACTGCTTCGCTTCTGGACGATTAAGTAAAATTTGCTATTTTTTTTCCATCGTCGTCTTCAAATGACCTGCAACGGCAACCTGCGACATTTTTCCTTACCCCCTTTGATCGTTGATGCGCGCCCCAGCCTCTTGCTCCTCTCTTTTAGTTTTTTATTCCCAGTTTTCGCATCTACATATTCTTTCTAAACTTCAAAAATAGCATATTCCTCCCTATAGATTATGATATTACATATTTATATTATTATTATTATTATTATTATAAACATGCACTCAAATAATATAATATTAGAATAACTCGAAAAATAGTTTCTTCTTTATTTATGCCATATATGATATCTTCTAAATTATTTTCTATATAAATAATTTATTGAAATCTATTACAAAATAAAATAAACTAATAAACAAAATAATAAAGAGATGGAATGATTGAGATAATAAGAAATTTTATTTCACTTTCGTTTGAATAATTCAATACAAAAAGAGATGTTTTATTTATAGCATCCCAAAAGATCTATAACTTATGAATTATAATTATATAAGTTAATTACTTTACATAGGTTTCAAAATTATAACCAAAGAATATGAAAACCAAAAGTGGATAAATGGACATCCATAATAATATTATTCATAACACTCCCTCTTGGATGTCCATTAAAAAATATGTGCCTCGTTAAAATCTTTACTAGGAAAAATCCTCTGGGATAAAAACCTAATAAAGGAAAAAGAGTACACTATATTTGTAAATGTCAATTGATATCTTTGAGTCGACGAATCCCAATATGATAAACAAGCTTTTCAAATATTGTAGGAGGAAGTGCCTTGGTAAATAGATCCGCTAGATTATCACATGAGCGGACTTGTTGAATACTTATATCACCATTCTTTCGAAGATCATGAGTAAAAAAGAATTTTGGTGAAATATGTTTTGTTCTATCTCCTTTAATGTACCCTTCTTTTAACTGGGCAATACATGCAGTATTATCCTCATGTATGATTGATGGAATCATTTTTTCTGAAGATAAGCCACAAGTGTTACATATGTGTTGAATCATAGATCTTAACTAAACACATTTTCGACTTGCCACAAGTGTTACATATGTGTTTTGTTCTATGGTCTGTTTCATAGACCGCCATGATATAGTTGTTCCACCACATGTAAATAAATAACCTGTTTGTGATCGACCATTATGAGGATCAGACAAATAACCTGCATCTGCATAACCAATTAAGTCTGACTTGGGCACTTTTGAGTAAAACAAACCCATATCTATTATTTCTCTAAGAAAGCGAAGTATATGCTTAACTCCATTCAAATGCCTTCGCGTAGGTGAAGAACTATATCTTGCTAATAAATTAACAACAAATGATATATCAGGTCGTGTATAATTAGCAAGATACATTAGTGCTCCAATTGCATTAAGGTATGGTACTTCAGGACTAAGTAGTTCTTCATCCTTTTCTTGAGGTCTAAAGGGATCTTTGTTCACATTTAATGACCGTACAACCATTGGAGTACACAACGGATGTGACGTGTCCATATAAAACCTTTTTAGCACTTTTGCTAAATAAATATTTTGATGTATAAAAATTTCATTACTTTAAGTATTCAATTTGTAATCCAAGACAAAATTTTGTCCTTCCAAGATCTTTTATCTCGAATTCTTTCTTTGAATAAGATATAGTTTTAGAAGCTCTTCAGGAGTTCCAATAATATTTAAGTCATCAACATAAACAACAATTATAGCAAATCCATTTTCAGATCTTTAATAAAAATATATGGACAAATGAGGTTATTTTTATATTCTTCTTTTAGCAAATATTCACTAAGGCGATTATACCATATACATCCAGATTGTTTCAACCCATAAAGGGATTTATTTAATTTAATTGAATAATCTTCTCATGAACATAAATTATGTGCTTCGGGAAGATTAAAACCTTTAGGTAGCTTCATATAAATATCATTATCTAGAGTTCCATATAAGTAGGCTATAACAACATCCATTAGATGTAAGTCAAGCCCTTCTTGTGCTACTAGACTAATTAAGTACCGAAACGTACTTGCATCAACCACAAGTGAATATGTTTCTTCAAAATCAATGCTAGGTCTTTGTGAAAAACCTTGAGCAACAAGTCGTGTTTTATATCTCACAATTTTACCATTCTCATTTCGTTTTCGTACAAAAATCCATTTATATCCAACAAGTTTTACACCTTTAGGTGTATGGACTACAGGTCCAAAAACTTTTCGTTTAGTAAGAGAATTTAATTCCGCTTCAATTGCATTTTTCCATTTTGGCCAATCATCTCTTTGTTTGCAATCTGAAATAGACTTTGGTTCATGATCCTCATTATTATTTATTATATCAAGCGCTATATTATATGCAAAAACATCGTCAACGTTGACTTCATGTCGATTCAATTGTATTCTATTCATGACATAATTTATTGAGATCTCTTTATTTTGATAAATTTCAATTTCTTGTGTTTCTTCTGGAACTGAAATATTGATTATGTCAGAGGAATCTTTTGGAGTTATTATATCCTCGATTCGGCCATCTTGATTTTTAGCTCCTTTTCTTATTCGAGAATTTTTATCTTTGGAACCGATGGGTCTGCCACGCTTCATGTGTACTTGAGACTCATTTGCGATACTTGATTTTCCAATAGGAATATCAATTTTTATTGGAGCATTAGCAGCTGGTATATATGACTTAGTTACCCTTTTTGGGTCAGTGAATGCATCTAGTAATTGGTTGGCTAAGCCTTGTAAATGAATTATCCTTTGAACTTCTAATTCACATTGTTTTGTACGAGGATCAAGATGAGATAATGATAATTCATTCCAACTAATATCTTTTTCCAATTGCTTCTTCTCTCCCCCTAATGTCGGGAAATTTGATTCATCAAAATGACAATCGGTAAATCGAGCCATGAATAAATCTCTTGTTAATGGTTCAAGATACTTTATTATAGATGGAGACTCATATCCAATATATATTCCCAACCTTCTTTGAGGACCCATCTTAGTGCATTGTGGTGGAGCAATTGGAACATATACAACACATCCAAAAATTCTTAGATGGGAAATATTAGGTTCCTGACCGAAAACCAATTGTAAAAGGGAGAACTTATGATAGTTTATTGGCCTGATGCGAATCAATACTGTAGCATGCAAGATTACATATCCCCAAGTAGAATTTGGAAGCTTTGATCTCATAAGCAATGGTCTTGCAATCAATTATAAGCACTTAATGAATGATTCTGCAAGCCCATTTGTATATGAACATGTGCTACAGGATATTCAATATCAATTCCAATAGACATACAATATCCATTAAAAGCTTGAGATGTAAATTCACCAGCATTATCAAGGCGTATTTTCTTAATTAGATAATTTAGAAAATGAGCTTTTAGTCAAATTATTTATGCAAGCAATCTCGCAAACACCTAGTTGCGGGTTGATAATAAACAAACATGTGACCATCTAGAAGCATCAATTAAAACCATAAATATCTAAATGGTCCACATGGTGGGTGTATTGGTCCACAAATATCACCTTATATACGATCTAAAAACACAAGAGATTCAGTCCTAACTTTGACTGGTGATGGTCGAATTATCAACTTTCCTTGGGAACAAGTAGTACATAAGAAATTATTAGATTGAAGAATCTCCTGGCTCTTCAATAGGTGCCCACATGAATTTTTAATTATGTTTTCACATCATAATAGATCCGGGATGGCCCAATCGATCATGCCAAATAATGAATTTGTTATTATCTGTAAACGTCTGGTTTACAATATTATATATTTCAATTGTTTTAATATCAATGTAGTACAATCCGAAGGAAAATGTAGGTAATTTTTCTAATATATATTTTTTACTTAATATAAGTCTCATGATATAAAGGAATTCAATATTCCCTTCATTTATTGTTTCGATATGATATCCATTTCGGTGGATATCTTTAAAGCTTAATAAATTTCTTTGAGACTTTGTAGAATTTATTAGCTCTTCCAGAGCCTTCAATTATTTTTGTACTACCAGATATAGTATTAACATTAGCTTCTTGCATTGTTAAATGAGAAAAGTATTTTTTTTATCCTTGAGAATTGTGTGAGTTGTTGCACTATCAATGAGACAAATATCTTCATTGATATTGGTGTCATCCAAAGGAATACTCATTCTTTATTGAAAAATAAAAGTCCATATAGTTAGAAAAATGCTACTAGAGAAAAAAAATGTATCTTAAAAAATAACAAAACTTATTATTTTATTAACTGAAAAAAAATATTAAGATTAGACATCAACATATAAGAAATTATTTTTTTTTTGAATACTACAATCTCCAATTAAATGATCAGCAAAGAAATCAGCAATGTCTAGATGAGTAATGTCCATATGGTCATAATCAGAACTACCATCTTCACAAGTAAAATTTATCTTTATCTTTTTCCTTTTATTTTTTTAATGATTCTTGATAAAGGTCAACAAGATGTTTTGGTGTACGGCAGGTACGTGACCAATGGCCTTTGCCACCACAATGATAGCACATATTTTTAACATGTTTGCTGTTCTTCATACCCTTTTCTTTATCAATATTTTCATTATTTTTCCACTTCTGGTGAAAAAGAATGTTCTTGGAATTTTTACCACGACCATATCCATATCCACAACCATGACCACGACCACAATCATTATTTTTCCACTTCCGGTGAAAAATGAATTTCTAGATCTAAGATAAATAATTTTTCCCTGTAATGTCAAGAACAAAAAGATAAATAATTCTTCCCCGTAATGTCAAGAGCCACAAACTCAAGTTTTACAAGATTTGATATATTAAGTACTATCATAAAAATATAAAAACAGGGTAGTGTTATGAATTCAATTCTTGTGGATGCCTATGAATTTATGGTGACTCTTCGGATGACTCTCCATAACTCTCCTATTTAATACATGTGACTCTTCGTTTTGAGTGGAATGAATGTTCATGTATCCAATTAATGTTAATGTATCCAACATTAATATTGATGTATCCAATTGCCCTATAAATAGGTGTTGTAATCTCTATTTGATAAGATGAACGAGAATTCTCTCGACTTACTTCTCTCTCAATTTCATCTTTGTTTTCGAACACGTTATCAGCACGAAGCTCTGATCAACGAAGGAAGCCAGGTTCTTTGAGGTTGTATACGGTACTTCCATCCATTCTATTTTTAATCTTATCACTTTTCATTCTTTGAGTTATCATGTCGAACCTCACAAAATTGGAATTCACGGCCCTTGATATCACCGGAAAGAATTACCTTTCATGGATTCTAGATGCCGAAATCCATCTTGCTGCTAATGGTCTTGAAGATACCATCAAAGGGTAAAATACCACGTCCAACCAAGATAAGGCTAAAGCAATAATCTTTCTACGTCGTCACCTTCATGAAGCTTTGAAAATTGAATATCTCACCGTGAAGGATCCTCTTATTCTTTGGAATAATTTAAAGGAGAGGTATAATCATCTAAAGACAATCATCCTTCCAAAAGCTCAATTTGATTGGTTGCACCTGCACCTACAGGATTTCAAATCTGTAAGTGACTATAACTCGGCAATATTTCGAATCACTTCTCAATTGAAATTATGTGGGGAAACTATTTCTGACGGATAGATATGTTAGAAAAAACATTCTCTACTTTTCATGCATCGAATGTGCTCCTACAGCAGCAATACCGTGCAAAAGGTTTTGAGAAGTATTCTGAATTAATATCATGTCTACTATTAGCCGAACAAAATAATGAGCTTTTAATAAAAAATCATGAGACCCGTCCAACCGGATATGCTCCATTCTCTGAAGTGAATGCGACAGCATATAATTACGGAAGCCTAAATCGCGGTCGTGGTCATGGACGAAGACGTGGAATTGGACGTGGACGAGGTCGCCAATATTTTCACAATGATCGCCCTCGTTACATGGATAAGAGAGAAAATACCAAAGAAGTGCATGAAAGCAAGAAAGGCCAAGGCACTACAAGTATAGATAACAAATGTTATCGTTGCGGTATGAAAGGTCATTGGTCGCGTAGCTGTCGTATGCCAAAACATCTTACCGATCTCTACCAAGAACACATGAGAAATAAAGGAAAAGACGTGGTAGAGACAAATTTTATCTCTAATGATGATGATGTTGATTATGACTTTGACGATATCCCTCAATTTGATGTAGCTGATTTCATAAGTCAGCCTGAGGATAACGTCGAACATTTTATCTAATAAAATCTCGCATTTTCTTTACTTACAATATTGCATTTACTTTATCTCACTTTTCTGTTTATTAATTCTATTGTTTTATCTTTATGAAAAAAATGGAAAAACTTCCAATTGGATTCTCAATCTATGATGATGATGCATGTCTCATAGATAGCGCATCAACACATACTATTCTCAAAGATGAGAAATTCTTTACCTCGCTGGTAATGAATAATTTAAATGTGAATACCATATCTGGAAGTACGAAAATGATAGAAGGCTCCGGAAGAGCCAACATTCTTCTACCTGGTGGAACGAATGTTCATATTAATGAAGCATTATTTTCTTCTAAGTCTCTTAGAAACTTACTAAATTTCAAAGACATTCGTCAAAATAAATATCATGTCGAGACTATGAATGAAAATAATACTGAATATCTTTGTATAATAAGTAACATCTCGGGTAAGAAAAGCTTATTAGAAAAGCTACCTGTGGTCTCATCCGGGTTATATTATACAAAAATAAGTGTCATTGAAATACACGCTGTTACAAACCAGAAGTTTGTTGAGCAAGACAATTTTATTACATGGCATGAACGATTGGGGCATCCAGGTTCTATTATGATGCGAAGGATTATTAATAATTCAACTGGACATTCATTGAAAAACCAGAAGATTTTTCAGTCCAATGAATTTTCATGTGCTGCTTGTTCCCAAGGGAAGTTAATAATAAGGCCATCACCAATTAAAGTTAGGACTGAATCCCTAACATTCTTAGAACGAATACAAGGTGATATTTGTGGGCCTATACATCCATCATGTGGATCATTCAGATATTTCATAGTCTTAATTGACGCATCAACGAAATGGTCACATGCAGGTCTTTTATCAACTCGTAATCAAGCTTTCGCAAGATTACTTGCACAAATCATTTGATTACGAGCACATTTTCCGGATCATCCAATTAAAACTATTTGTCTTGATAATGCCGGAGAATTTACTTCCCAAGCTTTTAATGATTATTGTATGTCAATTGGGATAAGTGTTGAACATCCTCTAGCCCATGTTTACACACAAAATGGCCTTGCAGAGTCATTGATAAAACGTCTTCAATTAATTGCGAGACCTTTGCTTATGAAGACAAAATTACCAATTACTGCATGGGGACATGCTGTTATGCATGTTGCGGCATTAATTCGCATCAGACCTACTAATTATCATGAGGTCTCCCCTTTACAATTGGTTTATGGTCAGAAACCAAATATTTCTCATCTAAGAATTTTCAGATGTGCGGTATATGTGCCAATTGCTCCACCACAACGCACTAAGATGAGACCTCAAAGAAGGTTGGGAATTTATGTTGGATATGAATCTCCATCAATTATTAAATATTTAGAGCCATTAACTGGAGATTTATTTACGGCTCGTTTCGCCGATTGTCATTTTGATGAAATGACATTCCCAACATTAAAAGGGAAAAACAAGCAGTTGGAAAATGAGATTATCTGGCGTGAAATATCATTATCTCATTATGATCCTCGTACAAAATAATCTGAACTAGAAGTTCAGAAGATTATTCATTTGCAAAATTTAGCAAATCAAGTGTCAGATGCTTTTACTGACCCCAAAAGAGTGACAAAGTCATATATTCCATCTGCAAATGCTCCAATCAGAATTAGTGTCCCTAAAGGACAACCCATAATTGCAAATGAGTCTAGAATGCAAGTGAAACGTGGTAGACCTGTCGGTTCCAAAGATAAAAATCCTCGAAAAAGAAAAGAAATGAAGGCTCAAAATGAGGATATTATGACTCCAGAAGAGACTTCAGTCATGCATAATATGATTTCAGTAGAATCTCAGGTATCTGATAATGAAGAGATCTCCATAAATTACATTATGACTGGAAAAAGATGGAACCGAGGTGAAATCGACGTCGATGATAATTTTGCTTATCATATTGCATGCAATATTATGAAACATGATGAGGATCATGAACCAAAGTTTGTTGAAGAATGCAGACAAAGAAATGATTGGCCAAAATGGAAAGATGCGATTGATGCTGAATTAAAGTCTCTCGCAAAACATAAAGTTTTTGGACTTGTAGTCCGTACACCAGAATGTGTCAAACCAATTGGATATAAATGGGTGTTTGTGCGCAAACGAAATGAAAAGGAAGAGATTATCAGATATAAGGCACGAATTGTTGCCCAAGGGTTCTCTCAGAGACCTGGGATTGATTATGAGGAAACATATTCTCCTGTGATAGATGCAACAACTTTTCGATATCTGATAAGTTTATCAATCTATGAAAAATTGGAAATGCAATTAATGGATGTTGTTACTGCATATTTGTATGGCTCACTTGATAACAACATCTATATGAAACTCCCCAAATGATTTAAAATGCCAGAAGCATTTAATTCAAATTGTCGAGAATTATTCTCAATTAAATTGTCTAGATCTCTATATGGATTGAAATAATCTGGACGTATGTGGTATAAACGTTTGAGTAAGTATTTGTTAAACAAGGGATACCAAAATAATCCCATTTGCTCATGCGTTTTTATTAAAAGATCTGGATCAAAGTTTGTGATAATTGTAGTATATGTTGATGATATAAATATTATTGGAACTCCTGAAGAGCTTTCCGACGCGGTTGGTTATTTGAAGAATGAATTTGAGATAAAAGATCTCGGGAAAACAAAACTTTGTCTCGGACTACAAATTGAACATTTAGAAAATGAAATTTTTGTTCATCAATCAGCTTATATAGCCAAAATGCTGAAAAGATTCTATATGGATAAAACACATCTATTAAGTACCCCGATGGTTGTTAGGTCGCTTAATGTAAATAAAGATCCATTTCGAGCTCAAATGAAAGATGAAGATCTGATTGGTCCAGAAGTACCATATCTTAGTGCTATTAGGGCACTAATGTACCTAGCTAATCATACTCGACCGGATATCACATTTGCTGTAAATTTATTAGCAAGATATAGTTCTTCTCCGACGAAAAGACATTGGAATGGAGTTAAACATATATTTCGATATCTTCGAGGAACAATGAATTTGGGATTATATTATCCTCACATGCCTGAAGTTGAATTAATTGGGTATGCAGATGCGGGCTATTTATCTGATCCTCATAATGGTAGATCTCAAACAGGTTATGTATTCACATGTGGAGGAACAACTATATCTTGGAGGTCTATGAAACAAACTATTACTGCCACATCTTCTAATCATTCTGAGATCATAGCAATTCATGAGGCAAGTCGAGAATGTGTATGGTTGAGATCTGTTATTCATCATATTCGGGAGGCATCTGGATTGGCTTTAAATAAGAATGTCCCGACGATATTATATGAGGATAATGCTGCATGTATAGCCTAGTTGAAAGAAGGATATATTAAAGGCGATCGAACGAAACATATATCACCAAAGTTTTTCTTTACACACGATATCCAAAAGAGAGGTGATATTGATATTCGACAAATTCGCTCGTCGGATAACTTAGTGGATTTATTTACAAAATCATTGTCTACTAAAACCTTTGATAAGCTTGTTTATCAAATCGGAATGCGCAAGCTCAAAAATTTAAAGTAACATTACAATGAGGGGGAGTAAATGACTGCACTCTTTTTTCCTTCACCATGGTTTTTTCCCACAGGGTTTTCCTGGTAAGGTTTTTAATGAGGCAGTACCTGAAATGGCATCCAAGGGGGAGTGTTATGAATTCAATTCTTGTGGATGCCTATGAATTTATGGTGGCTTTTCGGATGACTCTTCATAACTCTCCTATTTAATGCATGTGACTCTTCGTTTTGAGTGGAATGAATGTTCATGTATCCAATTAATGTTGATGTATCCAACATTAATGTTGATGTATCCAATTGCCCTATAAATAGGTGTTGTAATCTCTATTTGATAAGATGAATGAGAATTCTCTCGACTTACTTCTCTCTCAATTTCATCTTTGTTTTCTAACAGGTAGATAATATTCAATAGTAGTTAGATAAAAAAAAAACTAATGATTAAGAAATGAATTAAAGTCATTGCATCATATCATATATTAAACATAAAATGAAAAGAAAATAATGGAAGCGGTAGTAAAGTTAAAATTAGGTGAAATGTGCAGACACGGGTTTGAATTCTCGCATTTGAGGTTTTTTTTTTCCGTTAAAATTTAACTATTCTGCTCACGTGCGGAAATAAATAGGAATTCCTAATAGTTATTGCGAGTAAGATTATGCTGAGATTAGAATTTGGAATTAAGTAATTAGAATAGTAGATATAGTAGATCTCTTAACAGAATTACAAAACAATTAACATAATTGGAATGATATGCGAGATTTGAAATATTATAGAAAACAGAATTAAATTTTCAAATTGAAATACCGATGAACACAAAATTGAAATGCGTGAGTAATATCATAGAATTGAAATAATATGCGTGAGCAAAGATTAAATGGTAGAGAGATTTAAATCTTAACCAAGAGAAAATAAATAATAAATATTATACTTGATAGACCTTTCGTCGTGCTGATAACGTATTACAAAATGAAATAAACTAATAAACAAAATAATAAAGAGATGAAATGATTGAGATAATAAGAGATTTTATTTCACTTTCGTTTGGATGATTCAATACAAAAAGAGATGCTATATTTATAACATCCCAAAAGATCTATAACTTATGAATTATAATTATATAAGTTAATTACTTTACATAGGTTTCAAAATTATAATCAAAAAATATAAAATCGAAGGTGGATGAATGGACAACCATAATAATATTATTCATAACAAAATCAAATATATATTAAATGATTTCTTTTACGTTTTAATATCATAAACGTAACTAGATGAAATATACAAGAAAAATATTGTGCATTATTCTTAATTTATTTTCAATTAAAAATTAGAAGCTAGTGGATAAGTTAAATAAATGAGGCGCTTTTAGAAAAAAAAAAAACAAGGAGTATTTTTCCAATTTTTTTTTCTTGGGTCCCACCTGACATATGAGGGATCTGTAGAAGATTCTAATCAGATGTATGGTACATTTCTTATTCTTACAAGACTCTGCATAGTTGAGATCTCAGAATTGGATTGCTGCGATGAGAGAAACTACATGCTCGTATTCCAAGCTTAATTTCATAGAATCCGAAGACAACGCCTGTAGCCCTACGCTACCGATCGACGCTATCCATTTCGACGCGCAATCCAACTAATAATCAATTTTTTTTGCCATCTTTTTGCACATTTTATTGCCGCTGTTTCATTTTCTCTCTTCTGATTTCCGATCTCGATCGAGGACTCGAGGTAGAGGAAGACGCAGAGCCGGGACTCGTCGAATTGGAAGTGGAAGAGCAATGGCGGCGGAGCTCTATGAACTCAGCAACGGCGTCATCACCGTCAAAATATCCAACTTCGGCGCAACTATAACGTCCCTCCTCGTCCCCGATGCCAATGGTGAGGATTTCCTTCTCCCCTCTCAGTCTCGCCATTCTCTTGTTAGGGCGCCGGTTCTTTTATATTGATTTGACCTAATTTCTTTTCTTCCTGTAACTGAGTACAGGTAATCTCGATGATGTGGTACTAGGTTTCGACAATCTCGAGCCGTATCAAGTAAGATTTGCTACGGATATGATAACTTCTTTCTTGGAAACTAGCCACAATGCGATTTTTTTTATATATATAAAACGAGATAATTCTCTTTTCACTCTGTTCTTCAAATGATATGTCGACATTTCTTCTTCTTTGATGCAAGTGGGCCTGACCTCGTCAGTAAACGTAAATATCGCTTGCGTTCTTGCCGCAATATCAATCTTAAATTACTGCAAGAGATTTTGTCGAAGTTCCTCATTCTCCTGATACATTTTCATGTTTAGACTTGACGAGGGAATAATGACATCCTTGTTTTCTAAATAATTTGTGAATGAATGAAGTCTTGATTGAATATCTTAATAATTTAGTATAAATAACTCCCTACCTCAGGAAATTTTGCTTATCTGACCTGTACCTTACAACAATTCTCGTTCTCGTCGCATATCATATCATTGGGGACAAATTTCAAGCTTGTGGCATCATGCAGAGTTGATTTCAGAGAACATAATTGTTTATCTTTACTACATGATTTACTGTGGGATCGCTAGTTTACTGATTGTATTATCCGTTTCATTTTCAATATAACACATCAAGATGTCGATAATATTCATAAATTATTGACTGAGATCTTCCATTGAGGCTCAGTTTGGATCTATGATATATATTTAATCTAATCTTCTCTCGTCATGTTCAAATCATGGCATGTTTTATTAGTTTTTTTTTTATTTCCACCGCTTTCCGTGAAGTTTCCTCCATTGTGAATGGATATCATTTATTATTTCTTACTAAGAGTCAATTACATGAGGTTATGCATTGATTTTTTTTATTCTTTGACATGAGCTGATCAGAAAGGCCTTTCTCCGTACTTTGGATGCATTGTTGGACGAGTAGCAAACAGAATTAAAGATGGAAAATTTACTCTTAATGGTGTGGAATATTCATTGTGCATCAACAATCCACCAAACAGCCTTCATGGTACGAGATAAAAGCACCTGCAAAATTCTGATGCTTTTAGTTCATTTTCTTTTATTCTAAAGCAAGTGTAAGTCTACTATAGTCTCATGATCTGCTGAGTTATTATGTTCATTTCATTTGGATTGATGCAACTCATCCTTCAAATGAAGGGAGCTTTTTGTTTCTTTGAGTCTTAAACAAGATAGACCATATTCATTACATGTCAAACTGCTTTTTTGTGTACGTATAAATGACATGAGGATGCTTTGTGTATGTCTTGTCACTGAAGTTGGTAGCATGCTAAATGTAGACATTTGCGAACATTTTGGTCGTCTGGTTAAAGAGTAAGATGCTAGAAACTGGTACATGGGCATGAAAGTCTACACAAACAGCTAGAATGAAATAGATTAGGACCTTAAACAACTTTCCAAGCAGTTCATAATTTTATTAGTGACATTGCCAGTCTTTCTTAGTTGGGATCTTACGTCTTATTTTTTATCCAGAGTTGCTGCTATAAATTTAAAGCTAATTTGAATAAACTGCTTGATTTAGAAGTTAGGATTGCTGAAGGATGATTATCGAGGACTATATTATTAGCTTGTTCACACTTGTATCAATAATTTTCAAGGAACTGTCTGAAACTGTGAACGTGACATAGTGTTTTTAGTATCATATAGATGCTCCATTATTTGTTTTTGCGGTGAAATTGTTTTGCATGGAGGTTGAAATTGAGATGAACAGTTTTAGCATTTTGGACCATAAAATTAACAGTTTTTGCAAAAGCACATGGATTTCTTTTTTCACACTGTTAAAGGCCAGCAGAATGTGAACAATTATACATCAATGTTTCTAGAAGTGAGATATTTTTCATAAACAAACCGTAAGCAACAAAGTCGTGCAACAAATTAGTGTACATATCACGAGATTCATGTAAACTCAACTGATAAACAAGCCCTTTTTTTCCGTAAAAATTGAAAATAGTTTCAATGACTCAGCTTCTTAATTAACTTTCAGGTGGTACAATAGGATTTGACAAGGTGTTGTGGGAGACTGTTGAATATAACAAAGATAAGTTCCCATCAATCACTTTTAAGTACCATAGCAAGGATGGAGAGGAAGGTAATGATTTCACTCAATTAAAGAGTTGCAAATGATGCAACAAATAAGAAGTTAGTTATTAACTGTTGAAAACTTGACAGGTTACCCTGGAGATCTTTTTGTCACTGCCAAGTATTCCCTCCCTTCAAGCACATCATTGAAGCTTGAAATGGAAGCTGTTCCAACCGACAAAGCCACTCCAGTCAATTTAGCTCAACACACATACTGGAATTTAGCTGGGCATAATTCTGGAAATATACTCGAGCACATAATTCAGATATGGGCATCTCAAGTAACTCCTGTTAATGAAAACTTGATCCCTACAGGGGAAATCATGCCGATAAAGGGCACCCCTTTTGATTTTACCACAGACAGCAGGATAGGAAGCAGAATCCAGGAAGTTCCCGGTGGATATGATCACAATTACGTGTTGGACAGTGCAGAAGAGAGATCTGGCTTAAAGCATGCAGCTAAAGTAAAAAATCCTTCAAGCTCCCGCGTTCTGAACTTGTGGACTGATGCTCCTGGTATGCAGTTCTACACCGGAAACTTTCTAAGTGGAGCCGTGGGCAAAGGTGGAGCAGTGTACGACAAGCATTCAGCCCTGTGCCTGGAGACACAGGGTTTTCCAAATGCCATCAACCAGCCAAACTTCCCACCCGTTGTGATCCAACCTGGAGAGAAGTACAAGCATACAATGCTGTTTGAGTTCTCAACTGAGTAATTTCTTCCGTGTTATTTCTTCTTGCATCTCTCGATTCCTCCATCTTAAGCAATAAAAGTTAGAAACTACCTAAAGAATAAAAACAATGCAAGGAGCGCCATCTTCTTCTTCCCTTGGTTGTGTTCGATGTTTTCTCCATGGCATGCTTTTTGGTTTATCGTTGAAATTTTCAGTTTGATGCCCTTCTAGCATTGTTTTTTTGCATTTCTTGCATGAGTAGTGGGTCGATGTCTTGTGTGCTGTATTGGCAGACTCGACCAATTTAACCGGAAGTCAGGTTATCATAACAAATGGCTGGACTTTAGTGTAAAGCGAAAATACAAATAAGAATTGATTAAACCCATAGTTAACTTCGATTAATTTTCCTAATAGTGATCCTTGGCCTAGATACCTTGGTTTAGTTCCATATAGAAGAAAAAAAAATATAATATATAAAGTTTAATGAGTTTATTATTATTAACTTAAATTTAAATATTTTAAATTAGGTTATGTCATTTGAGCCATTAAGTTAATGATTTGTTATTAAGTGGATCATAAGAAATAGTATTAAAGTAAATTTAATCCTAACAATAATGAGAGCTTATTAGAAAATGGTGGAGTTGCTATTAGATTGACTTTACATATTAATTAGAATAGTTTTTAAATGTGTGTTAAGCCTTTGAGCTTGAATGTTAAGTTTTAATGGGAGAGATTATGGTACCTAAGTTTACTCTTATATGGGAATTAAAATAATAGATGATATGATATATAAGATTTAGTAAATTTACTATTATTAATTCTGGTTAAATAATTTAAAAGGAACGTTGTTTATCCCATGTTTAAAAGTCAATTTACTCATTAGCATATTATAACATTATTGTATATGTAATAGTTGATTAAAATTAAAAAAATTTACTTGTTGAGCTTTAAGAAATATATTAAGCGTGTTTTCTAGTAGATTCGTTGATATTAAGTTAGAAATGATGAAGCATCAGGAAAACTTCCAATACCTCAGCTTTTTCATCATCAAATTTCAAGTTGACTTGACAGTTTAAGAATTTTTTTAGCTAATTTCAAGCATCCCTTTTTTATTTTCTGAAGTTCTGAAATAGAATTTATTTTGATGTTTTCTCAAAAAAAAAAAAAAAAAAAAACACGGTGCACCTTTTTACCAATTAAGTGAAGAAAAAGGATAACCAAATTGTGAGCGGCAGGTTTTCTCGCCACTAACTTCTTAGTTGCATCTGGTGTCAACTAACGAATAATATATGGGGATCAAATTGTGATTGGCAGTTTTTTCTTCTTTCTTGGCCACAACTGTATGCCAACTAAGGAACAACTTTGAAACGCCCAGAATCTCAGGCCGTCAGGCGTCAATGGATCGCACTAACATTCCACGATGAGCATCATTGACCAGATCAATTGTGCGATGATCGGTTGACTGTCATCGTTGAGGTCGTGGACAAGTTTGGTGGACGAACAGCAACCCAGAAAGATATTGTTGATTCCAATGAATTATCGACTACGACAAGACAATTATTTTTCTAAATAATTCACATAATTCACGACCCATTTATTCTAAATCTCAGCTCAGCCATTTATCAATTGGCTGTAAGTATTCAACTTGAACATGATCCTTACATAAATGGAGCAGCACAAGTCAACAACAAGATAAAAATTTCCTAAAATAAAGTAATCATCTCTCTCTCATAGGGAAAATTTAAGGCAAAAATTTCTCGAGAACAATGGATTGGAGTCGACAGTGAGGCATGTAAGTCTCGTGCACGTAAGATCGGCAGAAAGCGACACTTTACTGCAAGTTTGAAAGTCACTGTGTAGATTCCGAACCCCACCTGCAAAAGAAGAAAATTTATTACATTTGCTCCTTTATCTTTCTTCTCTTTACTTTTTCCTCTTCTCGTCTATTTTTTCATTTTTGTCGATAGGTGTCTGCCGCTGCTTTTAATAGCTGGAACCTGGGACTGTGGCGTACAAGGGAGAGCCGGCATTCTGCAGTGGCCATTGGTAAGCTGCTTGTGCTCCTCGAAATTTCTCTCTTGTAGGATCTCTGACCTTTGAATCTTCAGTTTTTACTCCGTTTTCTTGTGGAGATTTCTGTTTGTTGGAGTTGCTCTTTGTGATCCTGATGGTTGAGATAGTTGTTGGATGCCTATCCTTCCTTGATTCATTTTCTTCTATGCGTTTTTTTTTCTTGATGATCTAGTTTTCACCAAATTTTGGAAAGGAAAAAAAAATCTGAATGCGGACAAGATTATCACTTCTGATGATGAAGTTTGCAACTCAGAATCTATATACTTTTTTCTCTTTTCTTCTTGTTCAAAGAAGTGAGAAAGAAACCGTATACACATAGGAAAGGACCTTTTTTTTTTCTCTTTCCCCCAACTTCTGGACATTATTAGGTTCTACTATGATCTTTTTTCTTTTTCTTTGGATGCTTTTGGATTCTAATTAGTTGTCTACATTCGCCTGTATTGTATATCACTTTAGGGTTTGGAAATCAACCTCCCCCGATTGACAAGTTCATAATAAAAACTCCGATTGCTGTTTTCTCCTGGTCAAGTTTGGATACAATCATGAAGTGACATCTTGCTTTAAGCTAATTGCTTGGGGTTGAAGGTGATTTGAATTTGGAAGGTAACTAGTAAAGTATCGAAATGTTAGGGAACCAGGAATTAGGTTGCTCTGAAACTTTGTCCTTTAGCTTAGTTTGACTTTGCTTTCATGATTTGGTACTTCCTGTAATATATTTTGTGTCCTGATTATGCCCTATAGGTTGACAACTAACATCATTGGGTTTGACTAACATCATGGGTACACCCTACAGTATTTATTATGTACTGACTTGGTACACCATATAATCAATGACTACTAGCATGATTGAACACTGAAAAAAGTTGGTGCTTATTGAGTCAAAATATAAGGTTTTCCTTGAGCTTAGTCCCTTTTTAAAAAAAATTTCTTCAAAGGCAGAGGAAACAAATGAGAACCACAAGGCAGAGGAAACAATCGATATGGCATTGGCTAGACACAGAGATACAATATCCATGGCCACAATAAAAGACAAAGTAAAGCTAACTTCTTTAGGACAAGGAAAAGAAGGTATTGAAACACAAAAAAACACTTCTGAGTTTAAGAAAAAGGAGGAGGTACACAAACTCACAAAACGATAAAAAGAACTAGCATTATATTAATCAACCACTAGATAGCAGTTAAGAATGTCGAAACAATCTAATGGCCATCACCAACTTCTTTTGCTCATACTTAACTTTATGTAAGGGCTGCATAACATTCATTATCGTTTCAGTTTCAGATCTTGATCAAGTTGTTAGAGAGCCTATCGTTTATAGTGCTGCAGATAGTCCATAAACAATCCTGAATGTACTTTCTCCACCTTCCCTTCTTCATTTTATATGAATCCCTTTGTCTGCAATTTATCAACTCAAAAACAGATTGGATGTACAATTTTATTCCGTCGACCTTTTCTAAGGAACTGAGTCTTAAGTTCAACCAGCCTTGTTGAATAAGCTGGCGATTTCCAAGTGTTTGCATGACTTTCTGCCTGGTACTGATTGGGCCGTATAGGTAGAGAACAATGATCCACTATACTTGCCTATTCTTAGCTTTTTTCTGTTTCCTTTTCCATTACCAATCAACTAAAGTTAACATTTATTATCAATATTTTTTGCACTTAGCAGTTTAGAATCTTCTTTTTTCTTTTCATTTCTTGTATGATTAGTCACTTTCTCCATCTCTTGTCTATCTTTGCATGCATGTTCAACCTGAGTTATAATCAACATTGTATTTTGTTAATAGTCAAGTTATAGAATCTCCAATGAATTTCTTTTGGTGATTTTAACCTTTTTATAAGTAAAACGAAATTTTAAACAGATTACAATTGATCTACTGGCAATATGTAGAGAGATTTTAGGCATGTTATGAATACTCTATGATGTTCTAGAAAATAAATACTACTTGCTTGTGCGTTGAAGAAACAACTCAATGATATTATTCTGAATCACCTGTAGGTATCACATTCATAGAAGTTAATTTCTGATTTATGACTTTACTTTGTCAATGATTATTATCATGTTTATTATGTGGCTCTATTGAGTTAAGCATATTTCTCCTTTCAGTTCCTACTTTTTTGTTTAGTGTTCAGAATTCACTAGAGCTGAGCGCAACTTTTATGATCTTCATTCCAAATAAGGAATTCCTACTTTGTATCAACATATTGAGTTTAATCCTTATTTCTGACTACACGCTAACCTTTATGTTATTTACTGCACGCAGAACTCTAAACGTTATTGTGGTCAACAATTTACTGGAACAAACAACACCAGCTGAACAAAAGTGTAGATTATTACAGCACAAGATTTCCGAACATATACAGTGCAGCCTTTTATTAACAAGAATATGCCTCAGAGTGCAAATGCAGTCAATGATGATGGAAGCTCTGTCACGGTTGGTACAACCGGTACAATTGGCTCCTTGATGACTCGAGAATTAGAATCCATGAAGCAACCAGAACAAGCATCTTCTTCTGCGCCACGGAAGCAACAAACGGGTCCTGTCTCAGTGCCATGTGGTGCTAATCCTATGAAAGCATTGCAAAAGAGAAACCATACTAATGGATGTGAAAGCAGCAGCAATGGTGGCAGCAGGAATGGGCAACCGGATGGTGCAAGTGAAGTCCAAAAGCATCGGCAAAACCCACGGAGAAACGGACACCGAATGCCAATGCTAGTTTCTGATGATGTCCGTAAGGACCGGAATTTGGAGACTCAAAAGGTGGAAAAGAAAACACACAATTACATTGTGGAAGTAGTAGATCTAAAATGCAGCAATCCCATGAGCAGCAGACTGAAGAAGCTCGGTTTCTCTAAGCTCTCTGAATCCACCTCCTAGCCTTACTGCGGCTTCTTCCATCAGCTCTCACTTTCTTGTGGCTAATTCCTGTATTCCTCTCAATTCTATCAATGACCTCATTTGTGCAACATATACTGGGTAGGAATCCTCCACCTGTTGCTGCTTTCTTTTTCTTCATTCCTGTTGATCTACCAGAGCCTGGCCCTTGCTTTTGGTTATACCCTTTGCTGGTGGAGGGTACATATCTGTTATGCTGTTTCTGGTTGGAGTCTAGATCTAATCCCCCAAAGTATTCAATCTCTTGCGACACCAGCCACCCTATCGCACCTTGAGCACCGATCTTCACCTGAGATGATGCATCAACCATTTCTTCAACAGAGGCCAAACGAATTCGTGTGTTGTCTTTGTGCAATCTCTCGAAAGGGTGTTAATACTGTAGAATGCAATTATGGCTTCATTTCCTTTGCTTTGTGATTGGTGCTTGTAATAGCAAAACTGGTGAATTTGGACCATTTGGAGTCATCTTTTGCTAGTGTTTTTATGCAATGGCTTTTGGTTTTTTCTGCCTAAAAGATTTCTGGGAGTGCATTAGTGAGTGGCTTGGCATTAATTTGTTCCACTGTCTGTCCATGCAGATCCATTCTGGCATTTGGCTTTACCTGAATAATTGATTTAGTTGAAGGAGACTATTGTCTTGTCGGCTCAAATAATGGACGCTCAGTGCAACCAAGAAACCATTACTTCTATCCAAAAGAGAACTGAAAACATGTATAGTGGCATTCGTACAAACACAAAATCAATTGGCAAATAATTTTTTGGTAGATTTTCCATTGTTGTGCTCCCCGCAAATCTCAACTTTCTCCACCTTTCTTGGATAATGGGAAGATGATAAAGTAGGGCTCTGAGTGTGGTAATCACTTTAAATTGATGGTTAAATGCGCAAATTACAGTCATGATCATCTTTGACTCCTTTGATGAGTATGACTTCTCAATGAATTTCTCTACGACTGTTACCACGGGTTAGACTTTCAATAATTACGAGATTTGCTATAAAAATATCACAAATTCAAAGTACACCACTAAACTACAAGCACATCTATAGCGCATATGCTAGCTTTTCTATTGAGTTGTAATGGAATTTAGCATTCCATGGGGTGTAACTAATGAATTATATTGCCTACAATGTCTTATCTTCATCCTTGAGGAGAATTGAGTTGACCACTTATAAGTAATTGTCAGCATTATGAAATCTGAAAGTCTGCCTCTCACAGCAGCTTTCCTTTCAATTTATAGAAAACCCTAAACGGGTATAAGTTTAATACACAAGGGTAAAACAGTAAAATATATTTATAGCTAACTACAATCTAACTAATATTTACATGTCTACCACTAACATCCCCCCTCAAATTGATGCGACATGATTAATAAGCATCAATTTGTTAACTAAGAACTGATGAAGAGGCTTGGGAAGAGCTTTAGTAAAGATATCAGCAATTTGAAGTTCTGTGGTAATATGTGGAAGAGTAAGAAGATGAGAATCTTAAGCCTCACGAATGTAGTGACAATTAACTTCAATATGTTTGGTACGCTCATGATATACGGGATTCACAGCAATTTGAATGACACTAGTATTATCAGCATGCAAAGAGGTAGGCTCGAGTTGAGGAAACCCAAGCTCCCCTAACAATCAACGTAGCCAAATAATTTCAGAACAAGCGGAAGACATAGCTCTATATTCAGACTTGGTAGAGGACTTTGACACCCAATCTTGCTTCTTACTTTTCCAAGAAATAAGAGAATCACCTAGAAACATACACCAACCAAAAACATAACGTCGTGTATCAGAACAATCAGCCCAATCAGCATCACTATAAGTGACCAAGCGAAGCGAAGAATTAGCTAGAAAGTGAAGACCCGTGGTAGAAGTCCCTTTTAAGTAACGTAGAATACGACGAACCACAGCTAAATGGATATGTGTAGGGGCCTGCATGAATTGACTCACTTGTTGAACAACAAAAGAAATATCTGGCCGAGTGATAGTAAGATAATTCAGGCTACCTACAAGTTGTCGATATAACGAAGGATCAGAAAGAAACGTTCCATGATTCTGACAATATTTAACATTCACCTCTAATGGAGTATCCACTGATTGACCCTCTGGAAGGCCAGCAAGAGTGAGTAAGTCCTCAATATATTTATGTTGATGTAGAAAAAGACCATTTGAGGTATGAGAAACTTCGAGACCCAAAAAATAGTGCAGAGATCCCAAGTCCTTCATATGAAAACATTGCTGAAGGTGATCTTGAAGTTTGGATATTAAGGATAAGTCAGATCCAGTAATAACAATATCATCAACATATACCAAAAGAAGAACAATACCAATAGAAGTCTTGCAAAGAAATAAAGATGAATCATATTGACTTTGAGTAAATGAGAAGTCAAGAAGAGTGGATCGAAACTTATCAAACCATGCACAGGGTGCTTGTTTCAATCCATAGAGAGATCGTTTCAGCTTACAAACATCAGAAGAAGATGTAGAAAATAGTCCCGAGGGAGGAGTCATATATATCTCCTGCTTTAAATCACCATGTAAGAATGCATTTTTAACATCCATCTGATGTAAAGGCCACCCTTGAGATCCAGCAATAGCAAGTACCAGACGAACAATTATCATTTTAGCAACAGGGGCAAAAGTCTCCTCATAATTAATGTCATATTCCTGCCTATTACCAAGAGCCACCAATCGAGCTTTATACCGATCAAGAGAACCATCTGCCTTCAACTTAATAGAATATATCCACTTACAGCTAATCGGTTTAACATCATTTGGACAAGGAACAATGTCCCAAGTATGATTCTCTTGAAGAGCTTGAAGTTCCTCACACATAGCATTTACCCAACATACTTGTGTAGAAGCCTGAGAGTAAGAGGTGGGTATGACTGTATTAGATAAAGTAGCTGAAAAACCATACCTATCAGGAGGCTTAATAGTGCGAGAGGAACGCCTAAGATACATAATATCAGGCTCAGTATGAACTTGAACCTCTGGATCACTTTCAAGAATAGTATGAGGAGATACAGTTCGTCGTCGCTGATAGACCATACTAGGTATAAACCGCCCAGTAGACTGTGATGTTTCCTCAAAATTGGGAAGAAGAATCGATGAAGTAGAGAATACTTGCTGCTGAAAATAATATTCTTCCTCAAAGAAAATAACATTCCTAGAGATACGCATACGATTAATAGTAGGATCATAACAGACATAGCCTTTTTGATTAGAACAATAACCCATAAAAGCATATCGAACAGATTGAGCAGCAAGTTTGTGTCGTTCATGAAGAGGTAAATGAACAAAACAAACACATCCAAATGTGTGGAGCATACGATAATCAGGATAAATGCCAAAAAGACGATAAAATGGAGAATCAAATCCTAAGTGTTGAGATGGTAAACGATTAATCAAGTACACAACAGTAGTCAATGCTTCAACCCAAACTTTGGATGGTACGGAGGACTGTAAGAGGAGAGTATGAACCATGTCCAACAAATGACGATTCTTGCGTTCAGCCATCCCATTTTGCTGAGGAGTATAAGGACATGACCTCTGTGGGATAATGCCTTTTTCTTGCAAATAAATCTGAAATTCACGCAACATATATTCGCCACCATTATCAGTGCGCAAAATCTTAATGCTCGTAGAAAACTGATTCTCAATAAGAGCAACAAAGCTTTGAAATACCCGAAAGACCTCAGATTTAGTGTGCAGAAAATATATCCATGTAAACCGACTATAATCATCAATAAATGTTACAAAATAACGGTAGTGACTATAAGAGACAACAGGACTGATACCCCAAACATCACTATGTATCACATCAAAGCACACTTTTGCACGACTACCAGAATTAGGAAAAGACAATGTTTTACTCTTTCCAAGTTTACATGTGGCATAATTAAATGTCAAAGCAGAATTTAAATTGTTGCCAACAAAACCACGTTGTATTAAGTTAGACAAAATTACATGATTTGGATGGCCTAAACGTTTATGCCAAAGTTCAACTTGACTATCAATGATAACATAAGATAAGGCTAAAGATCTGGGAATGGAAAAATGCAATGGAAATAATCTGCCCACTCTAGGACCCTTCGCGATCACCTTCCCCGAAGCCTAATCTTGTACAACACAGCCAACATGAGAAAAATGAACGTCACAGTGATTCTCCACAAGCTGACCAACAGATATCAAATTAGTTGATAAATTTGGAGCAACAAAAATATGACTAAAAGTGTGACCAATGTCACCAACAGCAGTAATCAGAAGGCTACTACCATTGGCAACTTGAATATGTTGTCGACCAGTATAAGGATGTAAATTTTATAAGAAATCCGGAAAGCCAGTCATATGATTAGATGCACCAGAATCAACAAACCAAGTAGAAGAAGTTTGCTTACCACGACCTTGAAGACCAAGAGCAGAGAAAGCAGAAAGAATTATCTGCTGGACCATCTCAGGAGTCATAATCACTTGATTTTGACCTGTAGTAATAGGAATAGCCTCAGAAATAGTCACATAAGTAGTGGAATCTAGCATACTAGTGTGTACTACTTTGTAATCCTTTGCCTTTCTATTTTCTGGACGAGTTGGGCAATCCTTAATAATATGTCCTTTTTGTTTACAATAATTATAAAATTTCTTGCTACAATTTCTAGCCAAATGACCAAATTCCTTACAACTATAACATTGTATCTGTCCTTTGCCTCGATTTTTACCTTGTGCTGCATAGCCACATTGACAACCTCTGAGATCCCATGAGTCTCACCAATGACTGATTGAGTGGCTAGACGTTGCTCTTCACGCAGAAGCTCACCAAGACAAATATCTAAAGACGGAACAGGATATCTATTAAGTAATCCACCTCGAGCCGCCTCAAATTCAGGTCTCAATTTCATTAAAAACTGATCACGCATACTGACTTCGTGAACTTGTTGCAAACTTGCCAATGCTTCTTTAGGAACACCAGAATAAATGATACCAGTATATTCACTCCATAAATTCATAAAACTTGAATAAAATTCCTGAACAGACATATTGTCATGTGTAACTTTACTAATTTCAAGTTCTAGCTGAAATCGTCTTGCTGTATTGTCCTGATGATATATGCGTTTCAAATAATCCCACATCTCTTTGGCAGTACTAAAGGAGCGTAAATTATTCACCATATGAGATTCAATAGATGCTAGGATCCAAGAAATAATCCTAGCATCATTCAATTCCCATGTACTAGAATCACTATTATTTTTAGAAATAGATGATGATCCATCTATATGACTCCATAGCCCCTTTCCTTTTAAAAATATCCTAAATTGAAATTCCCATGCAGCATAATTTTTCCTCGTAAATCTCATAGATAGAGCTTCTGTCGAAGCTTTGCCAAAAAAATTCTCCATGAAAATAAAAGTAATTACTTAATAAAATTAATTAAGTAATTATAAAGAATAACTCACAGCCAACCTCCTGTGCCCAAAATAAATTCTTTCTCGGATAACTTTAGAAAATTGTCGATGCCGAACTTTGACTGCGTTGCTGATGTCGCCAAAAAAATTCAGAAGCTGAAGAAATTCCAAAATTGATAAGGGCAACTGAAACGGAAGCAGAAGCAGAAATTCAGTCGTGCGTTGCTATTGCTGGAGATAAATCCAGCCGAAAATTTCAGACGCCAGAAGCCAATCGCCTTCACGCTGAAATTCTGCCGAAGAAGAAGCTTTTGTTCGCCGAACGCATTGCTGGAGGGAAGATCCGCTGCCGAAGAAGAAGCTTTTGTTCGCCGCATGCGTCGTTGGAGGGAAGATCTACTGCCGCCGCTACTGGACCCGATGATTGATGCGAATCTCGCCGCCTTCAAACTGCCAAAGAGATGAATCCACAAACTGAATCCGCGAAAGCTTTACCGAAAAAAATCCACAAAGAAGAAGCGAAATCGTGGATTTTCGCCTCCACGCTGAAGTTCCGCCGAAATTCTACGCAGACACTAGACGAAGAAGCCCTAGCGAGACGAAAAACTAAATCGCTGCCATCGCCCGCCGATATTGACCCGTTGCTTGATACCGGAAGGAGTGGAGATGACGTCTGCCAAAATTGAAATTGATGAATCTGTCGAAATCTCTCGTCGCACGTTAAAAAAAAACACCAAAATCTATTCACTGAATTTTGATCACGTCAAAATTCCACGTCTGTCGATGCCGAAGAAGCACCGATGCAGTGCCAAAATCTCGATGCACACCCAAACACTTTTCGATGGAAGAAGAAGCCACCTCTAGAAATTCACAAGAGTGAATCTATCGAAGAAGAATCTTTCAAAATTTATAAACCGAGCTCTGATACCATGTCAGTATTATGAAATCTGAAAGTCTACCTCTCACAGCAGCTCTCCTTTCAATTTATAGAAAACCCTAAACGGGTATGAGTTTAATACACAAGGGTAAAATAGTAAAATATATTTATAGCTAATTACAACCTAACTAATATTTACATGTCTACCACTAACAGTAATGAGGTACAGTAATTATATATCCCCTAATTTGGAGAGGCAAAGCTAGTTATAGTACTGATGTATGTCTTTATGTCCTTGAAGGCTTTGTAGCACTCATTTGTCCATTTGAATGAGTTATGCCTTTGGTATTTGAAGAATGGTAAGCTCTCATTGGCAACTTCAAAACATATGGAGGATGCTCTTCCTTTGTTAAGCCTCAAGGAATCCTTTTTAGATTTTTGCGGCTCCATATTTAAATGGCTATAATCTAATATGAGTTGACTTTAATGAAGGTTTGTTTTAGATTGAATAATCTTGAATGGGTTTTTCTAGGTTAGATGTTGTTTGATCTTTCTACATTTTATTGACATATATTGATATATACTTCAAGATCATATGCTAGATAATTAAAGAACAATTTAATTATAAAATATTAATAGATTGTGCCAATATTCTTCATGACAAAGGGCACCTATGATAGCTAATTTACCATTACTACATATTGTCCTACTTAATATGTTAGCCTTCTGTCATATCTTTTTATCTCAGTTTTATTTTTATGTTCTACTAGTTGCAATGGTTTTAATAAAGTTTTATCATGTTTTTCTTAGTTAATTAGTTAATTATCCATGCAACTATTACTATCTATCAAGCCCCATATTGCTTTTTGTCCCCACATTCCTATTTACTTTTGTCTTACTCTCTCTTTCATATTTGTTTATCAAGCTTCTATTTGGTATCAGAGCCATAATTAGAATGAAATATCATTTTAGCAAAAGTTGTAAGTTTAAAATTAATAAGTTTGTATATGACATGGACGAGAAACTATTAAGGAATATAAAAATCAAGGAGACATTGGAAAAAAAATGCTTTTATACTTAGATGTCAACAAAGTAAAGACCAGATTATTCAGCTTAAAGGTAGAACAATACGGATAAATAAAAACATTAATGAGTTATCAGACCATATGAATAATCTTGAAAAATCAAATTAAAAATTTGAAAAAGAAAAAGGAAAGAATCCTTTAGATCCCAGTAAGAATCCTACTTACGGTTCAAACTCCTAAAGAAAAAACAAAAACATGAATAGTTGCTTTACAAAAGCAGAGAGAGTTCAACTAAGTAAATATATATTTAACACAAGCAAATTTATAAAGGAAAATAAATTAGAAGGAGAAAAATAAGACTTTATTATTAATTATCAAGGAAATAATAAACACATAAAATATCTTCAAACTAAAATCGAAAGAGTCATTAATGGAATTTCAGAATTGGAAAATGATTTCCAAGCTAGAAAAACTTCTTATGAGCAACATGATGAAATAAGATTTTGGGCACTAAGAGCTCATAAAAGAAAATTAGAAAAAAGTTTATCAATAATTAATCAAATAATATGACAATTAAAGATAATCTAGATCAAGACCAGATAAATCTAGAGGAATTAGAAAATCAAAATTTAATTAGAGAAAATGAAAACTTAACAGTAAACTTAGAAGAAACATATAGACAAATTATAATACTATTATGTCAACTCTGTAAAAGATTAATTCAAGTAAATAAAATCCTAAAGAAAAAAGAAAATAAGATACAATAATAAAGATAAGGATAATAACAAGGATAATGGACAAGAAAAGTTATTATAGACAGTCGTTCGTCCGAAAGAGAAACAAAGGAAGAATAAGTTTGCCGATGGGAGGCCTAGCTTGGTTTAATAACTTCTCGATGCATGATTTTGTTCTTCACTGCACCTTGTTTCGGAGGATATAGGCTTCTGTAATGGCTGGAAATAGGGAAATTCAGAAATATAAATAAAAAACTAGGAGATTAAAATGCATCTTAAAATATATTAGTGAATCTATTGAACAGTTTAATAAATTTGATAAAGGAATAGTTGAAAAGCTAGAAGATATTCATGAAGATATCGAAACACAAATAGACACAATTAGAAATACAATAGAATTTATAAAATCACGAGAATATTCAGAATCCCCATAAAATGGAAAAATTTTGTTTTAAAATATTAAAAAGAATAGAACCAGAAAATAATAATATTGTATGTCATTTTATAGGACAAAGTTTACATACTCTCTATCAAAACAATCCCCAACTTAATAGTATTGTAGATATAATACTGTCAACTTCTATACAAATACAAGAATTGCATGCACAAATGTTAGAAAATCAAGTATTACTATTACAACATATGAATAAGATTAAAGAAAGTATTGATAAAATTCATGGTAACCAAGATTATCTTAAAAGTCAAAATGAATATATATTAAGGATAATAAAAGGAAAGAATCTAGAAAAGGTGGAAAATACACAAGTCCAAGCCAATGACACTTAAATACAAGAAAAATTACATTTGGATATAGAAAAGTTAAATGAGCAACTCTCTTATTTACAAATAAATACAGACCTAGTGAAGAAACCAAACAAGTCAACCTCTGAACGTATTGCATTTGGATATATAAAACAAAAAAATAAATGAATCAAGAAATTGTTAATACAAACCTAGAAATTAGAAATAGTTTCTTATCAAGAATATTAAATAGAAATACAGATGAGAACCAAATTATAAGATCTTTAGAAGAAAGAATGAGGTTTAGTCCCTAATAAGGCTTTTTGGTATTTATTATAATCTGCTTAGCAATTTGTATTAATCTTGACAAATTTTTAACATCATAGCTAATTTACCATTACTACATATTGTCCTACTTAACATGTTAGCCTTCTGTCATATCTCTTTATCTCAATTTTATCTTTATGTTCTACTAGTTGCAATGGTTTTAATAAAGGTTTATCATGTCTTTCTTAGTTAATTAGTTAATTTGTCAAGATTAATACAAATTGCAACTAGTAGAACATAAAGATAAATTAGCTATCACGTCAAGATTAATACAAATTGCTAAGCAAATTATAATAAATACCAAAAAGCCTTACTAGAGACTAAACCTCATTCCTTCTTCCTCAGCCATTCATTCGACATATCCGATGTTCAAGGTTCATATCTTTACTTAAGGCTTTTGTGAAACTATGATTTACATGTACTCATACCTACACGTACTATTTCTCCATGAACGGCCTCCTGCCTGAAAGGGTACTTTTTCGCCGATCCTTTTGTACATGGAACCATAATTAACACATAAGAACTTAAGCAAAGTTATAAACCTACCCTTAACTATGCCTCTATCCTATGGCTAAGAGATTAAGAAGAGATGTAGTCCCGTTCCGGACCACTACTCACGCATAATAAGTGGAGCCATATGAACAAGGTTGATATATTAAGCAACTTGGTACTTACAATGATCTTAGTAGTATTGTATGGGACTATATCTCTTCTTAATCTCTCAACTTAGTACCTCTATCCATGGTAGCTAGAAAATATGATGAATTAGACCATAATAAATCACCAACAGAGATGTACTCATATTTAGAAAAGTTTTTAGGCGAAACAGCTAGGGCTGCTTGGGAAGCATATAAGAGAGAGTTTCCCCAAGATTTTATAAGAGATATTGAATAAGAAGCGAATCTCTATAATTTTACCAATAAGATTCAATTATTATTATTAAGATATCAACCTAATACTGGCTTTAATAAGCAACAACAAGAAGCCATTAGAAAACTAGAATTATTACAAATATGAAAATGGGTATTTATTAAACCATTTCTACAAGATAATATGTATTATAGCACGATAGTAGGGTGTTTTTATGACCAAACTATAGGAGATAGGTTATTTTTAAAATTACCTCCTCCCTTAGGACCTATAATCCATAAAAAAATTTATGGAACAATTGCAAATAGATAGTGGAAGGATAACACAATTAGTTAACGTGTCAACTAGAATCAAATTTATAATAAATTCTATTGTATTTCTAATTGTGTCTATTTGTGCTTCGATATCTTCATGAATATCTTCTAGCTTTTCAGCTATTCCTTTATCAAATTTATTAAACTGTTCAATAGATTCACTAATATATTTTAAGATGCATTTTAATCTCCTAGTTTCTGATTTATATTTTTGAATTTCCCTATTTCTAGCCATTACAGAAGCCTATGTCCTCCGAAACAAGGTGTAGTGAAGAACAGAATCATGCATCGAGAAGTTACTAGACTAAGCTAGGCCTTCCCTCGGCAAACTTATTCTTCCTTTATTTCTCTTTTGGACGAATGACTATCTATAATAACTTTTCTTGTCCATTATCTTTGTTATTATCCTTATCTCTATTATTGTATCTTATTTTCTTTTTCTTTAGGATTTTATTTACTTGAATTAATCTCTTACAGAGTTGAAATATGCATTTCAAATTCCTTGATATGATGAGTTTCTATTTTCTTACTTAGAATTCTTAATTCTGGATCCTAAAGTTCTAGTTTAAAAAATAATCATTCTAAACATGTATACATAATTAATATAGGAGATAGAGTGGCACAATTAATTATAGAAAAATCATGTTACCAAAATTAATTGAAATAAAAACCCTTAGTAAAATTATAAGAAGAAAACATGGTTTTGGCAGCACAATATCATGAACAATAATATAGAAATAAATAACATTGAACCAGAATTTAATTTACTACAAACTCCAAATATAAAAATATGTTTAAAAATAATATACCAAATTACAATCAAAGATTGGAAAATTACTATACCGGCCCTTTTAGATACAGGAAGTAGTAATACTATCATGGATAGTAAACTTATTCCAGAACAGTACCAAATATCAATTCCAGAAACTGAACAATTCTATGCAGAATAAAGGATAGAAAATTATATAAATACACAATGCAGCTAGTCAAGTATAAATAGCATTTAGTATAGGAACTACAATGAGTAATTATATAGTACCCAAATCAAGAATTTGTCTTAGAAATTTTAATTTAAAAGCTATCTAATTTATTCTAAGATTAAATTTTATTACTCAGAACTTTGGTAGATGTATTATATTACAAGATTATATAAGTTTTATACTTCAACCACTGATCCCTTACCAACATACGACCCTAAAACCTTCTTGTTGTAAAGAATGTAAGATTCAAAATAATAATAACTTATCCGAATTAATCGAGTTAGATAAAACGCTAGCAGAAATGTTAGACACCATGATAGAACTTCTGGTTATCTGACAGATGATCCTGTTACAGCTGCAAATATAGAAAATGCTATGGAAACTTAAATAAAAAAAGCCTTATAAAAGTAATGACCAAAATGAAAAAAAAAAGAAAAGAAAAGAAAAAAGCCTTAACGTGTTAAAAATTCTCAGAAGGACAAATCTTTCCTCTATCTCTCATAAGGACATAAGGATTAAAAGAAAGAAGGAAAGAGACAAAAGGGAGACAAAAAGGACTACTCACTATTCTTAACTTTCCACCAGACAAAGAAGAAGGCTCATTCTCTCCACGGGTCCCCTCACCAGCTTCCTACACCACATTCAAATCAAATCATTCAAGACTCTCTTTAGGACAATTCATTAAACAGATGCCAGGAAAGCTGTTATAGCTAGTATAGAAGCTGATATATTCTAATCAATCCAGTAGACAAACTAAGGGGACCTATTTTATATAGTATATGATATACTAGATAAAACCAAACTTGTAAATAAAATACAAAATGCAAAAAATTTTAATAAATTTGATTGTAAATCAGGATTTTGGTATATAAGAATGCACCCAGATAGCATTAAATGGACAGCATTTACATACCCTTTAGGACATTTCGAATGGTTGTCAATGCCTTTTGGATTAAAAAATGCTCCCAGTATCTTCCAGAGAAAAATAGATAGTTGTTTCATGAAATACAGAGAATTTGTATGTGTTTATATAGATGATATTTTAGTCTTTTCAAAAACAACAGAACAACATGTAGGACACCTAAAATTAGTACTCAGTGAATTTCTAAAAAACGGAATCATAATTAGTAGCCAAAAGGCCTAATTTTTTAGGAAGTATGTTGATTTCTTAGGAGTTGAGATACGACAAGGGCACATTAAATTACAACCCCATATTAGTACTAAAGTCTTAGAATGGGAAATAAATGATATAAAATCCCTCCAAAAATTTCTAGGATTAGTAAATTACACACGACCTTTTATCCATAATTTGGGAAAAATAATAGGACATATATATACAAAGATAAGAAAAACAGGTTTAAAACATCTTCACCCAGAAGATCAAAAACAAATAGATAAGGTTAAAGAAGCTATTAAAACAATACCAAAACTAAAACTACCATTAGATACAGAATATCTTATAATAGAATCTGACAGATGTGAACAAGGATGGGGAGCGATATTAAAAAGAAAACCCCACAAATATTCCCTGAAAACAGAAGAAGAAATTTGTCGTTATAGTAGTGGTCAATTTTAGGAAAAAAAGTATTACTTCTAGTATTGATTTTGAAATCTTGGCTATTATATATGCTTTAGACAGCTTTCGTCTCTTTTTGCTCAGTAAAAAAGAAATATTAGTAAGAATAGATTGTGAAGCAATAGTAAAATTTTTTGCAAATAAAAATAGCAAAAGAATAAGCCAAAGAAGATGGCTCAATTTTAAAGATAGAATTATTAATGCTCGATATCATATCATATTCGAGCATATAAAAGGGATAGATAATGCCCTTGTAGACAAATTATCTAGAAATATCTATATGGAAGAAACTCAAACAAACTAGTATGTGGGATTAATTATTGCTTAACTAGTATGTAAGATTAATTTATTGCAGACTAATATATGGCTTAACATTTTTGTCTGAACAGATGGATTCTACAACGAGCACGACATCATCCCAATCCCCTACATCTGTCTTATCTCCACCTTTATTGCCTACTCCAATAATACCTATGATTCCCAGGGCCTCTCCTTCTGTCTCCCCTATTATCAATAGAACCAGCCTCCATTATTACCCACCAATATCTCGGCATTAGCTCCTGCTTTCACAAGATATAGGTCCACCTTGCCTATGCATAATTTCCAACAAATCATGTTAGACCACCTATGGTCATCAAGAACCAATTACCAAAACTTTCTAACTACTATGAAGCTTTTAGAATCTCTTTTTCATTACACCAATGATTTTGTAAATTATCATTTCCAATATCCTCATCCAGTTATGAAGATATGCCTTTTGTCCTAAAAACCCAACAATATATAAAGGAAATCAAAGGAAAAAATAAAAGCTTAATGGAAAAAGAAAAGATAAGAAAGGAAGAAATTGAGTTGATAAGACAGTTCTACCAAGAAAACAGAATGAGAAGGATCTTAATGTACGAACAATTACCAAAACACTACTGGAGGATATAACCTTAGGTTTAGTAATTATAAAAACAAAGCAGTCATAAATGATACTGATATTCTCTTAGATGAGTAAAATAACCATAGGTAATATAGAAGTGGGTTTAGAGAATTGCATTCTTAGAATGGAGCAAAAATTAATAAATTTAGGAATAATTACAGAATATCAATTTTTAGAATACATAAATAATACCTTAGTATTAAAAACTGAAAATATGGAGACACCCATAGAATTAGTAGAAACCGGAGAAGGTAGTAGTAGTACACCCCCAACAATATCCCACTCATACACAATCAACTTACCAAACACAACAAACTAACCAAATCCCACAAAAGTACTATATAAAATAGGTCCCCTTAGTTTGTCTACTGGATTGATTAGAATAAATCGAGAAGAAGAACATTTAGTTACAAATTCTGCAATTAACCTTCAACTACTCTACACTCAATCAATAAAAGAATTACAACAACAGGGTAAAAGACTCATCCACATAGGCTTAATATTGGTAGGAATTATAGGATTAACTAGAAAAGAATTAGGAGCTAGAGCATTGATAGTTCTGTTGGATGCTAGATGGAAAACAGATGCCAGGAAAACTATTATAGCTAGTATAGAAGCTGATATGAATAGAAATATAGGATTATTCTATTGTAGTCCAGACATACTTATGTCCTTAAAAGATTTATTTTGATTAGAAACCATGGAATAGAAGTAGGAGCAGGTGTTATAGATAGATATTATAGGGGAACAATATAGGTTGTACTTTATAATCATTCTAAACATGTATACAGAAAAAAATGTATATAGGAGATAGAGTGGCACAATTAATTATAGAAAAAATCATGTTACCAAAAGTAATTGAAATAAAAACCCTTAGTAAAACTATAAGAAGAAAACATGGTTTTGGCAGCACAAGATCATGAACAATAATATAGAAATAAATAACATTGAACCAGAATTTAATTTACTACAAACTCCAAATATGAAAACATGTTTAAAAACAATATGCCAAATTACAATCAAAGACTGGAAAATTACTATACCGGCCCTTTTAGATACAAGAAATAGTAATACTGTCATGGACAGTAAACTTATTCCAAAATAGTATCAAATATCAATTCTAGAAACTAAACAATTCTATGCAGAACAAATGGATGAAAAAATATATAAATATACAATGCAGCTAGTCAAGTATAAAATAGCCTTTAGTATAGGAACTACCTTCTTCTTTGCCTGGTGGAAAGTTAAGAATAGTGAGTAGTCCTTTTTGTCTCCCTTTTGTCTCTTTCCTTCTTTCTTTTAATCCTTTTGTTCTTGTGAGAGATAAAGGAAAGATTTGTCCTTCTGAGAATTTTTAGCACGTGAAGGCTTTTTTCTTTTTCTTTTTTTTTTGTTTTTTCATTTTGGCCATTATTTTTATAAGGCTTTTTTTTTACAGGACAAAGTTTACATACTCTCTATCAAACAATCCCCAACTTAATAGTATTGTAGATATAATACTATCAACTTCTATACAAATACAAGAACTGCATGCACAAATGTCAGAAAATTAAGTATTACTGTTACAACATATGAATAGGATTAAAAAAAGTATTGATAAAATTCATGATAACCAAGATTATCATAAAAGTCAAAATGAAGATATATTAAGGATATGACATGGACGAAACTATTGAGGAATATAAAAATCAAGGAGACATTGAAAAAGATTCTTTTATACTTAGATGTCAATAAAGTAAAGACCAGATTATTCAGCTTAAAGGTAAAATAATTGTTGAACCATAAATTTCAATCACACACATGCATATAAAAGAATTAAGTCAAAATCATGATTTTGACCAACAAGAAAATTGGAGGGGGACATTTGTTGAACTAGTTATTTGTACAAAAATGAAGATCATTTTTTTTTAAAAAAAAAAAAGAGAGCAGTTGGAGGCTTGGAGCAAAGTATAAGTTTGTGGCCTCATGTTATGTACTACATAGAAATCAGGAATTATGCAAGCCATGCACAGCAAATATACTCAGGTGAAGAGGAATAAGTTCTTTTTTACAAGTCCAAATAAAGAAATCATCTATATTCATCAACTCAACATAGAGCAAAACAGTGACGTGCACAACTTTGTGGTCATAATGTCATGAGTCACTTCTTCTTCAGCAGCTTCCAGACCTCCTTATACCTGGAATCAGTTTCTGCACCCAGCATCATAAAGTAGTTCACAAGCAGCAAGAGATCTGCATAATTGAGTAGATTCAGATGTCAAATTTATATGAGACTGATGAATATATATGCTGCAATTGGGATCGACATTAGAAAAGAAAGTGTAGAATGGAAGTGACAAAATGACCAAAATGTTTTCCAACATTCAATGATTAATGGTGTTGTTGAAGATCTCAAGATCTTAACTTCCGCCGATAGGAGTAATATTTATCGGGATGCAGGCAATTTACATATCCAAACAGTCATGATATTGGATTTAATTTGATTCAGCCCAGTCCAATTTAGATAGAACAAATTGGACTTAACTTGATTCAGATATTAAAATAGAAAATAGTAAATTTCAGCCTAGAAATCTGGAAATAAATTCCAGCATGGACAGCATACAGCCAAGGCAAAGAAGGAAAGCTGCATGACTTATTTAAACGATAGAGATAAGCTGCATTTAAAAAGGACTGTAAAGTAAAAGAAGAAGGAATAAATTCTACAGTATACATCCAAGGTAAAGAAGGAAAGCAGCATGATATTTTTAACAGGAATAAATTCTACGACTACAGCCCAAGCAAAAGAAGAAAGGAAAGAAGATAAATTTGGGTATGAATCATCCATAAAAGAAAACAAAACAAAGGTTGTAGTTATGCTACGCACAAGTGAAAAATAAAAAAAAGAAATAGATGCAGGAGAATAAGGAAAGCAATAAAACATAAGAGCGGCGCGCATAAATATAAGGATAGAGGAAATGCAGAATTGGCAAAAAATCAAAATACCAGCAAGTAAATCAAGAGAAAGAGGAGGAGTAGAAATTTAGCGACCGAAAAAGAGAAATAAAATCAAATTGGATCAAATAGGGAAAGTTTGACCCAATTCTTTATAAAAAGGAGCAACCCAAGGCCAAAAAGGAGGAGGAAGAGGTTCTCGGAGGGGAGCAGCCGAAGGCATGCAAGAGGGAGATTCTAAAAACAAAAGAAGCTCTTGGCGGTGGCAATTAAAAAAAGAAGGGAAGTGGCAGCCGAAGCCACAAAGGAGAAGAGGCGCTGAAAAAATCTGATGCAACAAAAAAATAGGAGAGGAGAGGTTCTAAGAGGGTGCAGCCGAAGGCCAAAGAGATTAAAGATCGTAGTACTGAGATTAAAGATCGTAGTAAAAAAAAAGAAGAGAAGTGGCAATAAGAAGATATGTTGTAGCAGAGGAGAAATAGTAAAAAGAAAAGAAGAAGAAGAAGAAGAAGTGGTGGTAAGAGAATATGTTGTAGCAAGATATTTCTGTCAAGAAGAAAGAATAAAAAAAAGAAGAGAAAGAAGTAGAGAAGAGGGAATTCGTTGTGGTGGAAGCGAAGAGGCAAAATATCTTTGTCAAGGATTTTTCAAAGGATCATTATATCCTTTCCCACAATGTTGAGGATTTTTTTTTATCCTCCTATTCTCGATTTCTATATCCCTTAATTCACACCCTAAAATTATATTCAAGGATCAAGGATTTTGTAATCCTATTTCAAGGATTTCATGCATCCTTTATACACAAGGATTTTTTTTTATGTCTCCTGTGAAAGTCCAGGATTTCTATCCTACGTATTTTCACAGGAGACCATGGGATTTTTAGAGAAGAAACTCTCAGAAACAAGAAGTAAAAATAAACGGAGGCGAAGAAAAGAGGAGCGAAGCAAAAAAAAATAAAAAAGAAAAAAGAAAAGAAGAACAGAAGAACAAAAACAGGGTTTACCTTAATATGGCTGCTGCTCTAAACAATGATCGCTGGGCGTAAGTCGCTAGGGCAAACTCCGAGATTGATAAAAATCGGCACTCGTAAAAAAAAAAAGTAAGCGTTGCCAGTTTGCAACAAACAAAAAAAAGAGGAATAGAAGAGAATGAAGAATAAAAGTGGAAGTTTGAGGAACGAGTGGAAATAGGGGGAGAAACAAGATAGTTAAAATCTATTTAACTATATTCGCTACTTGAATACCAGATTATGAATGCCTGGAATTTGTTGCATCAACACGAAATTCACCGCATCAACACGAGCTCTCACTGTCTAAGCTCCTCCAGCACGAGCACTTACTAAGACTCTTCACCCAACTCGTCTACGTCTCCACTAGAAAATTAGCAGCACGGTAGCTCCATCAGCGCCGCCTGAAGCCCATCGTATCCTCGTCACAGGCCATCGCCGGGAGAACAACGATGCCACTGCTCCTCAACCCTTACCGGTCCTCGCTGCCTCCCCCCTTTCTGGTACAAATCAACACCTCGTCACCTTCCTGTCTCCTCCGGCAAGCAACTCGAGTTTCCTCTGTTAAAAACTAAATAGCGCCTGAAGCCTGTCGCATCTCGGTGAGCAGCAGAAATAGCGCATGAAGCCCGTCGACGCCGCCGGAAGTGCCATCGCTCCTCCTTCCTTCGCCAGAGAACGAACGCCTACCTTCACCACGTTCGTTCGCCCATGTCCACCAGCCTTAAATCCGACGACGAATCTGTAGCTTCCTCAACAAATTCCACCGACGCTGATCGTCCCTTTCCCCTGCCCAACAGCTGACGCCCCTCACCAGTCTGTCTCTGGTGAGCAGCTGGTGGTCGTCCGCCCAGAAGACACGCCCGTGCCTTCGTCCGATGGATCAAGGGTCAAAAGCAACTTTACTCTTTTGACCGTAAGAGTAAAGATTTTGGCAAAATTTCGTGCCTTCGTTAACATCGACTGTCATCAATAAATTTAATGTATAGTTGGACAGAATTTTCATAATAGTAAAATAAAGGGTTTAATAAAATAAAGAGGATATTTACGTACCCATTGATGGAATATAAATTAACTTTGCACATTAAAATATTCATAAATAATAAAACTAAAAACCTTGATATATCGTGACGAAGTATTGTTTGGGAGTTGCGTACGTCGACGTTTAACGTCGGGACGTAACTCCTCAATACAACGTTACACTTGTTAAGGATGAAGTTTTAAAATATCCAATAAGTCGACAAGGCTGGATATTTCCAAAATTTAAAATATCCAATAAGCCGCCAAGGCCGGATATTTTTTAAAATTAAATATCCAATAAGCCATTGAGACCGGATATTTCTCAAATTAAATATCCAATAAGCCGTCAAGGCCGGATATTTCCCAAATTTAAATATCCACTAAGCTGTTAAGGTTGGATATTTTTCCTAATCAAATCCAAATGCTCACAAGCCATTAAGGCCGAGCACAAATTAAATCCAAATGCTTACAAGCCATCAAGGCTGAGCATAAATCAAGTTCAAGTACTCATAAGTCATTAAGATCGAGTATCTCAAGTTCAAAAGCTCACAAGTCATCAAGACTGAGCATAAGCCAAATTCAAATGCTCATAAGTCAAGACCGAGCATGAATCAAATCCAATACTCACCGAATATATGTCAAATCTAAATACTTATAAGCCATCAAGGCCGAGCACATATGAAATTCAAATACTCACAAGCTATTGAAGCCAAGTACTTTCCAAATCAAATTCAAATACTCACAAGCTATTGAAGCCAAGTACTTTCCAAATCAAATTCAGATACTCACAAGAAGCCGAGTACCAAATCAAGCTTAAATGCTCATAAGCCATCAAGGCTGAGCAGAAATCAAATACTCACATGCCATCGAGGCCGAGCACAAATTAAAATCCAATTGCTGATAAGCCATCAAGGCCGAGCACAAATCAAATCCAAATGCTCACAAGACATCAAGGCCGAGCATATATCAAGAACAAATACTCACAAGCAATCAAAGCCAAGTATTTTCCAAATCAAATCCAAATGCTCATAAGCCATCAAGATCGAACACATATAAAATCCAATGTTCACAAGCTATTAAAGCCGAGTACAAGTCAAGTTCTAATGCTCACAAGCCATAAGGGCCGAGCACATATATCAAGCCCAAATGTTCATAAGCCATCAAGGCTGAAGTTCAACTACTCACAAGCTGTCAAACCATCAAGGCCGAATATTCAAATTTTAAGTCTTGAAGTTCAACTACTCACAAGCTGTCAAGTCATCAAGGCTGAATATTCAAATTTTAAGTCATTCATGAGCCATGTATCGATATAACATCTATAAAATATTTTGTCTTCCAATTTATGGAATAGTGTTTACTTATATAGATCTCTTAATCAAATGTACCATAATTTTAGGGGTAATTAACAATAAGCGCTTGCGCTTATTGGAAGCCAGAACCCATTAAACAAAAAACCTTATTAATTTAAGGTGAATTTAATAAAGGACATATTACATTTTAAATGTAACACATTTTGACCCCACAATAATACAGATAGATGAAAACATTAATGAGTTATCAGAACATATGAATAATCTTGAAAAATCAAAGAAAAATTTTGAAAAAGAAAAAGGAAAAAATCCTTTAGATCCTAGTAAGAATCCTAAAGACTTATGGTTCAAACTTCTAGAGAAAAAAAATAAAAACATGAATAGTTGTTTTACAAAAGCAGAGAGAGTTCAACTAAGTAAATATATATTTAACACAAGCAAGTTTATAAGGGAAAATAAATTAGAAGGAGAAAAAGAAGACTTTATTACTAATTATCAAGGAAATAATAAACACATAAAATATCTTCAAACTAAAATCGGAAGGGTCATTAATGGAATTTCAGAATTGAAAAATGATTTTCAAGCTAGAAAAACTTCTTATGAGCAACCTGATGAAATAAGATTTCAGGCACTAAGAGCTCAAAGAAGAAAATTAGAAAAAAGTTTATCAATAATTAATAATAGTGTGAGCTACGAGTGTGCTAAACCTTCTACTTGTAAAAGAGTGTGCGAGTTCATTTGTAAAGAGTTTGCTGTTACTATTAAGATCATTGTAAGTACCAAGTTTCTTAATATATCAACGTTATCCATATGGCTCCACTTATTATGCATGAGTAGTACCAAGTTTCTCTCAGCCATAGGATAGAGGCATAGTTAAGGGTAGGTTTATAACTTTGCTTAAGTTCTTATGTGTTAATTATAGTTCTATGTACAAAAGGATCGGCGAAAAAGTACCCTTTCAGGCAGGAAGCCGTTCATGGGGAAATAGTGCGTGTAGGTATTTATTATAATCTTTCTTATCAATTTGTATTAATCTTGACAAATTTTTAACATGATAGCTAATTTACCATTACTATATATTGTCCTACTTAACATGTTAGCCTTCTGTCATATCTTTTTATCTCAGTTTTATCTTTATGTTCTATTAGTTGCAATGGTTTTAATAAAGTTTTATCATGTCTTTCTTAGTTAATTAGTTAATTATCCACGCAACTATTACTATCTATCAAGCCCCACGTTGCCTTTTGCCCCCAAGTTCCTATTTACTTTTGTCTTACTCTCTCTTTCATATTTGTTTATCACGCTTCTATTTACAATGATAAAACCAATGCATATAAGTAGTGAACATCTAGAAGGCACATAATGAGATTTAACTCATAACTTAGGATCAAGAGGTTCAAATAAAATTTCTGAAACTCGAACCTTATAGCAATACACTACTGGAGGATATAACCTTAGGTTTAGTAATTACCAACAAACCATGTTAGACCACCTGTGGTCATCAAGAACCAATTACCAAAACTTTCTAACTACTATGAAGCTTTTAGAATCTCTTTTTCATTACACCAATGATTTTGTAAATTATCATTTCCAGTTTCCTCATCGAAGATACGCCTTTTGTCCCAAAAACCCAATAATATATAAAGGAAATCAAAGGAAAAAAATGAAAGCTTAATGGAAAAAGAAAAAACAAGAAAGGAAGAAATTGAATTGATAAGACAGTCCTACCAAGAAGACAGAATGAGAAGGATCTCAATGTATGAATAGTTTCCACCAAAACTTAGTGAAGTACAACGAACTATTTATGAATTAATATAGAGAGAAAAGTTAGACAGTTATGTTGCAAAACAAGAACATTTAAACTCCTGTGCTATTATGAACATTTCTATGCCAGCTAGTCTCACATTTAGATGTTAGTTTGATCTTTCTACATTTATTTGACATATATTGATATATACTTCAAGATCATATGCTAGATAATTAAAGAACAACTTAATTATAAAATATTAATAGATTGTGCCAATATTCTTTATTACAAAGGGCACCATCTTACAGTATTAGATTGTACCAAAATAAACTAATTTATTCTTAGTTGTGACTTACTAGTTGATCAATGGAGAGAAATAAGTCCTTTAAGAATTCTTTGTTGGGACCAATTAAGTCAACACATGTCATTTGTTGTTTCCTTTCTTCACCAAGGCAACTTTGGCTTTCTAACTTAGAGTTCTATAGTTTCTCCTTCTCTTTTATAATGTTTTGATTTTATTTGATGATTTTCAAAGTCTTCTTTATAAGAAGAGAAAAACTGAGTTTTATTTTCAAGATGAGTTATGATAGCTTGACCATTGTTGGGTATGTATTCATCCTTTAGTTAAGATGTTAAGCCAAAGTAGTTTGTAGGTGCTAGGACGGTTGATAGCCAAAGAACTAAGCTTCAATGCAATCCCCAATCCTCTTTAGAATGTTTAGGTACAAGATATTAGATATCTTTTTTTATTCACTAACTTTTTTTTACTAAGAAATAAATATTAGGGCAGATGTCATCATAGAATATTAACAAAAGAGGTTGGAGCACATTACATCATCATCATTGAAGATGATATCCTTATTATGATCTATGGGTCTCGTTTATATTGGAAGATAGATTGGTTGACATCTAGTGTGGACCTTGGGTCTTGTGTTTAACTTTGTTTCTATGATAGGTCTTCTTATGATCATGTCAATCTACTTAAAGTTGGGGGCCTTTAAGGAGGGTGGCTCTACATCTAGACTTGGTGATCCTTGAGCCTTCTTAAGATAGTTGCTGAGGTGGCAAGAATGAATCAATTGTTCAATTATTCAAGGTATTTCTCTAGTTCCCATGATATAAATAGTGCTTATATTTATCTCTTCTTTTTTACTAGAGCAAATCATATGAGGAGCAAAAAATGTCTCACTTAATAATTTCTATGAGGATCTTAGTTCTTTGTAAACTAATGATAAATATTTCATGCTTATTGTATTGGCTTTACTGCAATTGCATTGATGGTGGTTATAAGGTTTATCAGAGATGGTCTAGTGCATAAACTTCTATTTCTACAACACTCGTTCTAGTGTTTGTGAAGTTTAGTAAATAAAATCTTGGTATTTCCCAAAAGAGCCACTAGGAAGCACCTACACATAAGAACATTGATCCTCCTACCTAATGACAGTTTAACTCAAAACATGCCTATCATTCGGGTTTCTATTGTCATCATATGTTTTTAGATTTAGTTAGTTAAATTTTGTGAGAAATAATGTGTCATTTACCTACGAGTGAAGTCTTTGCTCAAATAGAAACAACCTCTAACTCCATGTGTTTATTGGCATTGGAAGATGGCATCACTAGTAAATCTAACTTTGGCATCAAATAATTGAGTGGGCTTTTGGAGAAGGTACTACCTGCACCAATGGTGTAGCTATCAATGAAGACATTATGAGAAAGTGACCATTAGATTATGGACGTGGGCAGTTTTATCATTACATGTTGCTATTGGTTTTGTACTCTACACTGTGCTCCATATTGGAACAGTTCTGCCTATCTCCTTCATGTGGTGGCCATAAGCTCTTGTCTAGATATCACCTTCTTAATGGCAAGTAAAGAACTATTAACCAAGTTCAATGCCAGCATTTTCCTCTTGCACTCCATATTTTCTCACTTTTTAAAACATCTTGATGTGAACTTCTTCAGTCAGTGGTTAAATCTTTTATCATATTGTGCGTGAGTTGTATGCAACGCTATGCATCATATGAACATACTAGATTGCTAGTTGCCTTACTATTATTTCTCATCGGTATTTTTTTATTATAATGCATAATGCATATTTTTTTTTATAGAAATTTACCTACTTAAAGTGGAATTTTTTCGTAGGCAAGGCGACTTTTGAAATGCTAAAACCGTCATCTAGCAACAGGTGGAAGAAAAATTCTTTCGGTTTTATTTAGTCTTTCGTCAAATCATTTAACTGGAATTTTTACAGACCTCAAGAAGAGAATTCTGGAGGGATTGGGAAGGACGCCTTGAGCAAGCTTCACGAAATCAGCCATCAGTGTGTCAATCAAAACATTTTAACGTATGATCTCTTCCTTCCATACTATCTAGTTGACAGCAGTTAGTTGGGTTCAATCCATCCCAGACCCAGTTGGATGTAACATCGACAGATGCTAATAAAACATCGTTCGACATACTATAGGCAGAAAAGGTTATGTATTTAAAGTGCCTTGACCAACAATTTTATCGATATAAAACGATGCAAGTAGAAGCAAAAACTCTTCCAAAGCAAAAAATTACAAATAAAACCTTGCTGCTTGAGAAAATTGAGGTCAATGGAAACCGAAAGGGTTGGAATTATTTTTGTAAGCTCCCTGCTTCTGAAAAAGTTAAAATTTTTGGTTGAATACACAATAGACTTCCTACCAGGGACACAGGTTGAACAAGCCTGGGATACATGGCCCTTCTCTCTGTGTTTTATGTCAAATGCATCTTGAATCCTATAAACATCTTTTCTATTACTGTGACTTTACTCAATAAGTGTGGATTCATCTCAGCAATTGTCTCAAAATCAAAAGCCCAATTATCAACACTTGGAGACAAGGAGCTTGGCTTTAGGCTTTAGGAGGTAGGTAGAGACAATAATCTTTACAAAGCTCTAATACTTCTTACTTGGTGGTAGGTTTGGAAGATGAGGAATAATTTAATTTTCAAAGCTGAAAGGGCTTGCCCTGCTAAGGCTTCCAGACTTGCCCCTCTGATCTCAATGACCTAAGCATCGCACAAAGTATTCCCCACCGGCAAGACCCACAACCTCCTGTTCGTGATTTGAGGTGGTCATAGCCCCCAGTAGGTCAACTAAAAGTTAGTACAGATGGAGCCTGGGATAAAGATTCGAAGGAAGCAGGAGTGGGCTATATCTTAAGAGATCACAATGGCTAAACAAAAATGGCTGCGACAACACACTCCAAGCATAGCTCCGCCCTCCAAGCATAGCTCCTTGCAATAAAATCGGCACTGCTATACATCCACAACAACTTGGAGTTTCAAGGCATCACGATCAATATTGAAACTGATTGCTTGGAAGCCTTCAACCTTATAGTGAGAAAGTCCCATCATCCCCCCACTGATTCCATGTTTCTCATTAATGAGATATCCTATTTAGTTTCCAAAAAGAATATCATATTCTATTGTACCCCACGTGCTCTCAACGCTCCTGCAGACTGGTCAGCAAGACAGCGCAAAATTTAACGAATCTTGTCTTTTTTTAGACTGATAATTGGCCATACACAAACATTCTGATACTTTAATATATTTACTTTGCGTGGGATAAAAAAAAATACAAATAAAAACAATGCTCTCTCTTTTTTATTTACTGAACAGTACATTACATACTTTTGTTATACGTTATATATTTGCTGCAAGAGCGTATCTATAAATAAAATTAAATCGAACTGCTTATCTCTACTAGACATTTCTATTGTGAATAATTAACAAATTTTTTCACATCTTTATCTTCTGTAGCCGTGTTGTTGTATTATGTAATGTTACTATTTTAGCTATTTAAGGTATGTTTGGTAGATGGCAACAGTATTTCAACTTATGACAAGAGCGGAGAGCATGCTGTAGAGCAACATCTGCTCGTGATCCATCACGGAACAAAGCCTCGTATAAAAGGCACACGAACTCGGACAGATCCTCTTCATCATCACCATTCAAGATGACCAACTGTTCACCTTTCTCTGCATCACTATCTTCCCAATCACTTAATGGACTAGCGGGTTCTTGAACGATATCGTCCTCAGCATCGTCTCCAATTTCGAACTTCCCATTCTCAAAACCATTGTAATCACCACTCATCGCATGGAATTGTGTAGACTGCACATCAGGTGGCTCAACTGACGATGTGACAACAGCTTTGGCACCTGCGTCAAGGAAAGCCTTCACCAAGCTTGGAGAGAGCCCATACTTTCCAGTGCATATTATAATCCTGTCTCTCCATGCTCCAACCTGGTAGCGTGCATTCAGACGAAAACAATAAGCTTGGAAATAAAAAAAATCTGAATTCTTAAGTGATAGATTTACAATAGGGGATTTAAATAATAACTACGTGCAACATGTAGAAAAATCTTATTGCATTGGCTGTAATTACAGACATCAGAGAAAGAATGATGCAGGAAGTTAAACCACCACATGACGTAAGCAAAGAAAAGAGACACTTCTTTTACTCTAATAACTATCTTCAAATGCTATGAAATCTTCTAGACGCTCCTGAACGACGAACACATTTGTTGACATCAGAAAATTGTCAAATAGAAATTATAGTTCTAAGCTCTTCAATGAAACCAACACATGTATAGCCTTATCCTTCGTCAAAATGTTAAGATACGTGTTATTCTCAAAAACATTGACTATGTTTTTTTTTTGTATTTAACATGATTTAGAATTGGACCCTCTGCTAAATGAAGCAAAAGACTAAGGCAGAGATGTTGAATGCTTCTTGGGTTAAATCAAATATTCTCATCGTGATTTGTCATGCACAGCATAGATGGTCTCTATTTAGCAATGTTGAAAAGCATGTTCTTACCACAAAGTTTAAACAAGGCGGTTGTTCAAAACTGACTAAATATGCTACAGTATGTCTACATCCCATCCACATAAGATAAATCAAAGCTAACTGGGAGCAACACTAGTTGGTGATTCCAATTAAACAAATGAAAGAAATTCAACCAAAAACCATAACTATTTTGAACATAGGATCAAGCATCAACATAAATGTGCATGTGATTTCAAAATTTTGGAACAAAACAACTAAATAATAATCAAGGCAAAAGGAAGAACAGATGCTGTGACAAGATTACAGAATACGCTTTTATGGCACAAATAAAATATAATTTGGCTTTTTGTTCACCCCCATTGAGATAGATGCTGACTGATTCTAGTATTCCTCATAACCAAATATATGGTAAAACAAAACAAATACCACAGTAACATGACCACTCATTAAGCTACAAAAAAGCTTCAGCAATTGATCAATCATGTGGCCGTCCATGTGTAAGACCAACCAATAAAAGTTGCACTTCTTTGCTGTCATCTTCTGCATTAAAGGGAATGGACACTACCATATTTGTCACGTTAATTGTGGGTTGTGGTATTACAATCTAGTCTCACTACTATAGTCCGCATGGTGTGAACAAACCCTGTTATATTATTTCTTGTTATATCACTTCTGCTAGTAGTAGTCCCCATCAACACTTTGAATACCAGCCATATTGGGCAGTAAAAAATCCAACCCTATACTAGTATATAGAACATAGACAATATCAGCCTGGTATATAGAAATATATATAATAATATATACTATGTATAAGATATTGGCCCGAGTGGGTACCATGTGAATGTACCAACTGAAGTAAATACTAATATACCAATACTGATATTTTAAGCCTCGGTCATCAATCACAGAAACACTTGTCACCTCTCCCCTTGTAGTGCCCTTTGACTAAGTGAAGAAAGGACACTTTTTCAATCTGAATCATCCAACCATAAAATGATACTCATGCCAATACAAAACCCATATCAATTATATGTGGTAACAAAGACAGACAACAACTGCATATTCTAATTGAAAATACAAAATCTATCATGCAAACTTTGCAATAGATTACCATCCATCGAACATCTTCAGGTGTCAAGTGAACGGCAGGCACCGTTCTCCGAAACATATATGCACCAATTTCTTGGTTATCCTCCATAACCTTCAATTACCAAGGAATAACAAATGTAGCAAATTAGCTACCTGTTAAAGAAAATATAAAATTAAAATTAAAATAAGAAGCACCTACTTGTGTTTGGCGTCCTATGTAACGGTGAAGAATACCTCCAATCTGGAAGCATCGCCATTTTGCAATCAGATCAGCTACAGATGAAACCTTCGACAAGGAATAAGCTTCCTTTCTATTTCTTCCTCGCAGCAAAGAAGACAAGCTTAATTTAACACTCTGAAGAAATCTATCTGCAAGCTCTCCTGGTTCAGCGACTACAAACACGTCATTCTGCCAGCTGATGAAATTTACTATCAGGACCAAACTATTGATGAATATGGAGAATGTACTTGGCATATTATAGCATGAAGAAAGAAAGACTACCTTAATATTGAACCCGTTGAATCATTTTGAAGAGCTAAATGTATGATGCCAACTTGAGGCAAATTCTGCAATTTTTCATGCAATGATTGAACATGTAAAGAAGGTTGCCGCATAACCAATGGAGATGTGGGTGGTGACATTGATGCTTTTGCTGTTTGATGACCATCCAAACTAAGAGGAGGGACTAGATCAATACGATTGATTCGCTGAGGTCCACACTCAGGGCTATATAGAAGTGGGCTTGATGGGAAGCTTCCAGTAAATAACGGTGATGTGAATGGTGTACCAAATCTAGTTGCAGGCTTGGAAAATCCAGGAGTGCGATTTGCCAGAGAAAGCCTAATGCCATTACTAGCACAAAACTTCTCAAGGGAACGGGTATGATGATCAGTATTCCCAATATCAGAGCTGTATGAGGACTCCACAAGTAGCACCATCCGTCTCCATCCCAATGAAGGGCTGCTATCATCAAGACCTTGGAGAGTAGAAGTATTTCATTAGAAGGACCAGTACATTTGAGTTAGAAGTAACTTATCCGAACAGTAAGCAGTTACCTATAATTACCTGAATTTGTTGGTTTCGATGTTGAAAATTTTTGGCTATTTAACCTGTCAAGTTGCTTTTCTTCATTTTCATTTCTTGAGACTAGCTGCTCGCAGACATTCTCGAAAAGCTCAGTATTTTTCTGAATGTATTCCTTTGTTGCAGCTTCCAACTTAAGCCAGATTGCAGGGTCAGTTTCATCAAGCTCCATGCCACATCTCTCATCAACTATTATGAAAGCAGCAAATAACATACAAAAATCAGACACTAGTTTTTGGCTCAGCAAACTAGAAATTTCCAGCTCTACGACATATCAAGAACTAACCAGGGTTGAACCGAAAATACTGCACTTCAGGTATCATAGGTAGTAAACTGTCAAGAGCTTCCTCCACCCGGTCCACGGAGCATGAACTTTCAATTAAAACTTGTCCGGTATCCAAATAACGCCAGCCACCTTTTCTAGCCTTCGCAAGTGGTTTTTTAAGAAGATAAAAAACATATGTAAACCATATGCCTATGACACTGTTAATAAAAAATACATATGAAGATAAAATGCTAACTCGATTGTTTTGTACACTCCCATTTTTGTGCCATTGTGATGCACTTAATAGCATAGAACCAGTTAATTACATTTCATGGTGCTATATGCTGATCATACAAAAGAACTTAATTACCTTGGTTGGAACTGAACCACATCCTACTGAAACTAGACAGTCAATGCGCGTATCTGGCCATAAAAGTTGTGCTTCTCTTATGGCAAATATTGTTGGATTATTTGCTACAATTGCTCCATCTTGCCAACGATTTGCATCTGTGTTTCAGATAAGTGAAATAACAGTTATATAAAGTATAATAGTATCTGTTGCTGTCCAACTGCAAACTGATGAATTGCATCAAAAAAAATGAGAAGAAACATAGAAATATTAAAATGAAAACAATGCTTACCATCTGAAAAATCGTCAAGGTAATATGGTGCAGCAGATGAAGCTCTTATAGCTTCCCATATCCGATGCTTGCAGCTCCCAATTGAAGCAACACGCCGACAAGCAATTTGTGTACCAGTAGCAGTACCTCCATTAGCAGTAACTGCAGGATTTTCAAGTACTCCGGATGGCATCTCAGGAGTACCAGCTGGATACTACAGAAGGAAGTCTTAATAGTCAGTTGAATATATTCAGACATAAAACAAGAATTCAGTATCTGAAATTGAAGTTTCAGAAATTAATAATACTTATGGGGCAAAAAGACCAACATATGGAAAACAAGATCTAAAAAAAATCAAAATTTAATATGCTAATAGAACTTCTATCTAAATATTAACTAATTTTCACAAAATTATGCCAAGAACTCAGAATATAACAACCCAACAAATTTTTTCATGTTAATAAGTTGCACGAAAATTATATGTTGTTGGTTTTGCATGTTAATAAGTTGCATGAAAATTATATGTTGCTGGTGCTTGATCAGTTTGGTAACTACAAGTTTGCATGTACCCATTTCCTAGTATTTAAAATCCTGACCGAAGCCCTTGTTTAGCAGATAAATGTACAAGCAAATATTTAATACAAGATTCACTATATTCCAAATCAACTCACCAAGAATATTTTAGAATGTAAAATCATTGGATTGGACTAGTTGACTTGCTAGTTTGACAACCATGAATACATAAAATATCATATTCAATAATATTAAGACCATAGTAAATGATAATACACAATGTTGATTATAAGGCAGAAGCAAAAAATCCAGAATATATTTAGTGAGAAGCATTATGTAATGTTGGAAACTGATTTACATATAACAACTTATAATCTGCCAATACAGTTACAATTAGCATGTAATTTCGATATAAATAGGTAAAAATTAAGACACTTAAGCCAGTTATTATCACATTGCAAATCCATGCATGACAAATGAGTAACAAGAAACTCTACATATTAACTCAGAGAAGGAAAGAAAGAAGCATAATCTGAATGTTGACTGCTGATACCTATACTGCTATGTATGTTACAAAACATTTTTCCAGATTGAATATAAATCCATGCAAATTAACAACAAACACATAGAAAGTAGAAATAGAACAAACCTGATAATTTCGGAACACAAATGGTTGAGCAGGTGTCACACTGACTAGAGTAGACACTACAAAAACTTTTGGAATACTCTTCACAGCAGATTCAATTAAAAGGTCACCATCTTCATCAGCACACATCTCTTTCAACAATCTTTCAAATTGATCTGCACTATGCTGCAAGTAAATTTTGTGTAAGAGTGCTGCCACATATGAATAAACATGATATGAATTTTTTTAAAGTATTTTGTACTTTTGAACCATGTACAACTACTCTGAAGCTCTGTGACGAGCTTTTGAATAGCTGATCAAGCTTCTCCCTCCATGTTGCAGCTTCGTCCTTGGGAATAGGTTCAGCAAAAACAAGTTTTCCTGGGAATTAAAAGAAGAAAAAGAAGATCAACTGCTATATCAAAATCAAACATGATATATAGTACAATCCACATTCTAAACACTTTACCAAGTTCCTTATATATCTCTTCGCATTGAACCAAGGTCATTTGTTTAATTCCAAGTGCTATTGCAAGCATACCACCAGTTGATGTACCACATATCAAGTCAAACATCTCATGGATACGCTTTCCAGTTCCTTGTTCAATTTCTTTAAGCATCTGAACTGTAGCAAGGCCCTTCATACCACCACCATCCATTGACAAAATTCGCAGGCCATGCTTCCCAACAGGTTTTCCTCTTATTGCACGGCGCAGGTTCTCATTTTCACCTGAATTTTGACACAGCAGTAACAATGGAGATGGTGTACTCAGATATATATACCATCATTACAAGATGCAGAGTGCATACAGGTAATAGTTTAAATACCAAGAATTGCCAGAGCTCGTGCTGCAGCCTTGTTTACCCGTGGTACAGGTGTAACAGTATGGCGCAAAAGAAGTTCCCGCAGGCTATCAGACTGAGACAAAGTTCGCCGATTTTCTAAACAGAAAGCTAAATTTCCAACAGCCAATAACGATAGACGTTGCACCTAATAACATGAGAGTTATTAGGATTTATTTCTCATAATTTGTCATTAAAACACAACATTTTATATGTTATATCAAAATAAATTGGGCAATTTTATGATAAGGGTAAACTGTCAACTGCTAATAATGATAGATGTTGGCCCTCATAAAAGGAGAGGTAATTTTGTGTCATGAATATAAAATGATGTCTTATATCCCACTAGCCTCACCTCTGTGTTCTTATGTGCACAAAGTGCTTTAAGAGATTTGATAACATCCTTGGTCAGCAATTTTTGAGCCACGCTATCAGAAGCAAATGCTAATGTGGCAAGAACTTGCAGTACAGAGATCATTTCTTCTTGGTCAACCGACTTCAAAAGTGATTCAATGGGTTGCATAATGTCAGACTTAATCAACTGCATTGCCAAAGAAACATCAGCTGCCAGTGATGAAAGGGCAAAACATGCTTGTTCAACCTGCAACGAAATATGACCACGTGAACTGTTTGCATATGTGAGCACAATTCAGTCACGCATTCAATACAATCATCCTTACAACCACATACCACATGACGGTCACCACTGCTCATCATACTTATCAGCTGCCGTACAGCATTCTCATCTTTACTAATGGCCATACAATTGTTATGATCTTGCATGATTTTTGCCAGGGCAGATGCTAGCAAAGGATGATGACATGATGAGAACCGGAATATAAGAGAAAAGAAGGCACTGAGTTTGTGTCGTGATGCAACAAAATAGGAGCTGTTTTCCGTCTGCAATCACTGAGGAGGATTACAAACATAGGAAACTAAACTGAGGGAGGAAAAACAATTGAAAATTGAGTCACTTATTACCTCTATATGAACATTCACTGATTTCAGATTTTCAGTTGCCTCAATCCTGATATTGGCTAGTGATAAGTGCCTAAGGTTGTGCAATGGTAAAATTTCTGGAAGAAATTCTAGAGGGTTACCAAACAATCTTAGAACACGAAGCTCAGCCATAGCCCTGCCACCAAGCTGAAAAGAAATGTTAAGCTAATAATACATGGAGACATCAAACATATATTCCAATGAAACGACCTGAAATCCAGAAGTGGTCTGACAAGTTTATTATGTTCCAGTGATAGTTCAATCAGCATTACGCATTGCCGTAACTCAACTGTTGAAAAAAAAAATTATATCCATTTTGATGGGGTTGAGTATAGACATCATAAATAAAATAGCTACTCACAAGAAAAGCTCACCTGGGACAGAACTAAGCATGTTGTTATCCGCTCTTAATACCTTCAAACTTTTCAATTCACCAAGTTCTGGTGGCAAAACTGATAATTTATTGTTATCAAGATACAGCTTTTCGAGAAGTGGCAGTTTCGTCAGCTCCACAGGAAAAACCTGTGAAAGTTAAAGAGGATTGAATGACGGATGTTTAAGGAGTGTCCAAATATTGAACATATTAGCACAGAGATGTAGATGTCCAAGAACATATGTAACGAGAAAAAGTGTCTAAAGGCAGCAAATCTAGGAATAAATTGAATTGTGTACTTGCAGAAGAATTGATGTATAATGTGCTAAAAATGACAGCTTCGTGCTCCAGAGTAAAAGCAAATACAAAGGAGATAACAGTGGCCAAGTGCTTGATTCTGTAATCCAAAATCATTTTTGCTTAAAAGAGCTTAACCTAAGTATCGTTTTCAATCTCAGTCCATACTTGAACTCAAACGACAAGCAACTTAAAACCGTCAATGTCGTGGAATGAAGATGCAGATCATGATACATGAAGAGGTTTCACAACAACTCTTAAAATATCCTTGTGCAGGAAGACCACAATTGTGAGAGTATGAAGCAAGATCGTGATGATTAACAAGACCTTGCTCAGAAATAAAGAGACGCATGTAAGCAAAATCTAATGGCAAACGTAAGGTGGACCGAATCAAATGCGTTGATCAGAGGGAAGATACATAGTTTTTTGCATAGAAATCGAAGGGAACTCACCAACAATCCGCACCCGCATAGGTTCAATATTGTCACGCTCATCCAGTGATCAGCTAAACTCAGACCCCCGTTTACCGCGCCGGACGGCGCTAAGTTGGACCGAATCAGCCGCGCTAAAACACCGACCCCATCGCTCGTCTGCCCCGATCCCACCGCCTTGGACATCCGCACCGATCTCAGGGGCTCCCGCCGCACAAGCACCTTCATCTCCACACCGACGCAGCCGCGCTCCTCGTCCACGATCAGATCGAGCACCACGGTGTCCTGCGGCGGGGGAAGCGCGACCATGAGCTGGGACTGGAGGCGGAGGGCGATCTGATCCTCATCGTCGCCGACGGTCCAATCGAGGTCGATCCGGAAGCCCAGGTCATGAGAGGGGCGACGGGGGGAGGGAGGCTGGGGCGGCGGCGGTGGCGGCGGAGGGGGAGGGGGAGGAGGGGGCCGGGATGAAGAGGGGGAGGCAGGTTGGTCGCTGTCGGCATTGGCGTCGGGCTCGCCGTAGTCAAGGGTGAGGTGGAAGACCTCGGAGGGGCGCTTCCACCCCAATCCCCACGACTGCATGGCCTTCCGTGATTGATTCTTGTGGGGTTTCGAGGGGAATTAGTCTTGAGGTTTGAGAGGGGAGAAGCCGTGCGATCGATTCTTCCAGTTTTTTGTTTCTACTTTCTACTTCGTCCGCTGCGGAACTCGGCGTGTACAGTAGTTATTAGGACAGAATTATAGATGCTTAGTTGCGTTTGTTCGAATTAGCGCCATGTCGCTCTTGGACCAGAACCATAACAGTGCGAACCTTGTTGGCCCAACATTTATCCACCCGGCGTTTAATGTTATGTTCGTGGCCCAATCTGATATCTTAATTTATGGATATGAATATATGATGCAGTTAATTTAAAAAAATCAAAATTAGAAAGTTAATGATTTTATAGAAGAAATATTATTTAAACATAAACACTCAAACAATCTTATTATTAATATTCATTTCAGCACTGCTACTTATTATCTATTTTTGATAGTTTATTTTAAATAATATCTCGGGCTTATGGGCTATCCAAGGGCACATGAACTAATTGACCCATGTAGGCTCCGCTTTTTAAGATAAGTGGGCTTTTTGTGGAACATAGATCATAGTGGGCTCGGGCTAGATAACTAAATTGAATTGAATTAAATCAATTTTTTGGTTAATCAAACCAATGATTGAGTTTTTTACCTTTGACTGGTTATTAGTTTGGTTACGATTTGGCAAATTCTGAACCACCAATTAACCGATATAATATATTTTTATATAAAATATTTATTTATATATAAATTAATAGTTTATATAAAAATAATTATATTTATATAATTAATCAAATTAATTAATCTTTAAAAACTAATATTTAATCAAAAAATGAATCGATTAATTGTTGGAAATTAACGATTAATTAAAAATTGACGGTTAATAAAAATTTATTTTAAATTAATTTATAATTTTAAATATTTTTTATATAAAATATATAATTAATTATATCAAAAAATTAGTTAATCAATTTAACTGATTCAAAATTAATTTTTATTTTCCTCGAATAGATTAAAACGGTTTAATTCGAAATAACTGGTCAACTGCTCGTACGACGGTCACAGCACGATTCGAAAGAATCGTACGGTGAGCCTAAAGAGGTAAAAAAAAATCTATTTATGCGAGATAGGATCATGCCCAGCTAGGCCCAACCTGTAATACACATTTAATTATTAGTTTTATTTATTTTTTTTCCTTTTTGAGCCAAACGACGAGTCCAAAGTAACTGGCGTAATATATAAACTGGTACATAATAAATTATAATAGACAAATTTATTTAAAACGTGGAAGTGTTGTGTCGTGCGAAATGCAAGCAGTTGTCAAAACAATAACCAACAACAATAATATCATTCATTCTGATCACGCTACTTTCAATACAAAATATACATCAATGTCACAATATATATTAAGCTACAAGTGTGTCTCGATCATAATTCAAATTCTTATAAAAATAAAATTCTGATACGGCATCTCAAAGAATAAACCTACAAGTAGATTATGCTAGAACGCCAGTCCCGATCTGTGGAATTATGAAATTGATTAAAAAGACCAAGTTAATTCTATAATATAAAATTATTTTATATAAATGACTTTTCATCTTCTTCTCAGCCTAAGCAATGGTTTATGGAAAAAGGCAGCCTGATTGGCAGACAAAACTCTAAAAAGCATGATTTTTCCGTGCTAATAATAGTCGTTAACCTGTAAGAACTCATAGATTCTCCTCCCGTGGAGTCGTCAGCCAACGTGGATTGGAGTGGCCGTGGGAATATGGGATCCCTTCTCCCACACTCACGCCAAATCCAGGCTCCAGTTGCATTATTTTATTCCGGTACATTCAATTCAATTCACCCCTTGCTACTCCGTTTACCCCACATAGAGAAAGCAGCAGATTCTCCATTGGCTGCCGCCTGCAGTGTGTACTGTATATGTCATCATCTTTCTTCTGTTTTTTTACTGCTCATTCAGATGAGATGATTACAAATTCCTACCCTAGTTGAGTCCGCACACACTCTCTCTCTCTCCACATCTGTTCTGCTTCTTCCAAGGGAGGTTCATGTAGCATCGGTGCCATAATAACCACAAAAGTAGCCAGGGAAGAAAAAACTGGTTTTTTTTAAATCTTGCCGAGAATGGTTTCGATTCCTCTTCTGGCTTTGTGCGTTTGCGCCGGGCTGATGGGTGCCATGGCTGCAAGTGACAACGGCACGGTTCCCAGCTCGAGGCCGAGCGAGGTCAGTGTGGGTGCCCTTTTCACATTCGATTCCGCCATCGGGAGGGCTGCAAAGATGGCGATTGAGCTCGCCGTTGATGATGTGAACAGCAATTCGAGTGTTCTTGCCGGGACCAAGCTCAAGTTCTTTGTGCAGGACACCAACTGCAGTGGGTTTCTTGGAATTATTGAAGGTGAGTGAAGTCGACTGCTGTGGTGTGAGATTTATATGGGATTTGGCAACAATTATCAGTTCTTTCTCCTGGATGATTGAAAGGCATGGGTTTGTTGGAAAATTTTCGATTGTAGTTATAAAACTTTGTTTTTGGTTCTACCAGCGAAGCTTTGCTGGCGTGCTTGCTAGATTTGTGATTCTGAGCTTGTCATTTACAAATCGATTCGTTGGCATTAAGAATCTGATTTTTTTTTCGCCTTCGAGCAAGAGGATCTGTCGTAATTTGACGTGGATAATTCTTTTACTCCGGAACTTAGCCAACTAGGAGGTGATTCTTTTTTTCTTTTCCCCCTTTGACATTTCAAATACGCTTGCTGTCGGGGTTTATCTGTCTTTCTTCCTTCAGGTTTAGTTCGAAAAACGACTAACGTTGTAAAGAAAGTTGGAAAATGATGATTTCTCAAGGAACTTCGTTTTGTGATCTTGATGATCCATGTTTAGGCTTAGCAATCTCATTTTTTGTTCTTATTTCTGTTCTTTCTTTGCGTTTATTCTGCTTCTTTCGTAGCAAAAGCCATTTTTTAAAAAAAATAATCATTGCTATTAGGATCGATTAGCTCCAAAGCTGCACTTATATGGGATTGAGCATCATGGATGTCTCTGACAAGCAAACCCCTGGCTCTTTGCAGCATTGCAGCTAATGGAGAAGAGCATGGTCGCCATGATAGGACCGCAGTCCTCTGGGATTGCTCATGTTATCTCGCATGCTGTCAATGAACTCCATGTGCCTCTTCTCACTTTTGGTGCCACAGACCCGACACTTTCTTCTCTGCAATACTCTTACTTGCTCCGAACGACTCAGAGTGATTGCTTCCAGATGAATGCAATAGCTGCCATAGTTACATACTATGGTTGGAGAGAAGTCATTGCCATCTTCGTGGATGATGATTATGGTAGAGGTGGAATAAGTGCTTTAGATGATGCTCTGGCAACGAAACGCTCTAAGATTTCCTACAAAGCTGCCATCCCTCCGGGGGCTGATATAAGTGCTATTAGTGACCTTCTAGTGAAAGTAAATCTTATGGAATCCAGGGTATATGTTGTTCATGTAAACCCGGATTCAGGTCTTACAGTCTTTTCGGTAGCAACATCTCTAGGAATGATGGGTAGCGGTTATGTGTGGATAGCATCAGATTGGCTTGCTACTGTTCTAGATTCAGCTTCTACACCCAATCAAAACACCATGAACCTTATACAAGGAGTCATTGTTCTTCGCCAGCATACTGCAGATTCTGATCTCAAGCGAGCATTTATGTTGAGATGGAGTAAAATGGTTCGGAATGGGAATACAAGCTCGGGCTTGAATACTTATGCGATGTATGCTTATGATTCTGTTTGGATGCTTGCTCATGCAATTGATGAGTTCCTCAACGAAGGGCATACAATTTCTTTTTCTAATGATCCAAGATTGCATGATGCAAATGGAAGCTCACTACATTTGGCTTCACTCAAGTACTTCGATGGTGGCGACAAACTATTGAAGAAACTGCTTCTGACAAAATTTGAAGGCGTGACTGGTCAAGTGCAATTTGATTCCAATCGATATCTAATCCATCCAGCCTATGAGATTCTGAATATTGGGGGAACAGGTTCTCGGACAATAGGCTTCTGGTCTAATTATTCTGGTCTTTCAATTGTTACTCCTGAACTGCTATATGAAAAGCCACCAAATACTTCAATCAGTAACCAGCAGCTGTACAATGTCATCTGGCCTGGTGAAACCACAACAACGCCACGAGGTTGGATTTTCCCAAACAATGGAAAGCCTTTAAGGATTGGTGTTCCTTATAGGACAAGTTACAAGGAATTTGTGTCAAAAGACAATAGTCCTGATGGTGTAAAAGGTTTCTGCATTGATGTGTTTAAAGCTGCAGTTAACTTGTTGCCGTACCCAGTTCCTTATACGTTCATTCTGTTTGGAGATGGCCTTAAAAATCCTAACTATAATGATCTTGTGCAGAACGTTTATCAAAGTGTGAGTGCGGCTCTGTCAACTGACCTTTTGCTTTACCTTCTTGTAAATACTTGGTTCTAGTCTTAAATTACAGGTTTAAAATACAATGTATTCTGCAATCATGTAATTTATCAACTCTTCTGCAGTACTTAGATGCAGCTGTAGGCGACATAGCTATTGTGACAAACAGAACAAGAATTGTTGACTTTACACAGCCATATACAGAATCAGGTCTCGTCATTGTTGCACCTGTCAAAGAGAGGAGTTCAAGCCCCTGGTCTTTCCTAAAACCTTTTACTATACAGATGTGGGGTGTCACTGGAGCTTTCTTCCTTTTTGTTGGAGCAGTGGTTTGGATTCTTGAGCATCGTTCAAATACTGAATTTCGTGGATCCCCGAGGCAACAAATTGTGACCATATTTTGGTTAGTTTCTTCTGTTCAAGTTCATTTGCCATGATTTATACAAAATGCTTAGGGATAAGTGAAAATAGACTGAAGTACTTAGCAATAGGATCCGTAATGAGAAGCATACGAAGGTTGCATCAATTGACTTTTGGAATTAATTTTACATCAAACTTACTTTACCTAATTCCTTGAAAGAATGAATACGTTTACCTATTTTAGTTTTTTTTTCTTTTGTAAGTTTTCTGCATTTCTTTTCTATTGAACTGAAATGTCTGCATTGGTGAATATGATTAAGACAGCATGCGTCCATGGTGTGTCAACATGGATAATAGATGTCAATGGAGGTCCTGATGTGCTTAAAAAAAACTAAAACAGTTCACAAAGGAGGCCTGAAATTGATGTTGATTTTGTTCATGTATGTGCACTTATATAAGTAGAAATACATTACCGTTATGTTTGCATAATTTGAAGCAAAACAAAATTAAGATGATGGTTCTTCTGACATTTATTAAATGGTAGGTTTTGGATGAAAAGTAATGGAATGGTGTCCTAGGAATAGATATGAAACCTGGGAGCTAACTTAGAATAAGAAGAAAACATGGACCAACTGTAACAATGGTGATAATTTTGGGATATCCTATGTAATTAACACTGATTCTAATTGCTTGAGAAAAGTTAAGCAGTTCTTTCATTTATCATGGTTAGTTTGATTTTCCGTCTAGCATATTGAACTTCATAATATATGGTAAACGATATGTATTGTCTGTAGGTAAATTATGGATTAATCATGATGTCATCAGATATATATTATGAGTTGAGGGTGCACCTAAATCATGCGTCTTAAGATAGATGTTCAGAGCAAGTATTGCCATTATGAATGCGTTGGTGTTCAGATGGTGGTAGTGCTATCTGCATTAGGCACAACCAACAGGTTGGTGCATAGAAAAGATGAACAGAATGGCCAAAATACTAAAAAAGCAATGAGCAATCAATGGAACCAACTATGTGTTTTCAGAATCCTTTGGCACCAAAGCAACCAGCAACTCTTTTGTTCTGGGTTAAAGAACTCTGGCCAAGCCAAGTTAGAGATCTCAACTGGTAATTTAGAAAAGAGGGCATATTAGATCATAACGTCCAATGTCTGACTACATGTATCTTTGGACATCTGCCTCACAATAAGCCATATAAAGCAAGAAAAAAGGTCTCTGTATGTAGCATTCATATTATTGCATTAGTTACACGAATCTGCATTCCAATTCCTTGGATCACTATGTATCAACTAGCACAGAGGATTTCTTGTTTGTTTCTATGTGTCAAGCGGAGCAGCTTCTGACTAAAAGTGCTTTTGCTTGTTCAAGTTTCATTCTCTTGTAGTAGTTTAGAAGATGGTTTAAGCATCATACTGCGTGTCTTACCATTTTGCTTGTTGAATTTGAATTTATTAGTCTCTTACTCTATTTGCAGTTTTTATAATTCTATATGCATTGATGATCCCCACAACATCCATTTGACTGGTCATTGGAATAAAGATTTCAAAATATCATAATTAGTTGCTTACTATTTGTGCTCAGATTCTTACAGTTATTGAAATTTCTCTTTTGCAGGTTTAGTTTCTCCACAATGTTTTTTGCTCACAGTAAGTAAAATCATACTGATACCTCAGTCCCTAATATATTTGTTTGTTCTTTCACCAATATTTTCTAACATGGTCTCTTGATATTTTCAGGAGAGAATACTGTTAGTTCCCTTGGGCGATTTGTGCTGATCATTTGGCTTTTTGTTGTTTTGATAATAAACTCCAGCTATACTGCAAGTTTAACATCTATCCTCACAGTTCAGCAACTCTCTTCAGGCATTCAAGGACTTGATTCTTTGATTGTAAGCTCTGATCCAATTGGATACCAGGTGGGTTCATTCGCGAAAAACTATATGATGGAAGAGCTAAATATTGCTGAGTCTCGGCTGGTATCCTTGAACAATGCCGACGCCTATGCTAGGGCACTTGATCTTGGGCCAAAAAATGGAGGCGTTGCTGCAATAGTTGATGAGCTTCCATACATTGAACTCTTCTTGTCCAGCAACTGCAAGTATAGGACAGTCGGTCAGGAGTTCACAAAAAGTGGATGGGGCTTTGTAAGTAATATATCTTGCGTCCTTGTATCACTCTCTCTCGAAAACTGGAAGCTTGTCATGAGATTAACTGCGACATTTGCGCTTGACAGGCATTCCCAAGAGACTCACCTCTTGCAGTGGATTTATCAACAGCCATCCTGACACTGTCAGAAAATGGCGATCTCCAGAGGATACATGACAAATGGTTAGCACGCACTGGATGCAACTCAGGAGACAGTGTGATCGACTCGAACCGTCTCAGCCTCGAGAGTTTCTGGGGGCTATTCCTCATCTGTGGCATCGCATGTTTTCTAGCACTCTTTGTGTTCTTCATGAGAATATGCTGCCAGTATAGCAGGTATAATAGCCATGAACAGGTTGAAAACTTAGAACCTGAACGGAGCTTCAAACGTCCAATGCGTTTAAATAGCATCAAGGCTTTGATCTCTTTCGTGGATAAGAAGGAAGAGGAAGTTAAGAATATGATCAAAAGAAAATCAACTGATAAACAGCAACAGAATGCACAGATTTCGTCATCACTGGCATAGGGAGATCGTCCAAACATGTCCTGGAAAAATATTCGTGATTATCAATATCCAAGTACGTAAGTCTATATCAAAGGGAGGACATGCAGCAGCCTCCTAATGTTTTGGGTTGGAAATGCCGAAACGTTTAAAATTTTTGGACCGATGATTTACTGATGCAAGGAGTTCTAAGCCTCAACGCCTAGATTCCCTCAACTAAGTTGAGTCTCTCAAATCGATTGAATATTATGTCGTTTGGATTTTTCCTTTTTGTTTTCGTTTGATGTACTATAATACACTTTCCATGTTGATGAAATAAGATCAAAGAATTATTTTTCTTTTTGGTACGAGTTGAATCGTTGTCTGTGGTTTCAACAACCTCTTTCAACTTTGATGTAGCATTCCCTTCTAGTGAGCATTCATGACTCCTGAGATTACTAGCTAAATTGGTGACCTGTCTTTGAGACAGGTATTTTTCCCATTCTTAGTTGACAAAAGTTTAATCTCACAAATAATATAGCCTAAGGGAAGCGCATGGAATGTGAAGGAGTTATATATTAAAAAAAAAAAAAGGTAAAATTAAGTTGAGCTTTATATTCATGTTCGAGTTGGTGTAACATGTTTATATTCATTAGAGAAGAAAAATAAGCATAAGTAAGCATCAAGTGAAAAAGTAGAATGGATAACTTGGTAGATTTCAAAGATCTAAATAGTACTTGCCTAAAATTGATTTTCCACTCCCCATTACTATAGTGATGAACTGACTATAGATTCAGTATCAAATTATAAAATATTTTTATTTGTAAATGGGTCTCTAAGTATTAACAAAATCAAAATGGTATAAGAAGATGGTAGGCATACATAATTTCATACATCAATCAGGATATATTGTTATATTGTCATATTACTTGAACTCAAGAATATAAAAGTAACAAACCAAACCAAAGGGGATGATAAAAATCTTTAATAACCTAATTCACAAAATTATTATATGTTAAGAAGATGGTGGACATAAATCATTTCATACACCAATTGAGATATATTATTATATTGTCATGTCATTCAAACTTAAGAATATAGAGGCAACATATCAAAGGGGATGACAAAAATCTTTAATGGCTTAATTCACATAATTGTTAAATGTTATATCAAGAACTTGGTCATTAAATTACAATACAAAATCTTTAGTGGAAAAATAAAAGACTATATTTTTTTTACTATGCTACTAATTCACCAACTTCGGCATGACATTTAATCTGTAATCAAGCCAATGACTTTAAACAAGTGTATCCTCGAAAGCAACTTAATTTTTTTTCTATTTTTATTTGCAATCTATTTTATTTTGTACTTTATAGATTAGATTAGTTGGTAGATACTGTATATAGTGAATTAAACTATAAAGTTATTCTTGAGCATGAACTCTCATATCTTGACTTAAACTTCTAACTAAAAAAGATAGAATTTTTATACAAGAAAATTTTGATGGAATTTGAGGCCAAATTATGAATTGCAATCAAAGCCATGATGGTTGTGGCCGACCATGACCTAGCTGCATACCTCTTTTCTCCTCTACTTTTTCCTCTTCGGTTATTTTTCTTTTTCTAATGGCCGACTCTTCTTTGTGAGTACCGCTCTCTTTTTCTCTAGTTTATGTTCATTAGTTGTGTCTACAATTTTTTTTTTTTTTTTTTTGCATAAAGGATTATACAGAATTCAAGTCTTGGGTATTTAATTTGGAGTGGTTATGCTGGCAAACCTTTGATGTATGCTTGTCTATTTGTAAATAATTTGTGAGTTGATGCATGAGTTAATTTGATAAATTGAAGACTTAGATTTTCTGCAAGAAGAAGAATTAAAAGAAAATTCATCCTAGTATAACTATGGGTATTTACTAGTAAATTGTCTTCACATCAAAAATTTGTTAAGGTTTAAAAAGAATTGTTAATTGACTCCCTATAATAATTAAATGTTTACTTATTCTTGGGCATGAACTCTCATATCTCTATAATAATATAAATATGTATTTTATATCATTAGAATATAAATAATAATAAAATAACTATTATATAAATATTTGTTATTATTAAAATATAATAATAATAATAATTATTATTATATAAATATATTTATTTTAATTTTAATTTTTAAAATATATTTTATAAAATAAAATAATTAATATTTTATATTTTATAAAAATCCTAAAATAATTAATACTTTAGGATTTTTATAAAAATTAATTTTAAAATTTCAATACCGATACTTAAACATCAAACTTTGAAAGTACGGTACTCTCGAATGCTAACTCAGACTACAATAATTACATATTTTTACTTATAAAATTAAACTATTTGGGGAGCTTCATCTTTTCCTTAAAAATCCATAAATCTACCCTCCATCCGGTCAAAGGGCGGCAAAGTTGAATAATTCATGAAAGAGTTAACCGGCCTTTCAATCCAACAAAACATTAATAAGGACAAAGTTCAAATTGATTCTAATATCATTTTTAAAAAAAAAAAAAAATTATGCTAAAAGGAGTCCCTCATCCCTGTTGTGTCGGTCTTAATGGGAGGAACAAGTTGGATACATGTCTAGCTTTTATTGATATCAATTGATCCACCAATATTTTTAGTTGACTATATTCCTAGCTAGATTTAATACACCTATTAGCTTTAATTACCTTCATTATATATACAACGATGCACTACCAAACCTAATAATTGCCACCGAGTTGGTTTTTTTATATAACACTGTTGCAGATTGGAATCAAGAATGTTTTCATCCCAAATCAAAGTCAAAAAAAAAATTTTATTCCTCAAACAACAGTCTTCGGGAATTGATGTTCTTATATGATTGCTAATATTTCAAAGATTCCGAATATTGACTTAACAACAACCACGCATGTTGTTCACATGTATCTTTCAACACCAAAATCAACTTGCCGTCGCTTGACTTGTAAGAATCACATTTCGTTGAATTTGCTTCTTCAAGTTTTAACGCCAACGAACAAAAGAGAGGCCAAGTACAAAAAGGAGGAGAAGCGATCGCAGATCGGAGAGAGGATCAAGATCAAAACAAGAAAGCCATCGACGATTGCGGCCGCCTCAGTTGATGGGCAAGTCAGGGCTCCAACCTCCCCCCACCACCACCACGACTACCTAACAGCCATCAATATGGCTCAACTTGCTGATTCCTTGACGCGCCTCGACGCCCAGTGGGCTCGCTTCCTCCGCCGCCTCCTGCGCTCCTTCCGGCATCACGTTCTCTCTTGCTCCTCCCCCGGGCGGAGCGGCCGGTTCAGGCAGCTTAAGCCGAGCCCACCTGAGCCAAGGCTCACGGTGGCGCAAGAAGCGGAAGCGCGAAAATCACCCGTTTGCAGCAGCGCCGAGGAGGACGCTGACGTCCTGTCCTTGAAGATCAGTCTCCTCGGAGATTGTCATATTGGGAAAACAAGCTTCATGGTACGTACGCAATCATAGGCGCTTTCGTAAAATTTCTTGTTACTATTCATGGCTGTTGCAAATCGATGCGATAGATCAAGTACGTCGGAGAGTTGGGGGAACAGAGCGGAGTAGAGATGGCGGGACTGAATCTAATGGATAAAATTTTGTCGGTGAAGGGTGCGAAGATTGGCTTCAGTCTCTGGGATGTGGGAGGTAAATTAACCCTGAAAATTTTCTCCAAATTGATTGATGAATGCCATGCTGGAAACCTGAATCTTGGAGCTTGTAGCTGTCGATCATGTCCCTATTGCCTGTAAAGATGCTACAGCCATTCTAATAATGTTTGATCTTACCAATCGGAGCACTCTAAACAAGTAAGTGATCGATTCTCCATCACCATTAGCTTAGCTCTCCTTCGCCTGTTGCTCATTTTGCGCGTAGTTGTTCTTCAGTGCTATTTGCTGGTATCAACGGGCACGTAGATGGAACAAGGTACTGGATGTTTCCCCCTTCTTTTTTTTAAAAAAAAAAATAAAGAAGAAGAAAAATCTTCCCCTATTGTGTAAATTTAATTAGCTTATCCATCTTTTCTGCTTTATTCAGACGGCAATTCCGATCTTAATAGGAACCAAATTTGACGACTTTGTTCAGCTGCCTCTTGAGATGCAATGGACGATCGTGAATCAGGTATCATATGAATTTAAAAGTTTATTTTAAAGAAAAACAGAAGAATTACGTTTGTCGCCTGAACAGGCCAGAGCATGTGCGAGGGTGATGAAGGCGACTCTGTTTTTTTCGAGTGCCATCCACAACATCAATGTGAACAAGATCTTCAAGTTCGTCGCAGCCAAGTGGTTTGACTTGCCGTGGACAGTAGAGAGAAATTTGACCATCGGAGAGCCGATCATTGACTTCTAGCTACTTTTTTTTTTCCTTTTCTTGTTATCTCTTCTTTCCTAATTGTCGCACGCCTTTCTTTTGTCTTGCAACTGCGAGGTTGTAAATAGGCGCATGCAGCGAAGTGAAAGGGTGCATGAGAACGCTTGGCATTCGAGGTTAATAGAGAAGTCAAACAGTTTGTCAGTGAGATCATCGCACAGTTTGTAATGTGCGTTTGTGGTTAAAGTATCGCTTATCATGACCCAATTGGGAATAAAACAGTTAAAATTAGTTAATATAATTCAAAACTTCAACGAGGCTCTTCATAGGAGAACAATTTATAAATTTTCCTTGCACGTAGTGATCCAAATTTATATCAAAACATAATTGATTGAAAATGTTAGAAAATTCAATATAACATGAATTGATTTAGACTAATTGAATAAGCCATTTTATATATAACTTATTAACACTTTTTTACCTTAACAACGTAGACGATCTATGTAAATTAGTGAGTTGGAGAGAAATATTTAATAGATTTGAATTTTACAACTTAAACCCCAACTCTTGTTTGTTGGGATTTTAGTCCTTATAAATGTGAGATGAGTTATTATTTGTATTCCTAGCACCAAAATTAGTTTCTTTCAATTGGACCCATTTGAGGATATTGTCACGCCAGTTGTTACGCCCGTGGACTGGATGAGTGGCCAGGCTGAGCGCAGTGTGTGGACCTGGCGAGGCCCACGATCTCGGCTGGAGATGGAGGTGGATTCAGGCGCCGAACACGCGGAGGTGCGACCCGATCCAGCCTCAAGCGACGAGCACGAAAAGGCGCACATGGGCGTTGTCTTCCCAAGACAACTGGGAGGCATCCCATCGGTATGGGTGGCTAAGCAAGTGTCCCGTCGATGGCAACGGCTGTCGCCGGTGGGAGCGCAAGAAAAGGATGCGGCAGTGGCCGCGAAGGGCTCTTCGACTTGCAGGGGGCCTTCCCAATGAGACCAGGGGATGCAAGCCATCGTCTCCACGAGCCGAAGATGACGATGGCGGATGACAACGGAAGCGAGAGCACCTTCTCCTCCTCCCCGAGCAACTGACGGCGACAAGAGCGCTGCCTCTTCCCGAAGAAACGGCAGCGAGAGGAAGCCGTACTCCTCTTCCTTGGACAGAGACCTTCTGACGGCGTAGTCGGTGAGTACTCCAACACCGGTGAGACCAGACGGGAGGGATGAGTTGAGTGAAGAGAGCATGTACAGAGGGGAGGGAAAATAAGGGGTTTTATGTAACCGGATTTTGAAGAATAAGAGCCGGCGAAATTTTCCCCATCTCCCGTGTTTCCGGCAATCTTCCGGCACCCAGTGGGGTGCCGACGAGAGAGGCTGATGGGCGAAGGGCGCGAGCGGCCCTTCCCCTACCGCAGGCCCCATTTTCGGCGATGTCCACGGTGGCAGTGATGCACGCGATGAAGATCGAACAGATGCGGCGTTCTATTCGAGGCGCGGTCAAGTCAACGCCACAGTGGAAATTCAAAATCGGGCGCTTAATGGGCGTGATTAGCTAATTAAGTGTGATTAGTCTAATTGGGGCATGACAATGGTATCAGAGCTGATGGTCCCAGCAATCCCGCCGGCATGAAGGAGGCTGATGACGAGGAAGTTGATCCAATGGAGGACCTGGATCCGATCTTCCGTCGTCGTGCGCGCGGAGCCAGCGACGGTGAAACATCCTCCTCCATGAGCTTCGTCCTGCTGAGATGCTCCTCCACGAGATCAGCAAGCGGCCCCTTCCACGAGCGGAAGCCGAGGATGACCATGAAGGCAGAGCCCTTTCTCCGTTCATAGAGGTGGACGAGAGACGAGGAAGCAGAGGCGTCTTCCTCGCGGAGCTAGCAGCAGTGGCGTCGTCTTCTCGGAGCAGCGGATGACGAGAGACGACGAGAGCATTGTCTCCCCCATGACAGCGACGGCTCTGTGTGGGCGGCATCTTCTCCCCGTGAGTCGAGGACAACAGCGAAGACGCGACAGCAAAGGAGGCTGTCTTCCTAGCGAGTGATGACAGCGGCGGAGGCCGCTTCCCTCTTCCACACGAGCGGCGGACGGAGGTCCACCACCTCCTCCTTTCCCCAAGCGGTGATCTCGGTGACGTCCTCGGTGAGTATTCCGGCGACGCGAGATCGGACGAAGAGGAGAGGAGTCGAGCGTGTGCAGAGAACTTCGAGTCAGCGACGACGAGCATCGCCCCATTCGGAATATCATTTTATCTCAAAATAAGACATATTATGGTGCTTTTATATAATTTTCAGGCTTATTTATTTGCTTTGTTCGGAATCTTCACTTTTCCTTGTCCTTATGCAATTTCAGGTAAAATCACTCATTTCTATAGGTTATTTGAAGATTCTAAAGTCATGGAGTGATTTCTAGTGATGAGACAAAGCTACACAAAAAATTTGGGATCAATCAGAGCTTTCTTTGAAAAATACGGCCAGGTGAACCCCACAGGGTTCACCGGTGCTTTTGCTAATGACCGAAACTCACAGACTGCTTCATAGCCTGGTGAACCCCACGGGGTTCACCCGTGATTCTCTCTGAGGTAATTCACCTAGAAGCATACAGAAGGCTTCGCTGGTAGGTGAACCCCACAGGGTTCACCGGTGCTTCTCTCTCACGTGGAATTACACAGCATGCTTCACCACTAGGTGAACCCCATGGGGTTTACCGGTGATTCTTACTGGACAAAAACGTAAAGAATGTTTTAACTAGCGATCAAAACTGGGTAGCCCGACCCACACTCAGTTTTTCTTCGATTTTGGGCCCAATACAAATCAGAAAAATATGGAAAAATATATTTTGGAAAGCTAACAGAGAGGCGAATCTTTTGGATATAAAATCTCTCTTTTTCGTTTCATATTTGGGGAGCAATCGAGGAAAAGGCGAGTTAGGGCGAGTTGACCAACACTCATTCAGAATTTTGGCGATTTTGAACCCGATCGATGTCCAAATTTGACAAGAGAGGACTTTTTGGAAAGCTAATTCGAAGGAGAACACAAGGAATATGAAAGTCCTAATTTTTATTGCCAATTTGGAGATAAATCTGTGGATGAACATGAAAGGGCGAGTAGACCAGCGACTAGGGCTTTCCGGAGAGGATTTTGCGGCGATTTCGCAACGGATATTCACCAAACTTGGAGGAAACGTTTGCATCATCTTCTCCCACCTCTCCTTAGTCTTTGTTTTTCAGTTTTCTTTGTCGATTGGAGAGATATATGCAGATTTGTATGGCTTTTCTAGCTTAAACCTTTATTTGGGGCTCGGATGAAGTCCTTTGACTTGATCTATTGTATGAACTAAACTTTCTTGATGTTGTGAGTCTTATCTGAGCATATTTTATTTATTTATGTTTATTTCATAATATTACCTTGATCAAGTAATGTTGTGCGTTAGCCGACGTGATTCATACCGAGAGGAGGATCATGGCGGTGGAACCCCTAGATAAAACTTGTGAATCCATGACACGAGAGTGCTTGATTTTCGCTCGAGGGCAACATAATTTTTCATAGAACTCATTGGGTTTATCTGGAACTATCCACCGTGAGAGTAGGAGACCATTCGGGATAAGCATCAGGGTGTACCACCGAGAGGGGGCATCCTGTAACTTAGGGAAGATTCCTTATATAAAATGATAAACTCATGTATCAACTAAATTCTAGTTCAGATAGATCAGTCAATGTGGTGAATTCCGTAGCCCTGATATCTCTCAATTAGACACCCTTTATATTTTTATCGTTGCTTTTCCTATTTTATTTATAGTTGAGTTAGTTTACTTTATTCCCAAAACACCAAAAAATTGGATTGCTTAGCTTCTAAATATCAGAATCGTTGGTACTTGACCTAGCTCCCTGTGGGATCGATAATCTTTTATATTACTTCGATAACATCGTGCGCTTGCGGTGTGTATCAACAACGTCGTCTTCTCGGAGCAGCGGATGACGAGAGACGATGAGAGCGTTATCTCCCCCATGAGAGCGACGGCTTTGTGCGGGCGGCATCTTCTCCCCGTGAGTCGAGGACAACAACGAAGACGCGACAACAGAGGAGGCTGTCTTCCCAGCGAGTGATGACAGCGGCGGAGGCCGCTTCCCTCTTCCACACGAGCGGCAGATGGAGGTCCACCGCCTCCTCCTTTCCCCAAGGGTGATCTCAGCGACGTCCTCGGTGAGTATTCCAGCGACGCAAGATCGGACGAAGAGGAGAGGAGTCGAGCGTGTGCAGAGAACTTCGAGCCAGCGATGACGAGCGTCGCTCCGTTCGAGTGTGAACGACGAAGTGGAAGAAGGAAGCAGAGAGAGTTCCGGATGTGAGCTCCCCATGCAAGCGTCCTCCTCCAAGCGAGTGGTCTCAGCAAGCACTCCGACGAGTGTGAGCAGCGCTAGGAGAGCTCCTCATTCCTTCTCCTTCCCCAGGCGGAGACTAGCAGCGGCGATGACGAGCACGTCTTCCCCGGCACCGTGAGGTCAGACGAAGAGGAGGGTAGGTTGGAGTTAGGCTCACATGAGGTAGCGTCGCAAGGACTTGCTCTGATGATGCGGTTCCTAGGCGGGTGTCCGACGGGTGTCTGTTGGAGGAGCCGGACCTGGCCCCGACTTAGCAGACTGCATGGAGATATCTCGGTTGACGCGACGGCGGAGGCGGACGAGGCAAGAGAGGTAGTCGCCTTCTTGTCTCTACCGTCTTCCCTCCTCGAGCGGCAGCAACGAGGAGCCACCAAAGGAGGACTGAAGGGTGCTCTTCCTCATGAGCGATGGGTGAGACGAGCGTGTCTACCCTTCTAAGTTAGCAGTGGTGGACAGAGGTTTGCCACCTTCCCTTTTCCCCTCGCTGGCGCTTCGGCGAGTTGAGCCCAGGCACGAAGGTGCTTCGCCCTAAAGCCCCGGTGAGTCCAGCGAAGGCACAAAGGTGCCTAAGACTCCGGCGTGCAGCGTAGCTCCAGCCATGGCGGAGGCCGAGGAGAGCCAGACGCCGAGGGCGGCGTCCAACTTCGCCGGGGGAGATTGTTACGCCTATGGACTCGATGGGTCCTGGGCCGGGCCGAGCGTAGCATGTGGACCTGGCAAGGCCCACGATCTCGGCTAGAGATGGAGGCGGATTTGGGCGCCGAACGTGCGGAGGCGTGACCCGATCCAGCCTCAGGTGACGAGCGCGAAAAGGCACGCGTGTCTCTTCAGCTCGCAGGGAGCGTCTTCCCAACGAGACCGGGGGACCCGAGAAGTCATCTCCACGAGCCGGAGATGACGATGGCGGATGACGACGGAGGGGAGATGCAATATCCCAAGTTTTTGAAAAATAATTTTAGAAAATCATAAATTATATTGTGAAATTTTTAGGGATTTTTCTAAAATTTTTCTGAATTTTAAAAAGGTTAAAAAAATAGTTTTATATTAAAAAGTTTAATTTGTGCTCGCGGGGGTTCGAACCCGCGTCACGCCCGAGTTTTGGGCTCAACACTCAGCCGGACAACTGGGCTGAGCTCGATTTTGTTAATTAAACTGCGCTGATTTTACTTGATTCGGTTTTAATTTAATTTCACGATCAAGTCAACTTGTCGTCTTCCCCATTGTTTGCGGCGACCGAGTCGTCGGCAGCCTTTGCTATTTTGGGACGCATTCGACGTCTATTTGAGAGGGCTTCTCTTCACGTTGTTGAGATGAGAACCCTATGTTGTCTTCGAGCCGCGGCGCACCGTCAAGAGGGAGAGATCAAGCTCGAACCAGTCGCCGGAGTTCGAGCAGCGCCGCCTCAAGCTTCTGTCTGTCCGCTCCTCCTTCAGCACACATTTTCTGTTCCAGGTTTACGATATTGCTTCGTAGCAAGGTAATCATGTTTTCCAGTTATTTTGGTTTAGTTCCGTTGAGTTTTTGTGTTGTTCTGGGTGTCGACAGCGGCGACGCCACTGTCGATAGCTTCGATTGTTGCGAGAGCTTCGAACGTGGGTCGAAAGCTCACAGCAACCACCTCAAGAGCTTCCCTTCATCGTTGAGAGTTTTCTAGCGAAGTTTGGAGTCAAACAGACACTCGACGCGCCCTCAGGAGCTCGGCGGCGCAAGCGGCGGACGAAAGTCCGGCAGCCTTGCACGGCGGCGATTAGGCGGCGCGGGCGAGTGGCTGGTTCGGTTTGGTTTTAAGGTTTGGTCTGATTTATTTTGAAATAAACTCGGCTGGCTAAGTTTTGGAATTGATTTGAACCGGCTCAACAGATTGAGCGGTTTAATTTCAATATTGGCCCAACATTGGTTTTCTGGTCGGTTTGACCCTAATCCGGTTGAATCCTAGCCGGTTCAGGTAGCCGTTGGAAAGTTTATGAAAATGCCTATCTAATGGTATCTTGTGTGTCCCTAGATTCTTCGTATATTTTGTGTAATTTCGGTTTCAAGTTTCGGTTTGACTTGGTTCAGGGTAAATCTGACCGGTTCACTGTAATTCGGTCCGGTTCAGTGGCTTTTGGGTCGGGTTCATTGGATCCAAAGTTGGTTCCTTAGGTTTTGAGATGTTTCGCTTCTGTTTGTGGTCTCTGTTTTCACATTTGAATCTTGTTTGATGAAGTTCATGTATAAATCTATGTTTTAAAGCGGTTAATTCAGTGTTTGGCTTGCTTCGTTTGATAACTAGTTTTCTTGGCTTTTCAAAGGTAAGACCTCAAACCAGATTTCTGTAGATAAAAGTTTATTATCCTTGTTTCCATTGACTCATGTAGTATAATATCTTGGGCATATCGATGATTTGCTAGTGGTATTATTGTTATTTCAGTTTTAAGTTTCTATATACCAGTCAAGTATGTGTCAAAGCATAACCAGTTTTCTTGTATCCACGTGTGTTGACAGTTACATGTTATATTTGGCACATACTGTTAAGTCATTTTTATATTGGGAATTATATGCGATTTTTACTATTATATCTTCACTATTCTAGCATTTACACCTGATTTACATGGAATTATTGCAATATCTTCGGAATCTACACTCCTTGGTGTTTTTGCCTCATTTCAGGGAAAAAGCAAGGGAATGCGATCGTTTTCGGCTGAATCAGTATTCTCAGAAAGAACCACGACCCGCCCAGCGACCAGAATCCCGCCTCGTGGCTTCTGTGTCGCCTGATACTGATTTTCCAGACTTTACCCCCTCGCCTTCTCCACGTCAGATAGAAGGCTTCGAAAGAGCAAAAGAGGAATTCGACCAAGCCAGGGAGGACAAAACGAAAAAGCCCTATTCACGTAAGGGCATTGGGCGGATTATTAATTCGTTCATGCACGCACGTAAGGAATGGAGGCGGCGGCTGAGGAAGAAACTCTCCACCGCAAGAGCATGGAGAGGGCGGACCACCGATCAGAGGAAGAGGAAGACCTTACTAGGCGGCTTCTTCCTCCTCCAGGGAGTCTTATCTTCCTTTTCTCATTTATCTCATTCACCTTGTTACCCATGGATGTTATGCTGGGATTGTCTTGTGCTTTACCTTGGAACATGAATTTTGTAGATTAAATCCTGTTTCAGGGCTAGGGAAAGCCCCTTGAATGATTTATGCGTGGATTATAACTTTATTTCATAAACCCTAGATTGTTCTATTTTGCCTAGTTGCACTTTATCAATGGAGATTGTTATCTTGCTTTCTTCATATTTTAGATGCCCGGTATTGTCGAGAGGCACGTCCGGATGTTAGAAACCCTAGGCGGGAGTATCTTAATCATCAAACGAGAGTAGTTGATTGGTTACGGGTAGTGTATACCATTTTGCACTCATTGGGTTTATTTGGGTAGGCGTACTATGACGGTAAACGTTTATGCGTATAAATACCTTGTTGCATCCTCAAGAGGGGACAACTTGTACAAATGATGAGATGGTATGCACGATCCAGGGCTCATTGGGTTTACTCGACTAAGCGTACTATGACGGTAGACATTTAGCCGGGTAAGCACCTAGTTGCATCCTCGAGAGAGGACAACTTGCACTTTTATGGATTACCCTAGGACTTAACAAAGGGGAATTTTATATTGTTATTCATCCCTGCATAATGCGTCAAGGTGGTGGACCCTAGCCCAGTTCCTTTCTAGTTGTATCTTCGTCTTTTCATTACGGCCACAGCCGTAAATATTGAAATCTTCACCATTTTAGCTCCAAATTTGACGTGTAAGCTCATGATCTCCTTGGGAATCATGCTGTGGCTTCAAAACTCGCGAAATCCATCATTTTCATGCATTTTTACCTGTATTTTCAATAAAACCGAGAAAAGTGAAGATTCTGTGCCAAGTGAAGTAAAAATACCAAAATTAGCACAAAATCATGTAATTAAGCCTAAAATATAGGCAAAATGTGGTGTAAATACAACGCATCGGGCGTCTTCCCAACGAGACCGGGGGGACACGAGCCGTCGTCTCCACGAGCTGGGGATGACGATAGAGGCGAGAGCGCCTCGTCCTCCTCCTCCCTAAGCAGCTGACGGCGACGAGAGCGTCGTCTCTTCCCGAAGAAACGGCGGCGAGAGGAAGCCGTACTCCTCTCTCTCAAACGGAGACCTTCTGACGGTGAGGTCGGCGAGTACTTCGGCGCCAACGAGGCCAGACGGGAGGGATGAGTTGAGTGAGGAGAACGTGTATAGGGGGAAGGGAAAAAAAGGGGTTTTATGTAACCGAATTTTGAGGAATAAGAGCCGGCAAAACTTTACCCATCTTCCATATTTCCGGCGATCTTTCGGCACCCAATGGGGTGTCGACGAGAGAGGTGAGGGCGAAGGGCGCGAGCGGCCCTTCCCTTGCCGCAGGCCCCATTTCCGGCGACGTCCACACGGCATTTGATTTTAGGCGCGGTCTAGTCAATGCCACGGCAAAGATTGGAAATCGGATGCTTAGTAAGCATGATTAGCTAATTAAGTGTGATTAGTCTAATCGGCCTGACACCAGTTCAGTCCAAGGAGCGATTCAAAGCCCGGAGCAATCTCAGCCACATGTTCTCGAGAGTTTATCCACTACGTTTGTTGCTTTACATGTGCGAATTATCCATCCTCCTGCAGATCCACCTCTCTTCTTCCTTCTTCACTTCCTCGGTGCTTTATTTTTATCGAAATTCCTCTTTCTTATCAACTTTTCATTACTGTCATCAGCTCGCAAATTCTCATCCAGTTCCTTTCTAGTTGTATCTTCGTCTTTTCATTATGGCCCACTTCATAATTATGGCCACGGCCGTAATTATTGAAATCTTCACCATTTTAGCTCCAAATTTGACGTGTATGCTCATGATCTCCTTGGGAATCATGTTGTGGCTTCAAAACTCATGAAATCCATCATTTTCATGCATTTTTACCTGTATTTTCAATAAAACCAAGAAAAGTGAAGATTCTGTGCCAAGTGAAGTAAAAATACCAAAATTAGCACAAAATCATGCAATTAAGCCTAAAATATAGGCAAAAATGTGGTGTAAATACAACGCATCGTGCGTCTTCCCAACGAGACCGAGGGACACGAGCTGTCGTCTCCACGAGCTAGGGATGACGATGGCGGATGACGACAGAGGCAAGAGCGCCTCGTCCTCCTCCTCCCTAAGCAGCTGACGGCGACGAGAGCGTCGTCCCTTCCCGAAGAAACGGTGGCGAGAGGAAGACATACTCCTCTCTCTCGGACGGAGACCTTCTGACGGCGTGGTCGGCGAGTACTTCGGCGCCGGCGAGGCCAGAAGGGAGGGATGAGTTGAGTGAGGAGAACATGTATAGGGGGAAGGGAAAAAAGGGGTTTTATGTAACCGGATTTTGAGGAATAAGAGCCGGCAAAACTTTCCCCATCTTCCATATTTCCGGCGATCTTCCGGCACCCAATGGGGTGTCGACGAGAGAGGTGAGGGGCGAAGGGCGCGAGCGGCCCTTCCCTTGCCGCAGGCCCCATTTCCGATGACGTCCACACGACATTTGATTTTAGGTGTGGTCTAGTCAACGCCGCGGCAAAAATTGGAAATTAGGTGCTTAGTAAGCGTGATTAGCTAATTAAGTGTGATTAGTCTAATCCGCCTGACACTAGTTCAGTCCAAGGAGCGATTCAAAGCCCAGAGCAATCTCAGTCACATGTTCCCGAGAGTTTATCCACTACATTTGTTGCTTTACCTATGCGAATTATCCATCCTCCTATAGATCCACCTCTCTTCTTCCTTCTTCACTTCCTCGGTGCTTTATTTTTATCGAAATTCCTCTTTCTTATCAACTTTTCATTACTGCCATCAACTCGCAAATTCTCATCCAGTTCCTTTCTAGTTGTATCTTCGTCTTTTCATTACGGCCTACTTCATAATTACGGCCACGGCCGTAAATATTGAAATATTCACCATTTTAGCTCCAAATTTGACGTGTAAGCTCATGATCTCCTTGGGAATCATGTCGTGGTTTCAAAACTCGTGAAATCCATCATTTTTATGTGTTTTTACCTGTATTTTTAATAAAACCGAGAAAAGTGAAGATTCTGTACCAAGTGAAGTAAAAATACCAAAATTAGCATAAAATTATGCAATTAAGCCTAAAATATAGTATAAAATATAGGAAAAAATGTGGTGTAAATACAACGCATTTGGCATCTTCCCAACGAGACCGGGGGACACGAGACGTCGTCTCTACGAGCTAGGGATGAAGATGGCGAATGACGACAGAGGCGAGAGCGCCTCGTCCTCCTCCTCTCTAAGCAACTGACGGTGACGAGAGCGTCGTCTCTTCCCGAAGAAACGGAAGCGAGAGGAAGCCGTACTCCTCTCTCTTGGACGGAGACCTTCTGACGGCGTGGTCGGCGAGTACTTCGGCGCCGGCGAGGCCAGACGGGAGGGATGAGTTGAGTGAGGAGAACGTGTACAGGGGAAGGGAAAAAAAAGGGTTTTATGTAACCGGATTTTGAGGAATAAGAGCCGGCAAAACTTTCCTCATCTTCCATATTTCCAGCGATCTTCCGGCACCCAATGGGGTGTCGACGAGTGGCCCTTCTCTTGCCACAGGCTCCATTTCCGGCGACGTCCACACGGCATTCGATTTTAGGCGCGGTCTAGTCAACGCCGCGGCAAAAATTGGAAATCAAGTGCTTAGTAAGCGTGATTAGCTAATTAAGAATGATTAGTCTAATCGGCCTGACACCAGTTCAGTCCAAGGAGCGATTTGAAGCCCAAAGCAATCTCAGCCACATGTTCTCGAGAGTTTATCCGCCACATTTGTTGCTTTACCTGTGGGAATTATCCATCTCCTGTAGATCCACGTCTCTTCTTCCTTCTTCACTTCCTCGGTGGTTTATTGTTATTGAAATTTCTCTTTCTTATCAACTTTTTATTACTGTCATCGGCTACAAATTCTAATCAAGTTCCTTTCTAATTATATCTTCGTCTTGTTTTTCACCGCCTGAACCTACTTTCTTGAAATTTTCTGGGTACACCTCAAATCAGTGAAGGGAGGACATTGAAGCTCTTCGTACTCTTGCTGTTACCTTAAGATAACACCTTATCCTTTCGAATTGCCCCATCTATTATCAGTCAATGTTCAGTCCTGGAGCTTTCTGTTCTTGAGCGCTACGTGTTTGAGGAATTTACTCAATGGCTTTATCAACGTCGTTCGTGAGCCCTAGCATTCTTCCTCACAAATCGACCATCAAATGGCAGTCTTTGGGTAAAAAATCATCGGGTTTTGTGTCGTTTGCATCGATCCGAGGTCTCGCGGCATTGTCAACCGCTTATGATTTGGATCCCACGCATCAAATCCCTTCGAATTTTACCGAGAAAGACCTCCTTGGCATCATTTGCCGGCAGAAAGATGCAGAATCTTCGCTTAAGCTCCTTAGTTGGGCTTCAAAACAAGCAGATTTCACTCCAACTGCCTCCGTGTACGAAGAGGTCCTTAAACAGCTCGCAAAAGTGGGATCTTTCGAGAAAATGAAAGCTGTTCTCAAAGAGATGCAGCAGGCTGGATGCAGGTCTAGCCAAAGTACTTTCCAGATTTTTATCGAAAGCTACTCGAGGTTCCAACTGTTCCATGAAGCTGCTGATGTAGTTGTCAATTTAAAGGATGAATTTGGGGTTGAAGCAGATGCGTATATTTACAACTTTCTGCTTAATATACTGGTAGAGGAGAGTAAGATTAAGCTTATTGAGTATGTGTACTCAACAATGATAGATAGAGGAATCCGGCCAGATGTTTCTACATTCAATATTTTAATTAAAGCCCTTTGTAAAGCTCATCAGATTAAGGCGGCTATCATGTTGTTGGAGGAGATGCACAGCTATGATTTAGTGCCAAATGAGATAACTTTCACCACCCTGATGCAGGGTTTCATCGAGGAGGGCAATATGGAGGCAGCGCTGAGGGTAAGGGCTAAAATGCTGGAGGAGGGATGCTCTCCAACTAATGTAACAGTTAATGTCTTGATAAATGGCTATTGCAAGCAAGGAAAGCTAGTGGAAGCTCTTGAGTTTGTACAAGACGAGTGCACTAAGGGGTTTCAGCCTGATAAGTTTACTTTCAACACTCTAGTTAATGGACTGTGCCGTGCAGGGCATATGGACCATGCTCTTGACATCTTAGATGTGATGCTTCAGGAAGGGTATGATCCTGACATTGTAACTTACAATACATTGATTGCAGCGCTGTGTAAATCAGGTGAGATTGAAGAAGCTATGACTGTCTTGGATCAGATGGTTCACAGAGGCTGCTTGCCGAATATGGTCAGCTACAACACTCTAATCAGTGCTTTATGTGCAGAGAATCGACTTCACCAGGCTATGGAACTTGCCCGAACACTCACTCTTAATGGTCTTTTACCGGATGCATATACTTTCAATTCCTTAATCAGTGGTCTCTGTAGGGCTGGCAATCTAGAAATTGCTTTGCAGTTGTTTGAGGAGATGAAAAATAGCGGATGCCCGCCAGACGAATTTTCTTACAACATTCTGATTGATCACCTCTGTTTCTGTGGAAAGTTAGCGAAAGCTTTAGCCCTGCTGAAGGAAATGGAATCAAATGGTTGCGCTAGGAGTGTTGTGACATACAATACAATCATTGATGGGCTATGCAAGAATATGAGGATTGAAGAAGCTGAAGACATATTTTACCAGATGGAGAAACACGGCGTCTCGAGAAATTTGGTAACCTACAATACCATTATTGATGGTCTGTGTAAGAATGATAAGGTTGATGAAGCTACAGAACTTATGGATAAGATGCTACTCGAAGGACTGAAACCCGATAAGCTCACGTATAATTCGTTGCTCACTCATCACTGCAAGCAAGGGAATATAAAGAAAGCAGCAGATGTGGTTCAAACTATGACATCTAATGGTTGTGAACCTGATATTGTCACATATGGAACTCTAATAGGGGGTCTTTGCAAGGCAGGTAGAACTCAAGTTGCCTGCAAGCTTCTCAGAACAATACAGATGCAAGGAATGGTACCAACTCCCAAGGCATATAATCCCGTTATCCAAGCACTCTTTAAGCAGAGAAAAACTGGAGAAGCTGTGAGGCTGTTCAGGGAGATGATGGAGAAGGCTGCACCACCAGATGCTATCACATATAAGATTGTCTTTCGTGGTTTGTGCCGTGGAGGAGGGCCAATTGGAGAAGCTGTTGATTTCCTAGTGGAGATGACAGAGAAGGGATTCTTACCAGAATTTTCTTCTTTTTCAATGCTTGCTGAAGGTCTTATTGCCTTGGGCATGGAAGACAAGCTTAGTAAGATTCTTGAATTGGTCATGGAGAAGGCAAATTTCTCTCAAAATGAATTTGCCATGGTGAGAGGTTTCTTTAAAATTGGCAAATTTCATGATGCACTGGCCACTTTAGATAGGCTACTGAATAGCCGAAGACCTGAAAGGAGTAATTATAAGTAGTCTATTGACACTCGCGAAGATCAATCACCAGGACAAGGGGGTGGTGAGCGAGTCCGTTTCTTTTGTCTAAATGCTAACCTGTTCTGAAAAAAAAAAAAAAATTGAAGCAAGGCAAAGTGAATCCAAAGTTTCATCGTGTTTTGGTGGAAAGATAACCCAGGATTGGTTATACATAAATTAAGATGATAAGTTCATCTGAGATATGCTCTCCTTTTGTTGCTGAACACAATTCTATCAAATTGTCTTCTGTACAGATGATATTTTATGAGTAGCATGTACGTCAGGTGATACAAACATATGTCGTATTAAATCATTCGTGTGCAAATCTCATATAACATGAGATTTAATATTATGGTGTATTCAGAAATGACAAGAAAATGAAGTGACTGGCTTTAAATCACTAGATAATGAAATGTTAATATAATTAAAGGGTTAAGTGAAACGAAATTTCTTGAACCGAATGGAGCAAAGGTTTATTTGACCTTGAACCTTGGGTAAGGAGATCGGTTGACGTCCGACTGGAGACAATATATTCTACAATGTTAATTGCTTTTCAGTAATCGTAACCAGAGCCTAAAGCCCACGATAAAGGGGTAAATTTGGGATTTCAGATACTTCATGTCACGCCCCGGTCGGATCGGCCTAAAAACAACACTTATCCGTTGTCTTAGGGCCGTCCGGCGGAACACCGGAATGTGATCGCGCTAGGGTTTCCGGACCGAATCTTGTCCCCAAATTCGAAACCCTAGTTCCCCGCTCAACTTTTACCCCCAAATTACAATTCGCACGGAAAGGATTGGAAAACCCTAACCCTAATTTGAGAAGACCGGAAAGGATCGGAAAACCCTAAATCAAAATACCTCACTGGTCAAAATCAACTTTGACCAAGTCAACCGGCAACGCCGCAATCCGAACTCGCCGATCGAATTCGTCCCGCTGATGTCGGAGTTGCGTCAGCCGCCAAAATCGCCTCGCTGCTCGCGTCGCCTCCGATTTTGACCTGGTCAAAATCGGCACAGTCGCCTCGAGGCGTTCGCTCGTCGTCTCCACGCGAACGCTGTCTGCGCACGAACGCTGTCTGCGTTCGCTCGCGGCTCGCCGGAGAAGAGGAAGCCGGTAGGGGGAAGAACGCCGTCTTCTGCCCTCAGCCTTCAGTCGTCGTCCGGCAGCCTCCTACCGTCAGAACCCGTCGACGATGATGAAGAAGGACTTGGGACGCAGTCGCCGGAGATAGGGAAGAACTTTCGTCGGAAACAGGGGAAAAGCTTCGTTCGATTTATCCGTAAATCTGAACTACAAAAACCCCTCACCTCTCGTCTTCTCACGTCGGCGGCGACTCTCGCCGCCGATTACAATCTCACTAGCTCTCTCAACTCCCTGGAACTCTCGTTCGCAGGCGCTCCGATCGCCGATCTCGTAGTGTCCCGATCTCTCTCCGATGAAGCAAAAGATCCCCTTTGCAGTTCGCTCGATCTCCTTAAAAAGGAGAGCTGCCGTCTCTGGTGAAGCCTGCTTCCGCCCGGAACTCTCGCTGCTCCTCAGACCTCGTCGCCGTCCAAAGTTTGCGCCGAAGACTCTGCTACAGATGCCGTGAAGCTGCGTTCAACACTGCGTCCGAGTCTTCCGAATCCAGCGCTGCCCACGTCCGCATCAGGGTTGGCCGCTGAAGACGCCGCAGCCGTCGCCTAAATGACCTTCGTCCGCGTCCAACTTCAATGCTGCTGACGAAGTCCTCCGCCGCTCGTCCATGCCGCCGTGTCTCCTTCGTCCGAAACGCGCGGATCTGATGACCGCGACCCGCGTCCGCTGCAGACGATGCTTTCGGGCGGCGGGGCTTCCCCTTGGGTTTGGGCCAGTATTTGGCCCATTGCGCCTTGGGCCGAACCGGGGAGTCCAGGGCCTAACAATTCTCCCCCGCCCAATTTGGACATCGCCCTCGATGTCCGGCACGGGCACGCCGCTTAACGTCTGGCGGCGAGCCACCGCTCTTGCTCAGCACAATTAACCTCGTGGGCTTCTTTCCAGATCTGCTCCCTTTTGCGTTGGAGCTTCTCATAGTTCGTACGTTGCATTGCATTCTCTTCCGCTTCTATCTCCTCCCAAGACCTTGGTGAAGTCTTTTCCTCCACTACCTGCTTATATGTCTTTTTTTCCTGTGGAGGGTTCGCATCTCCGGAGCTCGTCTTCGGCTTGACGTTGCCCATGTCGACTGCGTCTTTCGGCTCTGCTTCTGCGGGGGTCGGTGATGATTTTCCTACGACCACTGAGGCAATGCGCACAACTCCTATGCGGGCCTCTACTGGTTCCTCGTCATGCACCACCGCCGGTTTCTCAGCTAGCTCCCGATGCACAATCACTGCAATTGCGTTCACCCGTTGTCGGTCCGGACAGTCGCGTATCCGGTGCGGTCCCTTACACAAGAAGCAGGCAATCGGTCTGAGTTGACCCTGCCCTCTCTCTGCAGGTCGAGTATGCTCCTGCCATGCTGGTTTTCCTCCATTCCGTCGGTGAGAGAGCCTCTCTCTCTCTAGCGCTCTAGGTCTGGGTGGAGATGGTCGTTTTGGAGGCGACCTTTGTGCTCTCTGAAAGGTCGTCCCTGAAGTCCTCTGGTCCACAAGAGACTCGGCTATAGCTGCAGCCGTCCTCCATTCCTGCGGCGCATGTCGTCGGACCTTCGTTGCCGCCCAGGGTTGGAGATTCCGGAGGAGGAAGTACCTCCTGTCTCCCTCCGTCATCTTAGGTAGCTCCAACATCAGCGCGGAGAACGCCCTGACATACTCCTGGATCGTCCCTGTGTGCTTTAGCCGATCCACCGCCTCTTGCGCTTGGTCCACCGAGTTTCCGGGAAGGAACTGCTGCCGCAGTTCCTCTCGGAACACCTCCCATGTCCAACTAGTCGCCTCTGATGTCGAATCAACTTTGGTTCTCCACCAGAGTTTTGCATCGTCTGAGAGATATGTTGTGCACACCCTCACCTTCTCCTGGTCTGAAACATGGTTAGCCTCAAAGTATTGTTGCATATCCCAAAGGAAGTTACCCAATACTTTTGCTGATCTGGCCCCCTTGAACATTGCAGGTTCTGGGGTGCGAACCTTCCCGTTGCTGTTGGGAGCCCCATACTCCGCCCTGGTTGCTGTAGGGGCACCTCCTTGTGCCTGCGTCAATGCCATGCGCGTCTACGCAAGATCTGCCAATATCTGCTGCTGTGTTGCCGTGGAGTTGGTTAACTGTGTCGTCAAGGTCGCTACTTGTCCTTGCAACGTTGTCACTTGCTGGGTTTGTGCCGTCAAGGTTGCTATCTGTCCTTGCAAGGTTGCCACCTGCTGTTGTAGCGCCGCCATCCCTTCAAAATTTTGCTGGGCTTCAGCCATTCCAGCCAAAGTTTGTTGAAGGGCAGTAATTTGCAACCTTTGCTCCTCTACCGTGCGATGGATGTCCTCCACCTGAGGAACCACCGCATCCCTGTTGTTCCCTGTCAAACCGAGCACCTGCTCGATTCGCGCAATACGATCTCCTTGATTCACCATGCTGCTGGATCACTTTAGGCTCTGATACCTGTTGTCATGCCCCGGTCGGATCGGACTAAAAACAACGCTTATCCGTTGTCTTAGGGCCGTCCGGCGGAACACCGGAACGTGATCGCGCTAGGGTTTCCGGACCGAATCTCGTCCCCAAATTCGAAACCCTAGTTCCCCGCTCAACTTTTACCCCCAAATTACAATTCGCACGGAAAGGATTGGAAAACCCTAACCCTAATTTGAGAAGACCGGAAAGGATCGGAAAACCCTAAATCAAAATACCTCACTAGTCAAAATCAACTTTGACCAAGTCAACCAGCAACGCCGCAATCCGAACTCGCCGATCGAATTCGTCCCGCTGACGTCGGAGTTGCGTCAGCCACCAAAATTGCCTCGCTGCTCGCGTCGCCTCCGATTTTGACCTGGTCAAAATCGGCACAGTCGCCTCGAGGCGTTCGCTCGTCGTCTCCACGCGAACGCTGTCTGCGTTCGCTCGCGGCTTGCCGGAGAAGAGGAAGCCGGTAGGGGGAAGAACGCCGTCTTCCGCCCTCAGCCTTCAGCCGTCGTCCGGCAGCCTCCTACCTTCAGAACCCGTCGACGATGATGAAGAAGGACTCGGGACGCAGTCGCCGGAGATAGGGAAGAACTTTCGTCGGAAATAGGGGAAAAGCTTCGTTCGATTTATCCGTAAATCCGAACTACAAAAACCCCTCACCTCTCGTCTTCTCACGTCGGCGGCGACTCTCGCTGCCGATTACAATCTCACTAGCTCTCTCAACTCCCTGGAACTCTCATTCGCAGGCGCTCCGATCGCCGATCTCGTACTGTCCCGATCTCTCTCCGATGAAGCAGAAGATCCCCTCTGCAGTTCGCTCGATCTCCTTAAAAAGGAGAGCTGCCGTCTCTGGTGAAGCCTGCTTCCGCCCGGAACTCTCGCTGCTCCTCAGACCTCGTCGTCGTCCGAAGTTTGCGCCGAAGACTCTGCTACAGATGCCGTGAAGTTGCGTTCAACACTGCGTCCGAGTCTTCCGAATCCAGCGCTGCCCACGTCCGCATCCGGGTTGGCCACTGAAGACGCCGCAGCTGTCGCCTAAATGACCTTCGTCCGCGTCCAACTTCAACGCTGTTGACGAAGTCCTCCGCCGCTCGTCCATGCCGCCGCGTCTCCTTCTTCTGAAATGCGCAGATCTGATGACCGCGACCCGCGTCCGCTGCAGACGATGCTTTTGGGCGGCGGGGCTTCCCCTTGGGTTTGGGCCAGTATTTGGCCCATTGCGCCTTGGGCTGAACCGGAGAGTCCAGGCCTAACACTTCACGTCTTAAAAGCCCTAGCCTCAACTTGCCGATCTCACTCTTGATGGATATAAAGGCCTCTCCAACCGGTTTGGTTCTTGACTGAAGTCTTCGGAGGCGGAAAACCCTAACGCTAGCTGCAATCATGGTACTCCGATACAAATTTTCTTCCTCTTGTCTTCGATATTTCTCTGTTCTACGCGTTTTAATTTTTAGTAAATCAGATTCAGAAACTGATATTTAATGCTTAACTACTGCATTAAGATTTTCTTTTTTGTCGAGATGAGGAAGGGAGTGGAGAAAGTTGGTTTTGGACAATTAAACAAAAAGGAGCCTCTTAAAATTTGTGGAAATTTGCTGATAGAGTTTTCTCCAGTGATTGTTTGTTATTTTCAATCTATACTGCCCATGAGTATTGGTGGCGTGCAGCCTATTCTTCGAGATTCTTATTGCTACTGCAAATCGTATTCCAAAAAAGATTATTTTGTATATGTTCCAAAGCTGACAGATTCGCAACATATTTCAGCTTCTTAACTGTCCTCATTTTTTTCCTTTTTGGGTCCACTCGTGTAAATGCTGTCATTTTACTGTTGCTGATCATGTACAGTCCAGATTGTTGTTCTCTTCATCCTTGTGATAATTCAAAGTGTCTCTTGGATAGCCGATTAAGTGTACTTGGGAAGCAATTGTCGCCCACAAAGTAAGAGTCCTTGTTAAGCAATAATCTACTCGTCCAAAGAAAGCTTTGTATTCTTTTTGCAACTGGCACCTGTTATAAAATCTAACTTCTGTACGACTGTACAGATTTGAGAAATTTGATGAAATGGGATAATTATCATTTACATTTATTAGCCATTGCTATGTTTTGGTGAGTTGACTTCACAGTTGGACACGTTATTATTTTGTTATAATGGTAGCTGTAGGTAAATCTCTGCATGCCATCTTACAGGATTTTAAAGTTGTACGTATAATATTTTTCCTGTCGTATTACCTGATTGAATATAGCTAGCAATGTCAATCATTTTTCCTACAAGCTTAACATGAAATGATAGGTTTATTTGATTGAATTATCTAAATCAAGTGCCGGAGTATTTTGAGATGTGGCCTTCCTTTATTTAGCTAGCAGCTTCTTCCCTAGCTACTGTTGAACCTTTTCTTCACTTATGTTTCTTAGTGATGGAGCTTAAAATTAACTTTATGATGCAGGTGAACGTTCCCAAGACAAAGAAAACATACTGCAAGAACAAAGCATGCAGGAAGCATACCCTTCACAAAGTTACACAATATAAGAAGGGAAAAGATAGCCTTTCTGCCCAAGGAAAGCGCCGCTATGACAGGAAGCAATCTGGTTATGGTGGGCAAACGAAGCCTGTTTTCCACAAAAAGGTATTCCTCTTCAGTTCTTCAGTATTATTGTAGTCACATACTTGCCTACTATTGGATCACAAACAAGTGCAGCGTGCTAAGACTAGTTATTCCATAGTCAGGCGAAAACAACCAAGAAGATTGTTTTGAAGCTTCAATGCCAGAGTTGCAAGCATTACTCGCAGCATCCTATAAAAGTACTTGCTGTCATTTTTGCCTTCTTTCCTTTAATCTTTTTCGTGTAACTAATATCATATTCATTCTCTTTTTTCAGCGATGCAAGCATTTTGAGATTGGTGGAGATAAAAAGGGGAAGGGAACTTCTCTCTTCTAGGTTTTTTTGTAATATTTTCTGTATCTCTTTTGGTTAGATTGAGATGCTGGCATTCTCTGAACTTGGTTTTATCGGATATGCCAATTTTTATTCCTCGGTGACTGAAACGGTATCAAATACTGATGATGTATTACCTAATAGATTCTGTCCTTCTATTGTCAATGTCTTTAGTTTATGTAACGAGGACGCAAATGTCATCCAGCAATGGGAAACTGTCATTGGTGAATATGGTAAATTTTCCCCGAAATTTCTTGTTTCCTCATCAGATAAAATGTTGCCTAACTGAATATTTTAGTTTGTAAAATTTCTGGTTGGTAGAACATAGGTTTGTGTGTTTGCGATACATTCTTAGGAAGTGGCGTTTCAGGAAAAGGTTGTTTCTACCTATTGCATTGTTGTCAGTTTACATCGATGAGCCATTGACTTTCAGATGTGTGGTTGTCACGTTTCAGTTGCAAACAAGTCGAGCTTTTGAAAGTAACTTTAAGCGCATGAAGCCATAGCTCGTTTATTGTTCAGTTTAATAAGCTTGAATAATAGTTTGTACATGCTTGAACTCCAAGCAATAGAAAGGCTTGAACTATGTTAATTTTGTGGGTTGAATCGAACTGTAATCAGTCATGGTCGACAAATTTGGAAGTAGTCTTAATGAGAGGATCTTCACACAATATTTGCTCAATTTTTGGTTACACATATAATAGCATAATGCGTGTCCATTGCAGTTTAAATAGTTTGGCAAAGGTCGAAATTGCTGCTGTATAGTTGAGTGCTGGATTTTTGAGTTGGCAAAATGTGAAAGTATGAATGAGTTTTTAAGGTTGTACTTGAACTATCCTGTCAAAATTAAAATTATATTTATTTTTCGTGTTGATTCAAAACCTTTTTTAGTGAATAGCTTTCGTGGGGTTGTGGATTTGTGGAAGAACAGAAATTAGAGAAAAAAAGAAGAGTAGAGGGCCGGAGAGAATTTTGGTGTCGGAAAGAGGATTTTGTTGTGCTTCATTTACTTTCGAATTATAGTAATGAGGAATTGTTGCCAAGAAGAACCAAACATGGTACCGTTACCAATGACAGTTCAGAATCTCTATGTAGCATGATAGCAAGAAAGAGGCAAGAGAGGTTCATTGGAGAAAGAAAATACCCACATAGCGCTAATTTGGGGAACTAGGGAGAAAGTAGAAGCGACTCCTCAAAGTTTTCGAGAAGAGAACTCATCTTGATTATTTATGATCAGTAAAATAATTATGCATTTCTTATGCAAAAATCTATTGGATAGAGAGGCATTACCTTATACCACAATATTACACAATGTCAAGATTCATTTTCCAATCTGACTAACACATGGATGCGCGATTAAGTTAGCGGTCCAAACACAAGTCATGTTGGCCGAGTATCAAACATTTGAATGCAATATCTAACATCAAACTCTCTAAAGTTTTAAGTTTTTTTTTCTTGAAAAAGAGATTAATTAAGCATTGGAACATAGATCCAAGTTCAAAATACAATTTAGAGCGAAAAGCCATTTAGAAGTAATTTTCCTTCCGGCCGCAGTCGAAGTAGCTTCAAAACTAATGGATATACATACACTCGGGCAATCCTAAAAAAATGACAATTTGAATTATATTTTTCACAAGGAAAATAATTCTTAATTTGCACATAATTACAATTATATTCCCAACTTTTCCATTTTTCATCCCAATTGTTTGTTTGTCTAATAATTAACCTACTAATTAATTACTCATTAGTGGATTTGGCGAGTAGCTTTTTTGGTTAAGGTAAAGATGGAAAAAGAAATTAGATGGCTACCTTGAGAAGGGTATTCACATGAAAAAGGAAAAAACTCGATAGAGCCGAATCAATTTTGTGTTCTTTTCTTAGAGTCGCTTTTTTTTTTCCTTTCGCACATGTATGTTTTCATTTTTTTTTTTTTTTTTTAAAAAGAGAAGATTAATTTCAATGAATTAATCAAAAGCGGTTCTCTTGTTTTTCTATTCCAACATCGACTTGCTAATATGATCAATGTATAACTGGATTCTAATACAAATCTTAGATAAGTAATTATGATCTCTTCATTTGAGGAACAAGTTAAATTATGCATTACATCTTAGCTTTTTATTTATATTATCCAATTTCTCATATATTTCGATATGTGTAAATTTAATTTAGTTTGCACATTAAAATACTTTTTTTAAGAAAATAAAGAAAATTTCGTGAATACCTAGATGTGACGAGATTTCATTACACAATAGCAAGCAATAATGACGACGCATTTGAACAAATGCGGATCGAAAAAAATAAGTAAATAAATTGAATTAACAGCCTTTAAATTGTCTGAACTTAGAGATGTGCTCGTATGTCACAAGCAATATTAGTTCCAAACTGATGTTAATCTCCTACTAAAAAGAATATGAATAAATATAATAGGCAATGTGAATTTATTGTCCATCTATATATCTCCGTCGCTGCTGCTTCTCCTTCTTCCCAAAATTGAAATCCCACTTACTGAACCAACAAATCTGTGCTATCCATCAGGATAAGTAGCTAGTGTAGTCACTTCTTAGCCTGCGAATTGAACACAGAGATTCATTCACGAGTGATATAACTGAATTTCAAGATTTAATTACAGACAGAAGCTGCAAATCCAAAACGTTATGTTTTTTCATTGACACCACACAACTGTTCTGAATCTCAATTACCTGAGAGTAGATAAAAGTTCCAAAGATGGCGATTGCAGCTCCGAGGGCATTGACGGGTCGCAGAGGAGTGCGGAAGATTATGATGGATGCAACAATCACAGATATCCTCTTCATGGTGTTGCCCACGCTGAAAGTCAAGGGAGAGATCTCATCCAGTGACATGTAGGAGAACTGGTTGTACAAGTGATAGAAAACGCTTTGGGCCGCCATCCACCTGTAGCATTCACAAGTAGGTGTTTATTGTAAGAGTTACAGTGATGTTTAATTCAAACAAAAGAACTTGAGTGATGTTTAATTCTTGGTTCTGATTCAGAATGTAAGTTTGGAGAAGATTCAGAGGCAACATTGTGTTTTACCAGACAATTTGAGGGCCGATCTCAGCAACTGCGCTATTCCAACCAGATACCCAATTTTGAGGACCTTCCACAGCAATGGCAAAAGGCGTGAGGATCAAGAGCGAGAGGATAGAGAGGCACGCGTAGTAGTTCATGCCGCTGACTTCCTCGCCTTTCATTCCCTTTTTCGAGAAAATGTTTCTGAACACAAACGCAAGGTTTGATATCATGGCCCCCATGAATCCTGCAACAATGCATGAATGAGCAAAGATTATACTTTTACCAAGTGAAACTAACACGCCAATCTAGCTTTGACGGAAATTCCAACATGGTATTACGAAAATGTTTAAAGAGAACAACTATACGAACGCATGCAAAACTAGGTGAATTTCTACAGCAACAACTCGTACCAGTCATGTTGAAGTTCAGCTCTGTCACCGCCGCTAGAGCGCAGCCGCCGATGATGGGGAAGAGCGACAGGTAAACGGGCAGAGGGAATCGCTCCCCCAACAAGAACCTCGACACCAGTACGCTGAAGGCTGGTTCCCCGCTCTTAATAATGTGAGTGAACGACACCGCCACCTTCGACATGCTCACCGTTGCCGCCACATGCCCAATTGTGTGCGCCACCGCCACCTAAATAAAGCAGAACAAACACCGTCAAAATCCCATCTTTTCGCTGTCAAACCCACAAAAATCGTAAATTTATCACCGGCGTGAGGGCCTTCCAGAAGTTCAGGTCGGTCTTGGGCGGGTCGGCGATCCCCGTGGCCCAAGAGAAAAGCATTATGAGAGAGCCGACGGCGAGGGAGAGGGTGGAGGTCAGCCAGGGGAAGGGGAAGACGTTGAGGACTTTCTTGTTGTAGATGTTGAAGACCACGTTGAGCGCCCACCACGTTGCGAAATAGAACCCGATCTTGGCTTGCTTCGCTACGGCCGCGTTCGCTTCGTCCTCTGGCAACGGGACAGCCTCCGACCGGCGGCTCTCGTAGGCCCTCGTCTTGGGCAACGGCCCATCTCGAGAGACGAGGCCTCTTAGAGGGGATAGGTACAGGGGTTTAGACGAAAGGGACGAACTCAGCTTAACCCAAGAAGACGAAGTGGAACCAGGAACCGCGATCCGGGACGATGGTCTCCATAGAGACTTGGGTTGCAAGAGATCGGGGGCGACGAAGGTCGCCGTGGATTGCTTCACCGAAAAAACCAAATTCGCCATTGGAGTTTGGAACGGAGGCGTTCACAATCCGTTTCAGTTTCCAGTTTTTATAGCGTGAAAGCGACATAGAAGAGAGAGTTTTACGGCTGCAACTTCTCCGACAGAGGAAGGTTTTAGTGGAGACCGAGTAAAAAGCGGACAAGTGTTCAAGAGCTGTTCGTGCGCCTCTCTCTCTATATTATATATAATTAAAGTTATTATAATATATACTATAAATGTAATAACTATACTATTTATATACTCTTTACTAAAAATGTTCTTATTTATAATAATAATATTAAGTACATGTTAATATTAGATATTATAATTAACTAGCGTTGTGATTATAATAAATATTATTAATAATATAAATAATAACTTGTTATTCAATTATTTAAAATAACATTGTTATTGGTTATAATTTATATCTATTTTTATTATCGCTCTTATAATTAGTATATACTTTTATAAATAAATTATTACTTATATATAGACCAAGCAAAAATTGACTTGATCTACCAACGCAATCTAACCTGACACAAAATTAAACAGGTTTGGGTTAGGTCTTCTCGTGCTTAGGTTATAATTGAGTTAACTAATTTGTTACTTAAATTAATTTTGGACTCAGTTGGTCATAAGTTGAGTTGACGTGCATAACATGTCTTTAATATGCATAACCCAAGCCTAAGTCGCTGAGCCCAAATAGCCCACATATAAATAATCTAAATAAAATTTAAAACTTATTTTGAGTGTTTATTTTGTCTACTGTAGCTAGAAATGAGCATTTCAGTTTAATCAGTTTTATTGATTATCGAATTTTTTTAATAAATTTGATAAAAAAATTTTTAATTTCAGTAACAATAATAAATTTTATAAAATTCGGTAATCAGTTTTGATTTTGATTTTTATATTTTTGGTTATGTAAAAAACTAAATTTATCAATATATATATGTATATTAAATCATATTATATATATCATAATCCAATTACATAATATTATTAGAATACTAGTTAACCCAATAACCTAATTAACTAAAATACTAACACTAACTATAAATATTGTAAGGATGGATTAAATTATAGTATTATAAATATCACATTATCGGTAAGATTTCGAGTTTTGTAAAATTCGGTTTAGATTTTGATTTTTAAAATTTTGATATAAAAGAAAATTAATAATATTTTTTGGTAAATTCAATATTAGTAAATACGGAATGCATATCAGCCTAATTAAATTAATATAATTAACTAATATTATTATTCGTATGGATGTTATTATCTAAGATTTGTTGTACTCATATTAACATGAGTGGTACTGTTAACATTATTGTTAACATTATTATGTATGTATTGAATTATCATAACTAGATTAACTGGTGCTTAATTACCAAACTACAACAAAAAGGAGAGAAGCAATTAAGAAAACAAAATCTTAACAGCCTAAGCTGACATTCCTTTTTTTCCTAATTTATATGATAAGAATCATAATAAATAATAAACAATTCAAACCAAATACTAATATATTACAAAAACAAATACTCTGAAAAAAAGTAGTATATATTATTTCTTGTGCAACGCATCACGTGATGCTATCTCCATGCACGAATCCAAAAGCACCGAAGATTTTTTATCCAGCGCATGCAGCCACGTGAACATGTGTTGGCGACCAGACAAACTGCACAACGTTAGGAACAAGATGGAAGTGCAAACCTTTTCACAATGCTCCTGCAAGAGGAACATGTGAAGATTATATGCTCCTGAAAGAGGGACATCACTTATCACACGTCAAGCACCTTCCTTCAAAACTGGCTAAGTAATGCTTCCAAACCCGCTGAAATCAGCACCAGAAACAGGGTCAGTTTTCAGAACAACATTGGTCGGATTAGGTTTGCGCAAGTGCAGCAGTTTGCATCAACACCACACATGGCTCTACAATTCCCTTCTGTCGATGAATGGACTTTCTCTGCAGGATTTGAAGTGACTGAAACACTGAAAAAGTTCATTACAGAAAAACAAAGAACAACTGTTGATCTGTCACTCTCAGTTTCTACCTGTAATGCAATCTTTGAACATTTTATAGTTTATGTCAAGTTTGTGTGTGTGTGTGTGAAATTAGAGCTGGAATGGAATTGCAAACCTCAATTCATTGAGCATTGGGATAAAGATGAGGTGAGGAAATCAATCGTTGTGGATTGGTTGCTCAGTGGTGATCAATGCAACTATTACAGCAAACTGCAACAGCGAATTCAATGCTTTAATAATAATGACAGTTGACATGAATTTTACTAAATGTTGTTTAGTGGTAATCATTGTCTCTTAAAGCAAATGGCAAAACAAGCATTCATTAATTTGAGAGCGAAATGTTACAGGATTAACAGTTTGCTGCTTGAGACACAACCTGGACAAATTCTGATTTTTCTGTTTCTGATTGCTGACTAGCCAATCAACACTGCACTGTTACCTCCAATCAAACAATTGATTTCTTTTTCTTGGAATAGATAAAGAAAGGAAACTGATAGGGAAGGAGCCTGGATTCGGCTACTGAACCACTGTATTTTTACCATCAACTTTTCTTGTTTCCTGTACCATGGAAGTTGCATAAAACATGGTATGATATGGTACCAATGTTTTTGGATCCACTATTATTAATTTAGGCCTAAGCATTTGCTTGTTTGGGTATGCCACATATGTGGCGCTCAAATGAGAACCTCCATTTTCTATATGGAGCTCGGGGTCAAGCTTCTGTATCACTCATCTTGAATCTTGGGAGTTGAAGAACAAAGCATGGCGCAGGTCTTAGATTTTTTTTTTGTTTTTTTTTTTTAGGTCTTAGATTTTGACCGGCAAGATTCTCACTGATCTTCTGTAATTGTTTTCTTGGATTTCCACTTTTACGGTTCCAATTTCTAAAGTGGATAATGCTTCAGCTGTCCTTTTGTGTTTTCGCTTCAGGAAATGTTGCTCTGAATAATATATGGCTTTCTAAAAGTTGCTCTCCTCTACTTTCGCTAGCCTTGGTGGCGAACTAAAACCATGGAGTAACTAAAAAAACGGCTCAATAACTGTCAATAGGACCGACCAGAGTCATATTTATGTTTCCTACTGTAATGCCGCAGATAAAATAAACTGTAAAAAGAAAAGAGAAAGAAAAGATGGAGAGAGTTAGGTACGGGAGTTGTAATGTCAAAGACATCCCCTTTGCTTCTCTTCTTGCACGTCTCATTCAAATATTTTGTTTCCAAGTGTGTGACCCCAAGACTTTGCACCACCTCCCTACCCCACACCAGTAGAATACATATTCTCTATTCTTTTTTTGCTTTTTGCATTTTGATCTGTCTCTCCTTTCTTCTTTATATAAGTTTCATGAGGTTCTTTCCTGATCGATGAACAACAACAACAACTAGTGACCATCATTTCCAAATCACTAACATGGAGGAATCATCAGTTAACAACTCCTGTCCCAACGACGGCTCAGCTTGTTCTGGAGAGAGCAGCTGGACCATGTACTTGGAGGACTTCATGGCTTCCGAGGCAAGGAGAGCAGCCGGTGGCTTCTCCTCCGGTGCTGTCAGTGGGAATTCCATGATCTCCGATGCGGCTTCTTGTGCTGCATGGAAGCCACCGCCGGCGAGCTTTGAGGTATCGGGAAAGTACAGGAAGTTGAACCTGAAGAAGAGGAAGGGGAAGGGACTAGTACTGGAGGATGATTCTTTAGAAGATACTGCTAGTTCACCTGTCAACAGCCCCAAGGTTAGATCATATAAGTTAATTTCACTATCCTTATTTCTCAAGAACTTTTCAGGTTTTTACTTATTCTGGTGCTGTATTGCATCCAACAGATTTCTGAGTTCACAAACTGGAATCTGGACTCGAGCAAGAAACATGCCAACAAATGCACTGCTCAGGTAATTTCACCAATGTTTTTTTCTCCAATTCTTTTCTTTTCTTTTGATTTTAGTTTTCTTTGCTTCTGGATGCTGTAGGAAGATGCTGTAGGGTATAGGAGTGATCAAAAGCCGAATGAAAATATTGTAAGTGAATTTGATTTTGTTGAGAGGAGAAACGAATGCACTGAGCTGAAGAAAAGAGGGCTTTGTTTAGTTCCTTTGTCCATGTTGCTAGATCATCTGTGAACTACGAAGAGCTTTTAGTTTAATGTATTTGTCCAAACAAAGGACACTCAGCTCTCTCCTACCTCTATGGCTATGTATTGATTACTGTAATTAATTAGGAGTATATAAGAATGCTTTTTTTTTTCCAGCTTTGTGATCATTGGTATTGCTTACAAATAATTGACGGGTATGAACAGTCAAATACTTTGTTTGGCATTCTTTGGGACTACAAATCAGTGACGGCAATTTATTGATTTGGAGTAATTTCTATGAATACTTAAAATCTCCAGATTCCAGAGTGAGTTAAACTATATATAGGAGCATACAATAATTCAATTAAATTATACACTGTTGAGAACCTTAGAAAGTTCAATTCATTGAATTCAATTAAACTATTAGCAGCAGACTGTTATTTTATACAGTCCAGGTTTGACTTTGGTGGCATACTGGCATCCACAAACAATAGAAAACGGAGTCATATGCTCTATAATTGAACCACTAATCAAAAGAAGAACAAATGATAAATGTTCTATTAAGAACTGTTTGCACGCAAGATTGACATGAGCAGGTAACATAGGAAACTTTCCAAGATTGTCATCCATGTGCAGTAGCGCTATTGTCAACTTAAAATTCTACAGATTTCTAACTTGATTGATGATGAGTGTTTAGTCATAATATTTCTTCTTCTTCCTGATAAATTGGCTTCAATTGCTTATTTAAGGCAGTATTAATAAGAGAAAGTTGAGCTTTGAAAGTGATGGTTGAACTGAATGCTGATATAGGGCGCCAGATAATGTTAAAAAGAAAGGTTGGTTGAGTCAAAAGAGTTGCAGGTGAGAACAAGGAAATATGGATGAGAAGATGAAATCAAGATTGGAAAAAAAAATTGGAAATTTATGCAACCACTCCTGCATCTCGGAGAATTTGGGAAATAAGGCTCGATGAAACAGAAACACATTTAATATTTGTGCTTCCATTGTTGGACTTTTAAATTCCAACCGTTGAAATTTTCATTTTTTTTTCATAATTTTTATATCCACATATCAGCATAGTGGATAATATATAGATAGATTGTAGCTGAGAGCGAACTGCGGCTTGATTGATTCAAAATTGAGTTGCGAATATGACCAATTCAACAACTGGACAAGCATTCTCTTAGAACTTATACAAGTTCGCGCTACTTCACCTCATTCTAAAATGTCCAAAAATTGAATGGCTCTTAGGTATTTATGTGTATTATTATAGGCAGGTCAATTAATGAAAACAACTTGTTCAAAAAAAAAACACCCCCAATTAAAATAATCCTGGAGATATCTGAATATTATTTAAAATAAAAATAAGTTATTGTCGTGAGTTTGGACAAAGAATGTTTTAATATTATATGATTTAATATTTTAATGCAATCAATAATCAATATGTGGGAGATAAAGATATTCTAGAACATCTTATATCATTGACTAAGAAAGCACGTTCGTTAAGTGATACGGTCAAAGATATCAAAGCATGTTTTAATGCGAAATGTTTTTACTGATCAAACATTAATCTGGTGCACCCAAACATTTATGTTTTTATACTTTGTATCTATTTATAACGGAATAATATATGATATAGACTGACTAAATTATTTTCTCTAACATATTTTGATATGAAAATGCAAGTTAGTGAACTACAAATTATAATATTATTAATTAATTATTGGTCTTTGCAATTTGAACTTTTTTATTTTCCACTTAATTAATTGAACTCGAGTGACTAAGTTTAATATGATCAATTTTATGCATTTTTTAAATAACCCTTTTCTCTTTTTTTTTTTTTTTTGAATAGTTTACGTTTATAACAGTATTTTAATTAAGATCTAGTAGTTTGCAATCGCAGTAAAAAACTGGAGCACAGGTGTTGGGGTGAGAAATGCTTTATCAGAGAAGATACAATTTTAGTACTTGTTCATATATTTTTGGTAAAATTAGTTTAGTTTATTCAGGATATGAAAATATAAAATCGGTGTTGCATCGCCAATGTATAAACAGAGGTAATTCATAAAAGCAAAAAAATTGCTGGAGTGGTTTATGCATTTATGCCAGATTTAACATTGTCAGTGTTTTATGGAAACGTGAGTGGCAAGGAGAAAGAACCTGAGATCTCCTCTCGTCGTCTTGCCTTTTCCTTCACTCCTTCCGGGTAATGATCTATCAATCGATTTGGCGAGGAATCGAGCGATCTATCAATCGCCAAGCCATGATTACTCCAAGCAAGCTCAAGGCCATAGACTTCTACAGGTTTAGTTCTCTCGTTCCGTCCCTTGATTCCTCCCCGAGATCCATTTTTCCGATTACAGAAATACCGTAGCTTCTGTTATAGTTTTGTTGTGAGACGGTGGTTTTTTTTATTTTTTATTTTTTATTTTTTTATTTTTTTGCTACCAGTAGATTTCAGATACGTTGTTGTTTCTTTATTCTTAGTTTATCTGTTTGGCGGATAATGAAATTTTGAGGGAAAAATAGACTCTTGGATGATTCTAGTAAATATTCTAATACTTCTGTTGATTCTTGATCCTTGGGTATTTGTTTCGGGATGCTGAATTGGTCTTGGCAAGAACAGTAATTAGGTTCTCATTTCAAATTTGAGCTGTAATTTTCATTTCATTGTCTCCTGGGTTAACCCTGTTATACTTAAAAAAAAAATGTACTTGCCGAGTCTGTTGGGAATTTTGCAGAATGCCTGATCAATAAGATAATCACTAATTGAATTATATCAGAAATAAAGAGCCGAATTCAAAATCCAACTGTTGGATATGTATCTCTGCAAATTTTTGCGTCCATCAAAAGGTAAAGGACTTCCCAAAGACATGGAAGCAATATATAATCTAGGATAAAAAAAATATGTTTTTAAAAATATGTTCATGTATTAAGAGTAATAAGCATTATAACAAATAATAAATAACATATATCTTTCAACCTTTATTTTATAACTAACTAAATTATATATTTTGCAACAAAAAAGATAGACATTAAATACATGAAATTAAACTATTCTACAACGAACCAATTCATTCAAAGGTAACCCAAAAAAAAAAAAAAGAAACACTATTATTAATCAAACATTAAGAAAAACACTAAAATTTATAAATCATGGATGAGGGATGTATATTGGAACGTCACTTATAATCTATTGGATTTTGATGAGATTATGTGCTAAAAAAAATTTGATTTTATGTAAGATAAGCTTTGAAAAATATCTAATTGTTAACCTAATTCAATAGTTGAGACTTGACAATATTTATAAATGAGTCATCTACTTAACTGAGTTACTAACAAAGTTATAATATTTAAGTATAGATGAAGACTAGATTTTTCATTTTCTCCTAATTAGTTAAACTAATATAATTGGTGTTTTAACATTAACGAGTTATCAAGTTTTGGTTTAATAGTACAAATTTAATTGTATTTAAGTTGGCTCAAAATGGTGAGGTTGGATGATCCTACCTGAACCTACAATCCAGAACACGTTCTACTATTCCTATGTGTTTTCTGCTCCTACTTGTGTTTTTGGAATGGTTCACATGATCCGGATAATAGGATTGCATGATCCTATGTTATGGATCAAGGTTGTCAGGATCGAGATCCTACCTAGGAATGATAAAAGTTTATAGGATCGGAACGTAGAATCGGATCGTAACATTGTAAGATGGTTCATCATGGAAGGAATTATTAATAGAGATCTAAAAGAAAGTGAGGTTATTTGGTTCATGGAGTTATGTTAAAAATGAAGATGAAAATTTAGGTTTTTCCTATTGGGGAAAAAAAATCACAGTTAGATTGAAAAATACACAACAAAAAAACCAATTTTTCCTCATTCCAAGAGGATCCATGTGAGATTAGCTAAGGGATATGACAGTAATTTTACATTTGAAGTAGGCTTGACGTTGACGGTTGTAGGTGCTCAAGTTGAAGATCATCCCACTTTGTAGTTAGTGCTAGCCTCAGAAGCAGGAACCCGACCTTGGTGCTCAGGGCGCATAGAGAGAGGAGGATGGTGTCAGCTTTACAGAGAGAGTAGAGAAAAACTATGTGTTTGTGGCCAAAACCCTGCATTCTTATTTATACAAAGTCAGTTGTCTCTCCTTTGGCATGATCATCAATCCATGCGCCTAGATAAGGAAGAGAGTGAAAGACTTACCAATGAAGACCAAATCACTTCCCTCGATCACCTTGCATCAAGGCAATCATGCCTTGCATGGCCGGCCATATAGGCGCCCCATTTTGGAGGTGGCGCCTCCTTTAGGTGTCAAGGCCAAGGACTTGGCCCAGGGCTTAAAGCCCCTTGCTTCCTTTCTTATAGAGTGTAGCCACCCACCTTTGGTTCATCAGGCTCTTGGGCTAATGAGGTGTACATTCCTCTCTTGTTAGACCTATACGCCTATGATGCCTCTTGGTTCAGCCCTCATTGGGCTCTAATCCTAATGAGCTCCATCTAAAGCTTATCCATACTCTAGGCCTTCTGTACAAGTCTCATAGGTGCCCTAAGCCCTATAATTTGCCTCTTATTAGATCTGAAGCCCAATTAGCTTCTCCAGATCATGGGAATGGGCTCCTAGCCCCATTCTTCTTACAGGTCAAATCATATGAACTATCCATTTGATCTTGCTCTGATCTAGTATGTTCAATTATCCAAATGGACTCGAATTAATCCATAATTCAAACTAAGACTCCCAGATATAAAGCGATCTCAAAGTATCTATGTGTGTGACCTTGTAAGTCCCATATGATGTTAGCAAAATTAGACAGATCATCTCATGTAGTGAGTGGCCTATAGCAAAGCATCGTTGCTACCCAAGCCATAGGAATATGTTGTTGGCCAATAAAGCCTAAATAATGATAAAGTTTTTATATATGCAACACAACCCCTTCATATTTTGATAATCCTAAACTAGACAAATATGTCACACTTGCTATTCCAATAATATGGGGTGACTCGAGTAAAAAATCTAATCTACTAGGTATGGCGAGTCAAACACACATGGAGGAGACCCTGGATAATCAAACAGAAGGGGCAAATCCTTTGTTAGTCACACGTGCTTCACATATGACTTATGATATACCTAATGACAACTATTATGACTTCCTATTTACATAAAAGCGTTAGGGTATATCAAAGTATATCATTTATCTTATTTAAGTATTGGTGATCTCAAGTCTAAGAACTAGAGTACTTTCTGTCACTTGTGAAACTTGACTTGTGGCACCAAGTCATAGTTTCACATGTATCTTGCTCAATGCACCTATGAGTCTGTGTTGATGCCAACAGCCAACTAGCCCACATACCGGTCTCATATATACTAAGGTTGTTCCTTATTCATCAAGGTACTTTGACCAAGGACTCATTTATGAGATTGAGTCAAATCAATCTCTAGGGATATTATTATATTTCCAATACTTCAACACATGCATAGTAATCAACATGATAACAACAATTGCCTTTATTCAATGAATGAATATTACAAAGTATATTTGGTCTTCAGGGTAAACACACTAACAAACTCCCACTTGAACTAAGACCAAATATTATTGAGATATTTTAATCCAATATCACTAGTATGACTTTCAAGTTTCTACTGCGCCAGAGGCTTAGTCAATGGGTATGCTAGATTGTTATATGTGTACTTTACATATGTGTATATCATGTTTATCAACTGTCTCTCTGATAAGGTGATATCACCGTAGTACGTGCTTGGATCCATAGTGAAACTGTGGTTCCTTAGTATATGTTATTGCTTTATTGTTATCACAATAGAGTTGGATGGGATTCATAGTACCAGGAACCATACCAACTTTAGATATAAACTTCTTAATCATACTACTTCTTTAACTGCCTTAGAAACCTCAACATACTTAGTCGCTACTGTAGAATTTGCCACAGTGGATTGCTTAAAGGTTTTCCAAATTATGACACCACCATTCAGGTAAAACACATAACTAGATTATGATCTGTATTCATCGGGGTCTGATTGGAACGAGACATTAGTATAGCTCTACACACTAAGCTCTTCTTTTCTCCCATAGACCAGCAACAACTCCTTAGTCCTTCTTAGGTAGTTAAGGATTGATTTTACTGTCATCCAGTACTCAACACCTGGATCTAACTGGTACCTACTGGTTATACTCAAAGTATAAGTCATATCTAGTCTAATGCATTACATCGAGTATATGATCAATCCCATAACAGATGCATAAGGGACTTGACTCATGTTCTCTCTCTTCTTGTGTCTTAGGACACTAGCTTCTAGAGAGGGTTAGGTCATGCCTAACAAGAAGAAATCCCCTCTTTGAATTCTCTATGCTGAACCTCTCTAGCACTTTCTCAATGTATGTACATTGACTTAGGGCAATGAGCTTCTTGTATCTATCCCGATAGATCCTCACACCTAAGATATAAGCGGCATTCCCTAAGTCCTTTATCTAGAAATACTTCCTAAGCCAATTTTTCAACGCATTAAGTGTTAGGTTATCATTTTCAATAAGTAGTATGTTATCAACATACAATACCAGAAAAACTATTATGCTCCCATTGAATTTCATGTAAACATGGACATCATCTTCATTCTTGATAAAGCTAAAATCCCTGAACTGCTTCATCAAAACGAATATTCCAACTTTAAAATGCTTACTTAAGTCTATGAATAAACTTATTTAGTTTGCATATTTTATGAGCATCTTTTGAATGTACAAATCCTTCAGGTTGTGTCATATATATATTTTCTGCTAGATTTCAGTTAAGGAAAACAGTCTTGATATCCATTTATCAGATCTCATCATAGTCCACATCTTGGACTTGCTTGAAGCCCTTGGCTATAAGTCGGCCTTTATAGGTAATCACATTACCTTTTATGTCTATTTTCTCTTGCAGACCCATTTATAAGTCTTATACCTTCAGGTAGCTTAACCAAATCCTAGACTTAGTTAGCTGACATAGAGTTCATTTTAGTTCTCATGGCTTCCAACTATTTTTTGGAGTCCGATCCACTGACCACTTTCTCATAAGTCATGGGTTCATCTTCTATGATGAAGATTCCATCATGTTGAGCAGGTAATGAGGTAATGGTCCATGCCTCTCGGGAACATAACGAATTCTACCAGAATTTCGTGGAGCCTATATTGCTTGAGCTTCGAGTTGTCTAACAACCTATGATGGAGGCTCATGTTCCATCTCAACCTCAGTGTTTTGTAGTTGATCTTGAATCTCGTTCAAATCAAAATCATTTCCATATGCTTCTTTCGAGAGAAATTATTTCTTAAGAAAAATAGCACCACAAGCAACAAACACTTTACTCTCGCCGGGATGATGAAAATATTATCCTTTGGTTTTCTTAAAATACCCCCACAAATATACATTTATCGGATCTTGGTTCCAGCTTAGTAAAATCCTGGAGTTTCACATATGCCTCGCAGCCCCAGATTCTGATAAAAGAAAGGTTTGAGTGTCTTCCGATCCATAACTCATATGGAGTTATTAAGATACTCTTGGATGAGACATTATTCAGTACGAGAGAAGCTGCCTCAAATGCATATCCCCATAATGACATTGGCAGAGTTTCATGATTTATCATTGATCGAACTATGTCCAACAAAGTTCGATTCCTCCTTTTTGATGCATCATTCCGTTGTGGATTCACACAACGGAATGATTATCAAACTATGAGATGATCACACACTCTTTCAAATGATTATCAAACTCTAAACTCAAATTTTTACTACCTCGATCCGATCAAAGTTCTTTAATAGATCGCCCTAATTGATTCTATACTTCATTCTTAAACTTCTTGAATTTATCAAAGGATTCATATTTGTATCTCATAAGGTAGACATAATCATATCTACTGAAATCATCAGTAAATATAATAAAGTATTGATACCCTCCTTTGGCTAGCTTGTTTATTGGTCCATACACATCAGTGTGTATAAGGTCCAATAACTCAGTTGCCCTTTCACCTCTCTTGATAAATGGTGCTTCATCATCTTGCCTAATAAATATGGCTTGCATATATCATACTCCGCCAAGGAGGATGATGCCAACAATCTAATGTGACTTTTGTTTATATGGCCAAGTTAACAGTGTCATATGTATGAATCATTAATTCCTTTAGGTTTTATTCTTTTAGTATTTATGTTACACACTGAACTATTCATATCTAATATGTATAACTCATTGCTCAAAATAACAGAACTATAAAATATACCGGCCTTTGAAAATGAATAAATATTGTCTTTTATTTCTAAGCTAAATCCCATCCTAGCTAATGCCGAGATGGATACAATGTTTTTAGTTAAACTAGGTATATAATGGAATAGTTCTAGTTGAAGTTCAAATGGGAGAAGAATTGCATATGCGCCAACTACAATAGTAGCCATGGGTGCTCCATTGCCAATGCATAGTTCTACTTCTCTTAAGCCCCTGCACATTTATACAAATATGAGTTCCATATATAGTATCCAATACCTATGAAATAGAAGTAGACATAATAACCTTAATAATAAACATACCTGATCTAGAAGCGGAAGCCCAGCCTCCCTTTAGGTCATCCTGGAGACTCCTGCAATCCTTGCTCTTGTGGCCCACCATTCCACAAACTGAGCACCTTTTGTTCTTTGTCTTCTTTAGTCTCTTTTCAAGTGCCTTGAGGTAAGCCCTTGGTTTCCCTATCCTTCTAATCATAAGGACTGAGCAAACCTCAAGCTTCATTGCTATAGGCCCCTCGCATGATGCTATTAATTTCTCAGGTCCTTCTGTTGATACTTGTTCCATATAGAGATATTTGAGACTTTCGATTAACTGATAAGCCTTCATTTCTTTGAACTAGCTTTCCAGTTCAGGACACATAGTATACAACATAAGGCATATGATATTAAAAACATCATCATGATGTTTCTAAGCATCCCACTCCCATTGAATGACCCAGGCTAAACATGGCTCAAAATGCTATCACTCAAGGATATACAAGTTGTCCTCCTATCTTGGCACATCTATTAGATTTTTATACCAGATTTTGAAGTTGGTATCATCCAACTTGTCCCTTAAAAGGACTGATCGCAAAGTAAATGCATATGTGTTTGAAAAAATTATCATGAATCTACAATAATAAAAATATAAAGTACTATATAAGAAATCATTTAACAAGGACTTTCATTAAATGATTATGCTCCTACTATTTTAATCAAATTGACAATCCCAAAATGTCAATTCTAAAAAATCACAAATTTCTTAGTGAGAATAGGATGTTCAATCCACATGGGATTTAGTGTCCCACAAGGGTAGGATGAACTACACAAAGTGGCCTATGTTTTCTTAGGTAGGCTCGCCGACTAATTACACCTAATGCAACTCTTCTTAGTTAAGACTATCTAGAGACTTTGTGTCCAACGAGGGTTAGAAATAATTCACACAACTTTAACCTCTTGATAGCTGCCTTTAGATTTTTATCATGCATCCAATACATGTTTATTTAGTCAAGTCAAACCTGACCATTATGCCAAGGCCAACATGTACCTCACGAGGGCATGTCCCAACGTAAACATATGGGACTAAGTCACATTGTCACCATATGCCTTTTAAAGATAAGTGAGTATATACCACGAGGGTGAAAAATAGTTCACAATACCATTGATCAGTAGTTTGATGAGAGTTATGTGTAAGGCTCAATTAGACTTGATATTAACTCATACAGGTTTTCTCATGGTCTCACCAAAACTCTGATACCTTCTGTTATAGACAAAATGCCCTATCAATTTTTTTTCCTCAATAGGGCCTTAGGATCATCTACCCAAAGCGGGTAAGACCGGGTAAGACTTAGCTTGGATGCAGAATGGAGTCCTCACCCACTCTCTAAACCTGGCTAAACAGATCAGCCTCACAGAGTAACACACAACCAATCCCAATTTTCTTTTTATTCTTTTCCCCTGTTTCTTTGTTCTTTTCTTTCGTTTGTATGTAACCCCTTTTTCTTTTACGGCCCTTCACACATGTGTACAATTCCTCACCAATCTTTTCCCAATATAAGTATCCAGGTATGGCAATGCAGGAGAGGGGTATTCAAGTATCCGCGCAAGAGTTCAGCCCGTTTGGCCAACAAGCATTATCACATATTCAGCACAGCACACATATATAATCAGTAGCTCAACTATATGTGTATATATTATTTTTATCTTTTAGTCTAGTATGCCAAATCCTATAGTTATAACATGACTAAAAAAAATAACATCACAGGAATGATAAGTAAACTAAATATTGTCATATCCTTTCCTTGCTCTTGTCTTAACTCAAGCCATATATGAGACAAGTCAAGACTTAGGGTGGCAAGCCCCAGCTCAAAATCCTTTATCCAAATGCTTGTTCTTCTTCCTTGTAGTTTTGGCTACCATGCTCTAAGCATGTCGAGACCACCATAGTGCTCCAAAGCTCCTCCGGATATGATGTAAAAACAAAATAAATCCTATTCAAAAAATTATATTTTTTGAAATTTTGAGAATACATGAAAATTTTTACATCAAGATATATAAAAGAGAGAAGTATGACACAAAGGCCACATAAACAATTATTTTACAAGCATTCATCACATAGTAGATTCTGTATCCACATACACAAAGTCAGGGCTTGTCAGATAACCAAATCAAATAAGCATTATCCAATACTCACTACAAGGGTAAAATTGTCATTTCATATGAAAAATTCAATTTTAGTTTATTAATGCCCCAAAAACTCTACAATAATTTATTTACAACATATAATAGAAATTTTGGATTAATTTGGCAATTCAAAGGTTGCACATGACAACTTGCCAAATATGCCAGGTTTTATATACCCAAAAATCCAATAAATTTGTCATGCAAAAATAAAATTTTCATATGATAAATTTCACCCAAATGTCTTCACATAAGGATGCAAAAGTTCTGTCAAAGTTAATAGATGCATCCTTGAGGGCATAAAAAAAATTCCATAATAGGTAAGTATTGTATCCCCAAAAAGTCATACATGTCTCAAAAATTATTTAGAAATTTTTAGCAACATTCTAAAATTTTTCTAATGACATAACATGTGAAGTATCAAAAATGCCCTTAGGTTCTCACAAGTGGCTCTGATAACATTGTTGGGGAAAAATCACAAGCAAGCACAAAAATACATAGCGGAAAATTTCCTAAATCAATTTTTTCCCATCAAAATTTATGTGAGATGAGCTAAGGGACATGATAGTAATTTTACCTTTGAAGCATGCTTGATGTCGATGGTTGTAAGTGCTCAAGTGTTTACCCCTCTATCGGTATACACACAATGACCCCTTGAAGATCACCCCCACTTTGCGCTTAGTGCACGCCTCAGAAATAGGAATCCGGCCTTGATGCTCACGGCTAGGGAGGAGGGCGGCGACACACAAAGAGAGGAGGGCATTGGCCACACATAGAGAGGAGAGAAGAATTATATGTTTGTGGCTCCTGATTATTTATACAAAGCCAGGCGCCTCTCCTTTGGCATGGTCAACCAATGAAGTCCAAATCACTTCCCCTGATCACCTTGCATCAAGGAAATCATGTCTTGTATGGCCAGCCACATTGGCACCCCATTTTAGAAGTGGTGCCTCCTGTAGGCACCAAGGCTAGGGGCTTGGGCCTGGGCCAAGGCTTAAAGCCTCTTGCTTCCTTTCTTATAGAGTGTAGCCACCCACTCTTTGGTTCATTGGACTCTTAGCCTAATGAGGTGATCTATTACTCTCTTGCTAGACCCATGTGCCTATGACGCCTCTTTGTTCAGCCCTTATTGGGCTCTAAGCACAATGAGCTCTATCTAGAGCTTATCCATGCTCTAGGCCTCTTATTGCCAAACAAATCATGTGAACCGTCCATTTGATCATGTTTTGATCTAGTATGTCTAATTATCCAAATAATCTCGAATTAATCTATAATTTAATCCAAGGCTCTCAGATATAAAGTGATCTTTAAGTGTCTACGTCTACGACTCTATCGGTCTCATATAACATTGGCAGCGATGAACCTGACTAGCAAAGCATCACTGCTACCCGAGGCATAAGAATATATTGTCAGCCAATAATGCCTAAACAACAATAAAGTTTTTATATATACTATATAGTCCATTCGCTTTCTGATAATCCTAGAGTAGACAAGTGCTATTCTAATTATGTGGGATGACTTGAGTAGGAATCTAATCTCCTGGGTATGGTTATATACTCTCAGTCAAACACCCATAGAGGAGACTTTGGATTATCAAACTCCTTGTTTAAGGAAGGGGCAAATCCTTTGTTAGTCACTCGTACTTCACATATAACTTATGACATATCCAATGATAGCCGTTATGACTCCCCAGTTATGTAGAAGCATTAGGCTATATCAAAGTATGTCACTTATCTTATATAAGTGTCGATGATTTCTAAGTCTAAGGACCAAAGCACCTTTTGTCACTTGTGAATCTTTACTTGTGATACCAAGTTATAGTTTCACAGCGGATCAGTCCAGTGTATCTTATTCGATGCACCTATATGGCTATGTTGGTGTCCAACATCCAACCAACCTATGTACTAGTCTCACATATACCAAGGTTACCTCTTATCCACCAAGGTACTTAGACTAGAGACTCATATATGAGATTGAGTCAAATCAGTCTATAGGGACCTTATCATATTATCCAATACTTCAATGCAGGCATAGTGATCAATATGATAAAGACAATTGTTTTTATTCAATGAATGAATATTACATAGTACATTTGGTCTTCAGGACACACACTAACATTTCCATCAATGGGTTCCCCTAAATCAGCAAACTTTGGTGGAATTGGCCATGGGAACAAGTTATATTATCTACTGACGGACTTGATTAAGGTGAAATGAGGTGTGTTGCTCATAAACATCAAATTCTTTGTAAGCAAAGGAGTATTTTTTATTCTCTAAAGTAGTTCTTGATGATCCATTTAAATTTCAACTAGGAGCAATGACTAGTAACTAGAGGCACACGTGCTTCAGTTCAGGTTTCTTTATATGAATGCTAATTGGAATCTTTTGATTTCACCATATGTAAACTTAAACAGAAGTTGATTGTAAAATTTTTGGCAAAACAAAGATGGTGGCTAGTTGTGAGGCAATACATTTGATACAGAATTTTGATTTGGGCATGTTTTACTTGTCCATGATATGGCAATGAGGACTTATTAATGACTGAATGATTTGGTCAGAATGTTGATATTGTGGTGTAATGCTGTGATGAATAAGTTTGTTGTTGGAACTCAAGCTTTAGGTAATAAATATATAAACATGCTAGAGCTGTAGTCATGTGTTATGCTTATTTAAAACTTCTTTGGTGATTATTGCTAAAAAACACCTTTTGTGTTGTAATGAGTCAAAGCCCATGGTTCAACATTTAAGAGTAGCCTAGTCGCTCCTTTAGAAAGCAAATTATTTTGTACCTGTTGATGATAATTGAATTATGATGAATTTTGAGAATCCTTTAAAGAGTCAATATTCTTTGAGAACCTCTAAATCTCATTATGTGGAGTTGCATATATCTACTAAATTGTTGTATTCACTAATCCTGCTTATGAATGAACGCGTGAGGTTTGTAGTGTGTAGCTCAATATTGATTATTCATTAGCATGATGCATCTGAGATATCTAAGCATCATAAACTACTTGGGATGTTTTATGCCGCATAGATTTGCTTCCTTTTCTAAAGTGGAGGTGAGTTAGTTCTTAGGCGAGTGTCCTTGACTTAGTAATAGCCATTTGTGGAATTGTTTAAGTCTTAAAAACTCATCATATTAGAAGTTATTTCTTTCATTGAAGTCCTCATGAAAATGACATTAGAGTAGACTTAATTAGACATAGTGAGAAATCCAACAAGAAATATCCACTTAGATATTGGAGCTACCATTTATCCATTAGATTAATTGTGGGCTATGAATTTAGCTTTGTTGACATGCATAATAAAATAACCCCTTAAACTAGTCTCATATTATTTTTGAATTATGTTGCTCTATATGATTAAATTAGGCTTTAATTGGACTCATAGTTTAAAGTATCAATCCATATTGGGATGTAAGCTCACTATGTATTAGTCTAAGCATAACCCAGGATATGGATCCCTTGTATAGGGTTCGGTGAATAGTAAGGGATTGGTAAGGGAAGTGGTGTTTTCCTATCTTTTGATGAGGAAAGCGGCATCCATCAAGGGGCAATTATTTATTAAAGGCACAAGACTCATGATGTATGGAGTCTGACGCCTGCTTAATGCTACAAGGTTGAAAGGAGAAGTGTGACAAGTTTGAATGGAAGCCTTGGTAGATGATTTTGTGTTCTAGTATGCCAAGTATCTACTAGGCTGTAATTTCTACTGACTAGAAAACTAGATGTTTAGGTTATTTTGTAAATGATTGACCCAATAATAGATTGGTAGCCAACATCTAAAGGATCAAGATCCCATAATAGATGAACCTAGTGATTCACCTCACACCTCTCAATATATTGTAAAACTAATTAATCATGAGAATGTAGGTAAATTAGCCTAACTTGTTCAATTGCAAGAGGAGGATTTTGATAATGATGATATATTAAAGTCATAAATGATACTTTACCCTAGTTAAAAACTACTGCAACGTCAATCTTCTTACAACATGATTAATTATGCCCACAACCACCAATATACTAATTGACACCATACATTAGGAGATATCATAATAGTCCAATATAATAGATTAATTTTGCATGTATGGTGAAAGTGATGAAAATGAGTTCAAAATAATATGTCATGAATTCTTGAGGACCTGCACACTACAATGAACTCTTGATGGTGTCAATTAATTCAACTAGTAGGGACTTTAGTTGATGATAATGAGGAACTTACCTTCTTGTGTCAAAAAACTCAATAAAGTTATGACAAAAATATTACTTAATGAATTAAACCCAACTTTATAAAGACATAAAAGGAAGATGACTAATAAAAATAATAGGGACAATAATAAAAATGGTAAAGATGACAACAATAACAATAAAATTAAGAAAGATTTAACCTACTCCTTTTAATATGGAAAACTCAAAGATTCATAGTCGTTCATCAAAGCATTTTTTGGAGCTATTTGTTGAAGCACTTATAAAAAAGTTTGTCAAAAATGTTTGCTATAGTCATTTATTGAAGATATTCGTTGAGATTGAATCAACTTAAGAATCTATTAGAAATTAGCAATAATATTTAAGTAATGTTGGTTAATAGAGATCATGAATAGAAAAATGGCCGAAACAATTATTTTATTACTATAATTATTTAAATAACTTAAAGGCTCAAGTTAGCATTTAGCAACTTAACAAGTTGAGTTAAGTGAGCTTTACACTTAATGTCCTATGTTGTGAAACAGAATGGACTGATGGTTTGCAAATCCAATAGGTGTGATTGGAGATTCTACTTTTCTTATATCTATTGAGGTCCTATCCATGTTCTAGATCATTTCGTCTAGGTTGAGTTGTAGGATCAGAAGATGTAGAATGAATTCTTGACGACCTTGGTTACCGTACATTGCCTCATCTTGATTTTGTAAGTCATGCCAATATTTTGGTCATGTGTTTTTCTAAACCTATAAAGTTAATGTGTGTTTTCAAAAAAAAACTATGTTCTAATGAAATTTTCAAGGTGTGAACCTATTGTAATACAAATATTACTTCTCATCCTAATTTGGACGACTAATAAGCTTACATTTTTGTTATGAGAAAGGAAACATTATGTGAATAAGACAGGAACCTGTGATGTTTATTTGAACAATTAATCCTGTCAGGGAGAGAATTTTTTACTGTTATCATAATGTAATTTTCTTTAAAGACTTATGTTAAGCACTCATTAGCTATTGATGCCTAATAACTCCTTATTCAATACAGGAAGATACCTAGAGATTTGACGGAGCCATCCCTTTCTGGTGCAGGAATATCTATCATAGCAGCATTCTTCATTATGTTTTTGTTTGGAATGGTTGTTCATTTCTTTTTCCCTTTACTTGTGTACAAGATTGTCAGTCTTTTCTCTTTACTCTTATCATCAATTCCATCCATGCACAAATGCCAGTTTATAATGTCCAACTTTGTACTAGTTCCTTTTTTCACTTTATATACTTTCATTTAATTGTTACCACTGGTTCATAACCTGAATTGACATTTTGCTTAGTGAAAGAATGAATGAATGACTACTTGTAACCTCTATAAATATCATTAGCTGCATTTACCATGCCAAATATTGTTCATATTTGGAAAAGGAATACTAAGCAGATGAAACTTAAGAAGGAAGTAAGATGCACTTATGAGTTATGACTGGAGTGTAAGAAACCAATCCATACCATTTGGTGGTACGTACTAGTCTGACTTGACCTGGTACCATATGTTAGTTCCATTTAGTATTATCTTAAACCTTGCTAATGACATTCATTTTTGGACCCATTGGTAGAAGTTAAATCTCTCAGTGGAGAGCTTACACTCTTGTGTTTGATTTAGCCATCATATAAGCAAAGTTATTTTTCTATATTTGCTGATTTTATGAATCTTAGGATCATCCACCGAAAATTCTAGTCATATTCTCTATGTCATGAAAGTTAGGAACATCTTAAACTAATTATTAATTGAAAATTACTTGTAGAATTTACCCATTCTATTCCCATTCGAGAACAATGGTTATATGTATCATACTTGTAGACTTTTTGTTACCTGAAATCTGAATTATGACTAAATTTTCCATCACAGGAGTTGAACAATTATTTGACAGTCAGCACATCAACATCTATAATTGTTGATAGGAGTTTTGATGGGGAGTTCTTGCTCATTGATTTTAACATAAGGTTGCATTTTCTTTCATTGTCATAAACATTGTTTGAAGACTTCATTGTGCAAATATTGTCAAATGTCAACATCTTTGTATGCTTTATAAGAGTGTTTTGCTCCTAGATTCAAAAGATGCAAGGTGTCTCATGTAATTTTGTGTGCATAAATAGTAGATTGTAGTTCGAATACCACGTAAATAAGTATCTAGTAGGATTTCTAATATTTGAGAACCTATATCACTAGTGTTTAATGCAAGATTTAAAATCTTGATTATGTTACCCGGATTGATCATCTCTGAATTGGTTGTTATCTTCCTAGCTAAATGTTAAGATTGGTTGTTACATTACATTTTAAGCATATTCATCTTCTGACACGTCATTTTATTTTATTTGTAGTTTCCCTGCGCTTTCATGTGAATTTGCATCAGTCGATGTGAGTGATATACTTGGAACAGTAAGTTTCTATCTGTGTCATGTATTTCAATTGCTTTTTGCAGATCCTGACATTTCATCTAGATGGTGATCCTCTTATACCAGTAGATACTTCTCTTGTCTACAAAGCTTATCATCCTATGTTTGATTGTGTTGGGTTAGATGGCAACATGATGTCATATAGAAGAATACATTACTCGAATTAATAAATATATTGTCTTTAATATGTCTTTATATTGATATAGTTAGATAATTATTATTAATTCAGTTCTCATTTCATAACTACATTCAACAATGGAATTACCCTAATCAAAAGGTCAAATATATTTTTGAGACAATCTTAGAAGTTTATGCACATACAATCATGTTTTATTGATTTTTTAATTTCTATTTATAATTATTGGAATAATAATTTACTTGGCCAGGATCATTGAGTTATAGTTACATATGCATCATATCTAGGCCCATTCATAGCTTGATTTCCATTTTTTTATATACAAACATTATGTTAAGCTAGGTCAATTTAATTTCATTGCATTAGGCATAACTTGTCCAACATAAATCTAGTGGGAGCATGAGTTAATGGGATTTAGGTCAATAAGTTTACAAACTACTTGTAGCTTTGAGTATCAAGGTTTAAAATACTAGTTAGTACCTTAGTACCAATATTTGCTCGGATTTATATAGTTTGGTATCATGATATGTACTGACAATGGTATCAGTCAATACAATATGAACTAGTATTTCATGTATAGCATACACATATATACACTAGACTGGTATCAACCTGTTATATGTCTGATATATGATTCAAATAGTATATACTAAATTTATTGCTGAGTATGGATCATAATTTAAAACATTTTGGCACATATAGTATCCAATCATTTCCATATTTGCCTAATTCTTGACACTCTATTATCTCTTTTCTTTTTCCTTTCTTTCACCAACAATCATTCTTCTTTATCCAATAAAAGTATGATGCCAAGGTTTTAGGTCTTAGTTCGTACTAGCACACTGTTCTTGTCTTGAATTAGTATATATCAAGCATACTGATAGCTACATTAACACCAAATATACTGATATCCTCTTAGACAAATAAGTATCATTTGTACCGGGCGGTATGGACTAGTTTATAGTTTAGTTCTATGGTTGACTTAGGGCAACTTTCACCTAGTCGCTACGCTAATACGTCTTTTATTTTACAGTTACAACTTTTACTTAATTATGGATACCTCTTTTCCCTTGCAATAAGGGAAATATCATGCAGCCAACCATTGCACTTTGATGTACGTAACAATAGTTAGCCCTTTATATGCATAAGTACTTATCAAGTACACAACCATGTTGCACATCATACAATATTTAAGGTGGTAACGAGTAATATGCTTGGGGACATCAAATGTAGGATGAAACTCCTCATGTCATGTTGTTTAATAGAAAGCATAATATTCCACTATTATAAAAGAATAGTACATCAACTCAATGTCAGTTATAATTATGTTAATCCATGATGACACATGACAATGCAGAACGTTGAGCGAACATGTACCACGTCCTAAAGGACCAACACATGTGCTAAAGGCTTCCTCGGGCCTTGGTGAGCTTATTTTACACGTTCTAGTCCCCCAAGCCCATGGGTGATACACAACCATGATCATGGCACTTGACTACTCCCAACACAACTATGTCGGGGTTAACTTCCTAGTGATATTACACTGAACACCTTGCACTCAATCCCTAATAGTTTGGCGCCATTTGGCAAGTTGTTTTCAATATTATAATGAAAATTATGAATCGAAATCATTATATACATTAAATACTAGATGAGAATTTAGCCTACCTCTATGATCTATAGGTAGTTGATGTTTGATGGTGATGAGTACCATTTGGTCTTTAGTGTTCATTCCTAGGAAAAAATGTTAGTAATGTTTATGTCAATTTTTTAACAACAGGTTCATACCGCCTGACCACGAATAGCACTTACCTATCCAAGATTAATCTAGTAGTGGTACATTTAGTTTTGGAAATCCACCGATGCTATGTAGTGTTGGTACTTGGTACATCTAGTATCGGTCTCATATAGTCTCGGTTCATAGTGTTAGTACATCTAGTACTAATGTCATATAGTATTGGTGTGTTCAGTATCAATTATGGTTTGAAGAAAGGGTCTGAACCAGTGTACCGGTTAAGTTTCGGACTGGTTTGACAATAAAACCGACACTGTGCTATAGTGAAACTGACCGGTCTAATCTCGAACCGATACAAATCTGACCAAAAATTTAAACCATGATATCAATACCATACTACCATATAGTATCGGTATATTCTATACTGTTGGTACCACTACTATATAGTTTTACTACATATCAATTCGAGGTAGGATCGATACACCGTGCAAATTAAGATTTTAAACTTTGGTTTATGCTCCATATAAATCATGCCAGTGGGCTTTCCTTTTCTTATTGTGAGCTAGTATAACAATATTTATCATATAATCAAAGATTCATAAAGCAAGCTACTATTTCTGTTCTAACAGATGCAATCTTATACTTATCCTTTTAGTTTCAAACTTTCAATACATTTCATCACATTTTACCTCGCCATTTTCCTATTTTATTTGTATTATAACTTAGTCCAAATTCAATAATTTGCAGAACAGGGTGAATATTACAAAAACAGTTCGAAAGTTCTCAATTGATCCAAACTTAAGATCAACTGGATCCGAATTTCACTCTGCACCCATCCCAACAGTTAATAAACATGGAGATGATTTCAAGGATGAATATAGTGATGGTTCAGATAATTTGACTGCTGAGAATTTTGAAAAATATGCATATCGGTTAGTTTTATATTATGATGCCATTCAATATGTGCTCTTGAATATTCTTTTGTGTTTCATTAGTCATATTTGTCCATTAAATAATTACTACATTGCTTATTTCATAGCGATATAGCAGCTGGGTTTTGCAGTTTCACAGCTGACGTATTAAGGATTCTTTGAAGCAAGTCAATTTCATACTATATAAAGACTCGTTACTCTGAAGCTTCTATATAAGAGTATAGCTCTTGTTTGAATTAATTTAATCTAGTTTACAATGAAAATTTGGACCATTGACTATAAATATTCAATATGACTAGAGGTGTCAGATCATAAAGTTGAGGGATCATAATATATATATATATATATATATATATATATATATATATATTGGGTCTTTCTAGTGGCTTAAGATTTTAGAATAGTAGTCAATCAACTTAATATCGTGCTAGAGTTGGAAACCAGGAATTTTACTCTCTCCATTTGGTTTATTTTGCTACTTTCTAATTATCTTTATGCTTTTGTTGTTGCTATTTGAATCCACTTCTGTGAAAAGCGAGTATGTCGATCAATTATGCTCTTTTTCTCTTGGATTCACATAACAACTTAATTCATCTTGCACGGAAGGGAAGATGTTAGATCAAAAACCAGGCATAGGATATGATATATGTATAAATTGCGTATTTCCTTGTAGCTTAAGAATCATAGATATTTACAACTAAACTTCTATGATTATTATAGGTAAAATTTCAGTTGACAGTTTGACATTAACTTATTTCCTTTCTTCCTCCAAAAACCTTCACATGCTTAACACCAATTTGTGTCCAAGATGTATAGGTGTATTTAGGTTTATGCTATGCAAGAAGCAACAACTTTGATTACACTAGGCAGCCTATCCTAACAAAAAATAGATACATCAGGAGGGTCCAATGCATGATTGTTAATCTTTGTCCAAAGCGGGTACTAAACTTGGTAAGCATGTGGAACGCTAGTGTTGATATGTCCGTACATTTAAGTTACTGTTGGTACGTGAATATTATACGTAGGTTCAATGAAATTTAAAAAATGGAGTGCAGTACTGATCATACACGTTAGTATCTTCATGGTGCAGCTAACAGCTCAGAATAGATTAATAAAATAAATATGAAATTAAAGTTCATGTTGGGTACAAATCAAAGGTTGAAGTGAAATTGAGGAAACCATTGCACTCTAGGATCGACATACAGTTGGTTTTGGTTTCTCCAATAGACTCAAAAGACAAATCGTAGGTCTATTTTTAATTCATATTTCAAACGTACCTTGAGGTGACAGGACTCTAACAACAAGCTATTGGAGCACTATCTAGAAGTAGAACTTGTCAATTTTCGCTTTTATGTTTTCCTTTTTTTCACATTTCATGTCTTTTTTACTTTATGCGCTCTGGGATTCCTGAGTTGTACAGTGAGCGAGCCAACCAATATGCATGAGAGAATCTGATAAATTGGCATATTTTTAGGATGGAAAGTCCTTGTCACTGCAAAGACTTAAATTTACTAAATTTAAAATAAGTTAGCATAGATATTTGTTAATGTAGTTCCATGTCTATGTTGTAGTCTTATGCGATTACTCTAAGAAACTATTGCCATTTATTGGTTGTCCGTTCCTTAAATCAGCTACCAACAGCCTTAACATACTCATATTTCTAACCAATATATATCCTTATTTTTTGTCTTGCATCCATAATCTGTTTATGAACATCTTTGCTATTAAGAACTAAATATTCCTCCATAACACATTGGGCATCATATTAGCACTTGTTGTGAAGGCATGTATACGTTGATATTGTTGTACAATTTGATTTATCATAACCATCTTCTAAGCACAAGTTTTAAATCTCTTGTAGGTATTCAATTTTAGTTGTCAATTTTTTTGCGCCCTGGTGTTATTGGAGCACCCGCCTGGTAATGCTGTCTCGTTTACTCATGCATCATATTTGTTTTATTTGGAGCAATCGCTTGGTAATACCAAAATTTAAATGTTGAAGTCATTTTGCTTTACTTGGAGGCAAAATTTTACAGTTACTAGGAAATAACCAGATTGTGAATAGTTGGATTTTGCATGACGCTACTATCGAATATTGTTGTATTCTCAAAAGTATTATCTCAATATTCTCTCAGAGGATTCATGAAGTAACTATCTTCCTTGCTAGTAGTTTGGTTTTAACACTATATTTGATTTGGATATTTCTATCATATAAGTTGGTTTTTGATAGGATGGAATGTAAAGTGCTTAATATTATGTATCATGTATTCATGATTTTAGGAAAAAAAAAACACAAATTGTTACATCATGATAAATCTATACCAAAATGTAATGAAAAAACTAGATATTAAATATCTGAATAAATAAAAGTTATCTAAACCTAAAACGTAAGACAAATAAATTACAATAGATTCCATCTGAGTTCATAAATAAACCTTGGTACTAGGACATGATCCCATAAACACATCAGAGTTATTATTTTAAAAGATCAACCTTTATCTAGACATCAAATCTTCTTGAACTTGACGTGACCACCTTAGTCCAAACCGGTACCTGTAACATCAACAAACCTTAGCAACAATGTTAAATAAGCCTCTCTCTAGTAGAAGGGTAGTCCCTTGAAACCAAAAGAAGGAAGACCAACAATGGTGCAAGTTAGAGCAGGAAACGAAAAACCCTATCATTCATTTAGGGTTGCACAGTACTTAACACAATCATAACGGGTTTATAACCTAAACCCATTAAGGTAAACAAAACATATCATATCATATTCCTAACACTCCCCCTCAAGCTGGAGAGAAGATATTAATCAAACCCAGCTTGTTACACAGGAGATTAAGTCTTGTAGGTCCTAGAGACTTTGTAAAGATATCAGCAATCTGGTCTTCGGATCTCAGATACGGTGTGCAAATAATATTCTTATTGATAGCTTCTTTGATAAAATGACAATCCACCTCAATATGCTTGGTACGTTCATGAAACACAGGGTTGTTAGCAATAAAGATAGCTGCTTGATTATCACAAAACATGTTCATTGGACTTGAGGAATCTATCCCACATTCACTCAAAAAATTCTTTAGCCACATCATCTCGCAGACTGTATGGGTCATAGCTCTATATTCAGCTTCACAACTTGATCTCGCCATAACACTTTGTTTTTTACTTCGCCAAGTTACCAAGTTACCACCAAGGTAAGTGCAAAACCCGAAAACCGACTTTCTATCATCAACATTTCTGGCATAGTTTGCGTTCGAGTATGCCTCAATCCGAGTATGTTCATTCTGATAATATTTCAACCCATGACAGGAGATCCTTTTATATATTGAACTATCCGAATGGCAGCATCCCAGTGATATTGTTTGGGTTGTTGCATAAATTGGCTAACAATACTAACAGCATGGGAAATATCGGGCCTGGTGACAGTGAGATAATTGAGTTTACCGATTAAACGTCGGTATTGAGTAACATCGACACACTTAGAATCCACACTTGTGCTGTATTTCTGATTTGGGACCAATGGAGAATCGGCAGGTTTACAATCACTCATGCTTATTTCTTCCAGAAGATCTAAAGCATATTTTCTCTGTGACATGAATATACACTTTTGCTTATATGCAATTTTGATCTCTAAAAAGTACCTCGGTGTACCCAGATTCTTGATGGAAAAATGAGACTGTAAGTGAAGTTTGGTCTTCTCAATGCCTTGTGTGTCATCTCCGGTAAGAAGCATATCATCAACAAATACGGCCAAGATAACAATGCCACGCTCTGATCGAAGGATAAAGATAGAATGATCAGCTTGGCTGTGATGAAATCCTACGGATGTCATTATGTGTGAGAGCTTTTGAAACCATGCGCGTAGGCTCTGCTTTAGTCTATAAATTGACTTATGTAATTGACACACCATCTCTCCCTGAGCAACATACCCCGGAGGTTGCTCCATATAGACTTCCTCGGAGAGGTCACCATAAAGAAAGGCATTAGTGACATCCATCTGTTGTAGAGACCACCGACAATTGAGAGCCAAGGAAAGTAAGGTCCGAACTGAATTAAGACGAGCCACCAGAGAGAAAGTGTCATGATAGTCGAGACCATAAATCTGAGAGAAACCCTTAGCCACCAAGCGAGCTTTATAACGAGCAATAGACCCATCAGAATGATACTTAATGGCAAAGACCCATCGACAAGGAACCACCCGAGCCCCGGGTGGAGGAGAAACCAGGGTCCACGTTTGGCGAGCCTGTAAGACAGCCATCTCCGCATCCATAGCACGCCTCCACTCGGGTAGAAGGAGAGCCTGAAAGGGAGAAGAGGGCAAAGAACACGAGGACAAGGCAACCGAAAAAGCACGAAATAGAGGTGACAATTGAGCAAGAGAAACATAATGGGAAATGGAAAAAAGAGAAGTGGAACGCTTGCCTTTGCGCAGGACGATAGGAAGATTGGCGCCAGAAGCAACCGGCGAAGAGGAGACGGCGGGAGGAGGCCGAGGACGACGACGATAAACCTGCAATGGAACCACAGAGGAATGCGAGCCAACAGGAGGATCGGGTGGGGAGGAAGAAGGAAGAGAAAGAGAGACCGAAAGAGGGTCAGGGGAACAGGATGAAGCCCGAACAGACGAAAAATAAGGTTGAGACTCATGAAACGTAACATCTATACTAGTAAAAGTCCGACCACTTGATGGATCAAAACAACGATAGCTTTTCTGAGTTCGAGAATACCCGACAAACACACACCGAGTAGCCCGAGGACTGAGCTTGTCAGTCCCGGGTCCAAGAACGTGAAGATAACACAGGCATCCAAACACGCGAGGAACAAGAGAGAAGGGTACCTTGGACAGAAATATAAGAGAGAAAGGCGAACGACCGCCCAAAACCGGAGTAGGAACACGGTTAATAAGAAATGAAGCAGTAAGAATAGCATCTGACCAAAAAGATTTCGGAACCTGCATGTGGAATAACAAGGTACGAGCTACATCGAAAAGATGGCGATTTTTATGTTCGGCTACCCCATTCTGTGATGAAGTGTAACTGTAAGTAGTTTCATGTAAAATACCATGAGAGACACAAAAAGAATGAAAAGCAATACTATTATATTCAAGAGCATTGTCAGTCTGCAAAACCTTAATAGAAACACCAAACTGGTTTTGAATTTCTATATAGAAATTACAAAATACATCGAAAAGTTCAGACCGCCTAATCAAAACATAACACCAACATAGACGGGAAAAGTCATCGATGAAAGTAACAAAATACTTGTGACCATCACGGCCAGGAACGGGATTGGGACCCCAAATATCAGAGTGTAGAAGGTGGAAGGGATCCAAATGTCGGGTGGTAGACGCCGAGGGCACGGAAGCACGATGATGTTTACCCAGCTCGCAAGCATCACAAGCGATAGTAGGCGGCGATGGGAGAGACAAAAACTGTTGAAGACGAGCAGATGATGGATGACCAAGTCGGTGGTGCCACTGAACAGGAGAAACCGCAATAGAGGAAAGAGCCTGAAGAGAAGAGGTGGCAGAGAGAGTGTAGATACCGCCCCGTCTAGGCCCCCACCAATCGTCTTCTTCGTCCGGAGGTCTTGAAACAGACAATGAGAAGACAGAAAGGTGACACTACAGTGGCATTGAGAAGTAAAAGCACGGACAGAAAAGAGATTAACAGGAAAAGAAGGTATATATAAAACACGAGAAAGCGTCAGTGTAGAAGATAGAGAAACCGTCCCAATGCCCATGATCGAAACAAGAGAGCCATCAGTAATAGACACCGGGGGATAGACACCTCCGGTGGACAAGGTGGCAAATAAGGTACGGTTACCTGTCATGTGAAAAGAAGCACTGGAATCGACAATCCAGGTAGAACCAAGGGAAGCGAGAGTGGCTATACCCAATACAGGAGCAGAAGCAGCTACGAACGTAGAAGACCCGGCAGTAGAGCTAGAGGCTGACTGAAGTAATCGCTCATAATCGGCTGCAGATATAGTAACCGTCTCTGACACAGCAGGAGGAATAGAAGGGCCAGGAAGACTAGCATCAGTAGTAATAGTCGCCCTAGCAGAAGGGCCGGGAAGACTAGCATTAGTATTAATAGCCGCCCTAGCAGAAGGGTGCCCAAACTTTTGCCAGCATCGGTCCGGGGTGTGATTGGTGCGACCACAGTGAGAACACGGGGGAAAACCCCGTCCACGACCCAAAGGAACGCCCGTGACCCATAGGAGCAGGAGCATGTGGAACTGCCAAAGCGCTCAGAGGATCCTTGGGCTGAGTGGAAGCAGTGACCCGTAAAAGACGTGAGAAAGCCTCCTGAAGGGTGGTGATGGTGGAGTCCACCAATAGCTGAGAACTCAATGCTGAATATTTAGGATGCAAGCAAGATAGGTATTTCGCCACCAAAAATTCTTGCCGCTGTTGTAGAGTAACCTCAATATCAGAGGATGCAGGATGATATTGGCAAAGCTCATCCCATTTGCCTTGTAACAGAACATAAGTCTCTTGGAAAGAACAATCCTCCTGTTGTAAATAAATAATCTCCTCATAGAGACAAAATACATGGCTGTGATTTTTCCGAAAAGCGTAGGTGCTAGTTAAGAACTCCCAGGCAGACTTTGTGGTCTGATGAAACATAATAGTGGAGGAAACTTTGGGGTCCATACTGTGAAGTAATAAATTCATGACAGCCATATCAGAATGGTGCCACACCTCATAGGTGGGGTCGGTGGTGGGAGGGGCGGACTGGGTAAGATGGTGTTCTTTGCCATGAGACCCCAAGAACAATTGAACAGATTGAGACCATAACAGAAAATTTATACCATCAAACTTGACAATAGTGGTACCAAACGTGTTGTTAGGCTTAATATCTGCAGCGGAGGAGAAGGGATCCATAATGATAGAATTCAGAAGCGGTAATCGCTGCTTAGTTTATACCTTGCTCGTCAGCAGGACCCGAACAGAGAAATAAAATCAAATACCAATATTGCCACGGCAGTTATCAAGCAGGATAATAACAGGACATGAAAAATGAGAAGAAATAGAAGCTTAGCTACTCATCGCTCCACCCAGGATGAAGCCATTCGCAGGGGCAAAGAAGGACGTCAGATGGAGAAAGAGGCGACGCAGAAGAGTACCAGGATTTTGAGAACCACGGAAATCCAAGTCCCAAGCGACGTCGGGAAGAGCAGTAAACATTGGCGACGTCGGAGGAGTGTAGCGATGAAGATGGTCCCAAATCAGATACGTTGACCGTGAGGCATAACAACCGCGAGAGAATTAGCCGCCGAACCACGAGAAACGTGACAGAAGAGAGATCTGAGAGGCGTTAGGGCAAGAGGAGTGGCGCTTCACGTTGCCATGACCCCAAGGGCAACGGATCACGGCGCTTCACGTTGCCTGACCCTCAAGAGTCAAGGGTATGCGATCGGAGTGCAGTCAGCAACACACAATAAAATGGGAAGAAGAAGGTAGCACGAGGGAAGGCAACACTGGCCGATGGGAGAAGGCGGTGACAGAACGAACCTTCCTCTGATACCAAGTTAGAGCAGGAAACGAAAAAACCTATCATTCATTTAGGGTTGCACAGTACTTAACACAATCATAACGGGTTTATAACCTAAACCCATTAAGGTAAACAAAACATATCATATCATATTCCTAATAGTGCAAAAGTATAATTGACATCAACTGAAAGATAATTAAATAGTAAAATATAAATCAAACAATGAATCTTTAATTGTACTAACAAGCTTAACTTATAATAGCTACAAGTACTGAAACTTTACTAAATTACTTGGAACTGTAAACCAAAACTTTAACAACTATAATTGGATGCTAAACTGGATACTGAACTAAATATTAAACAAGATATTGTTAACTGCAACTAGAAACAACATAATAAATAATGATATCTAATACAAACATTATATAAGCATATAAACTGATTAACTAGTTTAGCCCATGGGTCATCACCCAAAATCGCACCCGTAAGTGGTGAACACACCTGCTGTAGTGTGTCACAAGTCTAAGGCATACTCTAATTGGACCCTGAATCCTGGTATGCTATAACATGAAGTACTAAATGACATGATGTACAAAATACTCTACTGATATCATGGATTTCCATATTCTACATGTGCTTTAGTAAACTGTAACAAGCCGAGTAAAGATGTACACATAACATCATTTGATTTATAACTAATAAAACTGTGCAATTAAATACTGAAGATAAAATGATTCTAAAATATAGAAATTATATGAAACTAGTTTAATTTACAAATTGAACCAGCCAAACCCCGTTCACCCCTAACCTATACATCCCGTGGCGCTGCTAGTCTCGGTCGCCCGCGGCCGTCAGAGCCAAGGCTCACAACAGCACTAGCGAGAGTTGTAGTACATGCTAGACCTCCGTTCTCCTTCCAACCTTCTAGATTGAAGGTTGACAGAAGGTTGGTAGTCTCTGACAACTTACAGCGAGCTTTGGCCATCACCCAAAGTTTTTGGGGAGTTGCGGTCGAACTACATGGCGGCATCACCACTGCCAAACAAAAAAAACTTGATAAAACTCGGCGAGATCGATAAGATAGGAAAATACTTGGAACAGTATTGGGCAGACACTGCAGGTGAAGAGGTGATGTCATGCCCCAAATGAACAATAACTTAACCAAGGTTAGCAAATTACTCGTGAAGCACAACAAATGTAACCCAAAGGACAACATCCCCTCTATAAAATGATCAAAAATTTACAACATATAATAGCTCAATTTGTATATCCACAATCACCACTATAAAACAAAACCAACTAATACTATCAAGATATCAAATGTACATAACTACTAACTATACAAAAAACCAAAATCAGGTGATCAGAAACTAGATCAAAATGAATCGGATCGATCAAAATACTAACACAAAGATTAGTACAACCCGATTAACCAAAATACCAACATACTGTCTCAATCACCTGTATCAATACAACATATCAGCATTAACATTTCTAACTATCTATCAGGTACTGATATAAACTCCATGGTCCAGATAGTCTCTAGATCTAGCTATCAGCAGCATCAGGAGTAATTTTTTTACCTGGAAGCAAAGCAATTAGAGTTAGCCCAAACGGCGAAATAGGAATCAATAGATATGGTAATGCATCAAGTACTATGATAAAACAATCTACCAAACATACAATATAACTCAACGTGATAAGAAGCAATATCAACAAAATATGAAAACCATACATGCGTCATGCAATCAAGAGCAATGACCATATAATGCTCTATTACGAGCCCGCACTCTAACTAGAGTGTTTCCATCATTGCTTACACGATGGAGTAACTGCCTCAACTGACAACTCGGAGGTGTTGCGTTCAACACCTAGGTAACCCTAGAAAATCTTGAAGGACTCCATCTAGGAAACCTACTAATTAGCCCTATAGCAGTGAAATGGCATCAGGTATACTCCCTGGTCCGCTGGCCTATAAGGCTGAGCCCTGGCTAATATCAGTCAGAAAAGATCACAATGTGGCACGATAAATCATACAATTGCCCGATGGGCCAAATATCATAACTATGCAATACATGGATCCACGGCTCAATCAAGGTTTAAAAAGTCAGTCCAGCGACTCCGTCCGGTGAGCCACCGGACCGGTATGGTACCGGCGTACCAACAGCAGCGCAGGCGGCAGTGGGCGGCGGCAACGCACGCGATCGAAAGCGGCGAAAGCTTTGACTTCAATCGAAGCTTCCACCCACCGTCTGTGCTCCATCTGTGCTCCGACAACTAGTCCTCCACCGGACCGATACAAACCGGCCGTATCGGCTAGTTTCGGACCGGTTTTGAAAACACTGGGCTCAATAACCTATAACAACTCAACAATGCAAGCTATCACGAACTCAATAATATTGTAGCTACCATTCGACCTATATAACAACATCACACAAGCAACCGTATACGTGAATAAAAGACAACACATAGAGTACAATGGATATTGAATCAAGATTAATTAATAGAACTACAAGATATTATGGTAATTATCAATTATTATAATAACTAATACAATGATTACAAAGGTCATAATAAGATTCTTACTTGTATCACAGTAGCTCCTAGTACATCTAAAGTTGTCTGCCCGAGGACCTCCCTGACTGATCTCGGTCCGAGTAACACCTATAATAACACAAAATACATCACATAATAATCACATAAATAAAATCTAACCTGGTATACATGTACGCGTACGTATACCCATATATACGTACATATATGTGTGCACACAAAATATTTATACACCTTAATTAATATTAATTATGTTAACTCATTTGATTATTACTATCTGCTTGGATTAACCCGGTATACATGTACGCATACCTATACCCATTTTTAGGTATACATACATGCATACACAGCTAAATTTAAACCTATAATTAGTTAAACACACTAGGGTTAGCAAGGGTGTATTCTTTCACCCAAACTAGCAACAATGAATTAAAAACAGTGGTAAACGGTGGCAAACGATGGTGCAATAACTTCCGGTAAGGAAGAAGGCATCCTCGGTGCCCGAACACATGCGTGCACGCTACCACTTGTTGTTGGAGGTGAACCCACGCTAACCAACGATGAACGATGACCCAATGGCGAACAACAGTGCACGACGAAGCAGCCAACTCCGGCAAGGAAGAAGGCGTCATCGGTGCTCAAACACACACAAGCACACCACAAAACACTGCTCAAAAGGTCGACCCACACTTGCCGACGAAGGAGAAGGGTTGGGAGTCGCCGGAGCTTGAACGACAATGAACTCAGCGTCGCATGTGGCAGCGTGAAATCGGAAGAAATTGGGTGAAATGGGGAGAAGAAGTGGGCCATGGAGAGATAAATGAAATAGATTAATTAAAATTTGCCATTTTACACTTTACTCCACCAGCTTCCAAAAATTACAAAAAAGGTCCTTGGACCACGTGGAAATGACAAGTAAAGCTTCGACTTCTAGCGTGGGCAGACACGGGTGAAGAGGTGAGGCTTCATCGGCTTTGCTCAAAGTCGAAACATTGCTAGCAGTGTCTCTTTTTTGGCGATCTTGTTTGTTGCTACTGGCAGCACTCGAAGAGAGGATAACAACTCCTGGAAGTTCCGAGATCTCCATGGGAAGTAAGCGCAACTTTCCCTGCTTAAAACCCCAAGATCTACCTCGCAAAAACCACGAAAGAGACAACGACTCGTTCGCCGAAAGAAGCAGAACAAGGCAAACTGTTCTCACCTCCGAAACAATTCACTCAGGTCCAAGAAGCAGTTGACCCAAGTAACCCACAAATGCGAGCTCGACCAGTTGGTCAACCACATCTGAAAATACTGCTCGAGAAGTCGGGCGTTGCGAGTTCGAGCTTCATTGATTTTATTTTTCTTTTCTTAATAAACTTAATTTTTTTAGTTAGAAAAATCATTAAAAATTCCAAAAAAAAATCTTTAAAAATTTAGAAAAAAATTCCTAGATTTTATTTCTATTATTTTGAATAAATTTTGGGGCATTACACAAAGAGGTTCATGTATTCAAAACTTTTATCAAGTTTTAAGGAAAAATAAAAACATAAACCTAATTTGAGGATGATTTTCCAACACTACGGATCTAGGACCCACAGTATATAGGGGTAAAATTATATTTATATATATGTTTTCTTATGCTAGTGGAGACAAATACATTTTTTTAGTTAGATTTTTATAACAATGTTTGAAAAACCGGTCTGAACCAGCCCATTTTTCTCATTCATGCCGGTCCATATAAGGTCGAATTCTAGACTAAGTGAAAACTGCCCAGCTTTTGTAGCTCATGTCAGAGGGGATTCCGTTGGAAGCTCCACTTGAGCTTCTGCTGCAAGCTCCTGGTGGCCTGCAATGTCAGTGCCTACCATTGGACTAGAATTGCGAACCTTATTTTGCAATATATATATATATATATATATATATATATATATATATATATACTAAATATCCTTTACAAGATGTATATTGTTCACAAATCACAGTAGGGGTAGTTGCTACACTAGGGATCACATAGATCCATGCCTCTCCACCCCATAGTGCATTAATACACTTATTCCTTTTATGTCACTTTAACTGACTTCAGATGCAGAATTCTTTTTTATCAATGTGCTGTTGCTGATGGGATTGCTTTGTGAAATTTAAGTTGCTTATTTAAACATCACATTCCAACTAATATTATGCTTACCAAGTTAGTGAAATATGTTTTGCTGCTTCTATGGTGATCCATATAATTCAATTGCATGTTCTTGTGTAGCTCTTTCCTACTTGCCTTGAAAAAAAGTCAATGTTTCTCTATTCTTCTGGTGCAATATTTGTATTTGACCCTATTATATTTTTACTTAAAGAGCCATTACACAAGTAGGGATTCCAGAGGTCTGTATTTACTCTCAGTTTTGTTTGTGTCTTCCATCATTTGTTTCAGAAACCATCATGGGAGAGAGCTGCTAAAATAATGAAGGAAAGGTATTACTTATAGTTCTCTCTCTTCCCATCTTATTCGTGTTTTCTGCCAATCTTAAGAGAATCATATATTTAGTTCATTTTGAACGTTTACATCTCTAGATATGATCCTGGAATGGATGGACGAATATTGTTGGGAAAAGTTGATTGCACTCTAGAAAGAGATTTATGCAGAAGGTACTTTTAAAATCAGTGGTTCCTCATTCCAAAAGTTTCTAAGCAAATTGAGGTTGTAAGTTACATATTAAGTAGGTTTGTTAATATGTTGTTGATCACATGAGTATGAGATAATCAGTAGTTTGGGTCACATTCAGATTGTCAATGTCTAATCATGGCACGTAAATGATTTATTTTTTTTAAAAATAATTCCTCGTTCTAAAAGTTTCTATGTTTATCAAATTAAGGTTGTAAGTTAAGGGCCCATTTGGTCATGCATTGCTAGCAAGTAGTAATTTCCTCATTTGAACTCCTAACGACGAAACAGTTTAAAAAAAATTCTATAGAAGTAGCACCCTGCATGAGGGGGAGAAAGAGACTCAAGGAGAGAGAAATATTAAATTTATATTAATATAAAATTAAAAACATTTTTCAAATAATTAATAAATAATCAAATTTTAATTAAATTATAATTTATTATATTACTAAATTTATATAACCCTAATCATAATACTAATAATAATATATAATAATATATTTATTATATTTTAACATTTAGTATATAAATTTAGTAATATAATAAATTAAAATTTAATTAGATTTTGATTAATTATTAATTATTAAAAAAATACTTTTAAATATTTTTATTTAATTATAACATATATGTATGATAGACTTTTACATGTCATTGTCGTCTTCCTTATTTTTACCATTATCTTTAAAGAAAAGTTATATTTATATTGAAGCAAAGAAATATAACAATTCAACTATTACGCAGGTGATTTATAATTTTATTAATATAATAAATTAAAATTTAATTTAATTTTTTACTAATAATTTTATATAAATTATTAATATAATGTTCATCTCTGTGTCTAAAACTTAATTACAAAATTAAAAAAAGTTGCTACAATACTCAAACAGCTCCAACCGCATAGCCAAACATAGCCTAAGTAGGTTTGTTAATATATTGTTGACCACAGAAGATAACTAGGGTCAGTAGTTTCAATTACATTCATATTGTCAATGTGTAATCATCACGAGTCCTTAGTTCAACATAAATGATTTATTTTAAAATAATAATAATAATTTAAATATATGTTTAGCGTATTTGAATAGTAACTCATATAATAATCACTAACTATTTTATTTATTTATATACACATGCTTTTGTCAAATTTATGTTGCTATATCATGTCACTTTTTAGGTTTGCAATAATTCATGTTTTAAAAAGTGTCAATTATATCATATAAAATATTGGCAACCCCTAGAGGAAATACAAACTAATTACATGACAGCAAATCTTAGAAGCGTAATCGTGTAAATTATTTCAATTCTTTCAAAACAACCCCAGAAGCTGCAGATTATAAGATACTAGGCAAAAAAGGATTACTACATTTTTGAAAAAAAGAACTACAGTTCTATGTGCTATTAAACTTATAAGATTATTTATTGACTATTGTTTAAGCATAATTTAATACAAAGTCAAATAACTGACATTAACATTGGATTGTTGCTAGCTTTGAAATGTGGAGAAACGTTTAGAAACTCTAAGGTGAACTAGAGGATTTAGTAGTGGAAGCTCCTATTTTGTTGAGGAAAATTGAGTTATGAAATGCATCTCTTTAATGATGTTTTCTAGAAACCTCATTGCTTCATCTAGTATAGTTGTTAAATATCAGTACAAATGCTTTTAATCTGCCCCCATCTTGTATTTGTCATTTTCTTGTCTTTGTTCTCTCAAAATAAGAACATGACATCACTTCATGATTATGCAGGCACCACATTCAAGGTTACCCATCTATTCGAATTTTCAGGAAAGGAAGTGATGTCAAGTAAGTCTGACATAGTGACATTTAACAAACTTATACATCTTTTGGCGTTGTTTTATATACTAAAATTAGCTTTAGTTCTATCTATGCAAGTATTATTTGTAACAAAATGAAGCTTATACCCTAGTTTATTCTCACGTGGAAGTGGGAGAAATAATAATATTGCATATAAGGCTTAATTAGCTGATGAGAGGGCAATATGAAAGATTTTGTTGAGGATAGTGAAGCTGTCATTTGGATGATCTTTATATTACCCACTAAGGAATGATTCTTGGATATAGTTTTAGTCGGGAAAATAAAAGAAATTAATACCATTAATTTGTGCTCAATTATTTTAAATTGGGTCTACTTTACATTTTACCGTTTACCTTACTAAGTTAATGGACCTACTGTAACAATTATCATACTAAAAATCATTTCACTACATAATATAGCTAACAATTGTATATTACTTTTAGCTTTGAATTAATGAATATCACCAAATTTCTTAATCCAATTCTTTTAATTTCTGTACAATGACGGAGGATTGTGATTGTTGAAGTTTTGATATTCTAAAATAAATTTATTTTGTACATGAAATCATGATTTCTTTTTTTATTGCTTCAACTTTGACTAAGTAAAACTAGAGCATCAATGTTGTTTATACTTTACAGCTCACTACTGAATTTTCTTCAAAATCAACCAAAAATCCTCAAAGAAATGTGCAAATCATGGTTTAATCAATTTTTATAACGCAGGGAATACCATGGACAGCATGTACATGAGTCTTATTATGGAGAACGTGACACAGAAAGTTTAGTATCGGTATGGTTATTGCTTAAGTTTAATTAATGAATTGTTGGCACTATTTTTCTACACGATTTTCTTATTCTGTTGCATGGATATTCATGATTGCGCTTTGCTCTAGCATAATAATCTGAAATGAACTGAATGTCGCATTACAATTCTTAGGCAATGGAATCTCTCATTGCTCCCATTCCAAAAGAATCTCGTAAGTTAACACCGGAGGATAAATCTAATAACTCTTCTAGGACAGCCAAACGCCCAGCTCCCTTGACCAGTGGATGTAGAATCGAAGGTTTTGTACGTGTGAAGAAGGTAAAAAGCTTTGCGCTCGAATCATCTGCAAAAATAAAATACAGCATCAATTTGGTTTTTTCCTTAGGCAATAAATGAATTTCAGAAAAAAAAAATGGTAAAAGGCATATAATTTCAGCTAAACTTTGCTTGTGTAGTCTTAGTCACATACAATCAGTAACATGATTAAATTGGGCTTATGATTTAATTTTATTTGAGCATAGCAGAATCTTGCCTATTGCAGAGATATCAAACAACTTGGTATTTGTTTATTTATTCTATGGTTATATTCATGATTTATCTTGTTGAATCAAGATCTCAGCACTTTCTTAATGGATTTTATTTTTTCTTGCCTGTTATTCAGGTTCCTGGCAACCTAGTTATCTCTGCTCACTCCGGAGCACACTCTTTTGATCCATCTCAGATTAACGTCTCGCATGTTATCACACAATTTTCGTTTGGCAAAAAGCTTTCACAAAAAATGCTGTCTGAATTGAAGAGATTGACCCCATATCTTGGTGGAAGTCATGATCGGTTGATGGGTCAATCGTATATTATAAATGACGACCATTCTAATGCAAATGTTACTGTAAGTTCATTGTTGCATTCACGACATTCTTTTTCTTTGTCCTATTTATACCTACAGTTCTCTTAGCTTAAGTAAATTTCCTAATCATGATATACTTGTGAATTCATATTGCTCTTGAGATGCATTTTGCCATCGTTCTGCACATAATACTAATTAGTTATATTGGAATAACACAGAAAAATGAACTCAGGTTTTTTTTTTCAAGCTATATTAAGTAGCCAAATCAATTTTTATTGTCTCTATGTTTACGGTGTCACAACTTAAAATCAATTAGTCCAGCAGAAATATTTGGAAATTCTGTTTCTGGAAATAGCTATAACGCTTAAAGAGAAAATAAGAATAGAAGAAGATCTACGGTGGTGCAGCATAAAACATATACCCATCATCCGAATCTGCAGATTGAGCACTATCTCCAAATTGTGAAGAATGAAATAGTGTCGAGTAGATCTTCTGGGGCGCACAAATTGCTCGAGGAGTATGAATACACAGCCCACAGTAGTTTGGTGGAGAGTCTACACGTTCCTGTTGCCAAATTCCACTTAGAGCTGTCTCCCATGCAGGTTGGTGTATGTTACTTGCACAATTTTAAAGAAAGAGTTCGATAAGTCAGCTTAACTCGATGATTTAAATTCCAGGTCTTGGTAACTGAAGTTCCAAAATCCTTTTCTCATTTTATCACTAAAGTTTGTGCCATCATTGGAGGAGTATTTACGGTTTGCATCTCATTTTCTGAACTCATCCTTTTACCTTCTGTTGCTCAAAGTAGTATGCTTTTTTCCTAAATTGCTGCCAAAATGTTTCAGGTTGCTGGAATACTGGAATCCATTTTGCACAACACTATACGGCTTGTGAAAAAAATTGAAATAGGCAAACAATTTTGATGCGGATGATGATTGGTGTTCAAAATTTTGCTCGGCCCGTAAGAAAATAGATTGTAGGCAATTCTTTGTAATTATTTCCATGGAAATTTCTTCCGGGATGGCGAACTCGATTTGTTCCAACTCAAGATGGGTGGACTTGAAGAGTAGTTTCAGATAATAACATGTGGAACTTTGGAGTCGACACGCGAGTGTTACTGTAGCTTATGTTGTGACTTCATATATAGATAAATCAGATTTCTTTTAGTATCTGAAGTTCTTGAGATACGCGATCTCCAAGTCGATAAAATAAAACTTTCAGAAGCATAAAAGCACTTGCTCCCCCAGAATACGAATTGCCATTGGATATGAATTCAGATTACAACTATTTTCATTTTTTTTATGCAGGCGAGTAATTCAGACTCCAAAGCTACAATTATCCATTCTACACAATAGCAATCAACTGACAATATTTGATCGGCAATTCGCACTCGTTGAACTTGTCCGGAGGGCAACAACAATTTGACACAAGGTGAAGGTGGACACGCGCAGCTCGAAAATCCCCAGCAAGGTCACCTTCCCGTGCAAACTCGTCGAGGAGTCCAGAGCCAACATCCCTGATGCTATATCCCTCACGAAGGCCGGGTTGGCAACCAACGTCGACACATCAAGGTCCACAGCCGTTGTTATCGTCTCCGTTGACCGCGCGCTGACTCCTCCTTGCATCACCGGTGCCCGCCCCACCAACGTGCCGCGGTAGTAGATGAGGGTCGTCCCGCTGTCGAACTCGAAGCCGGCGTAGTTTGGATTGTGGACGGTGACATCGACGTCCAGCATGATATTCAACGTGAAGTTGGGATATGGCCGGGATTCGATGTGCCGGAGGCCGACGACCGTGGCGCTGACGTCGGGCTCCCTCGGCTTCAAGACTGTGAAGTAGAGGATGATGAGGGCGACGATGAGTAGGAGGATGACCAAGCAACAGAGTTGCAGAGCTGGGGGAGCCTTGGATTTGGATCCATTGATCATGATGAGTGCCGCTCGAGTGTTGTCGAGAGTGGAGCGAGTGAGAGGGTAGAGGACGAAGGATGAATTGGCACCGTGAGAAGAGGCTGTGATGGCCATTGGTGGTTCATCTATCTATTCTATTCTTGTCGGTGATAACAGTGGTTGGTGAGCGGTCAACGTACGAGTGTCTTGCTGTGCATGATGAGTGATGACTTTTCCACACTCGATCAGTGAGAAAATGAAAGAAGTAGCAGTAAGTCCAAACCTAAATTTTTACTGTGTTTAATTGCGGGAAGTGATAAAGGAAAGAAAAATAAAACGAAAAAAGAAAATAAGAAGGGATGAAAAGTAATAAGCATTTCTTTTGTTGTGTTTAGTTGGAAGGAATGAAAAATTTAAAAGATTAATACATACACTCTTGTTTTTTATTTTTATACTCCTTTACTCCAAGCCAGTGATTGTCATGGTCACCTCCAGCCTCGTTGCGTTGCATGTCACCTCTAGCCATCGGGGGAGCCGCCACTGCTACCTACATCGATGAAAGCCGAGCCACTGCTCCAGGTCGAGGGCACATCACCAAGGGGGAGTTGCCACTCCCCTAGCTCACAACTTTGTCACGCGTCACCGCCAAGCGGCCCTGCTCCAAGCCAATTGCCACTGTTGCTCCTACGTCGATGAAAGCAAAGCCACTACTCCATAGGCTTTTTCTTTATTTTCATCATAAATTCACAAAAGATAAAGGAATGAGTGCTACCAGTATCAATAAGCAGACATGCAGAATAATCATATACGAAAATAATACCTCTCATCACTGTGTCTGGAGCTTCCTGAGCCACTTGTTGGGTTACTGCATATACTCTGGTTGGGCCTGTAGGTCGTTGCTCAGGTCGTCTCTACTGTGACCCTGCCTGACTAGCCTGACCTGGTCTCCCATTATAAGTCTTAGGTCTTGAGCTCTGTTGGTAACTTTGCTGATAGCTTTGTTGATAACTTTGCTGTGGGGGTTGAAATCCTTTTCGTGGGCAATTAATCTTATAATGACCCCAACCTTTGCAATAGTTGCATTGAATCTCATTGAGAGGGCATACACTAGCCACGTGTCCTTCTTTATTACATGTAAAGCATTTTCTTGCAGACCATCCTGAATTAAAGCTTGGTGCATAGGAAGAATGTACTAGTCTCTGATGTCTATTGAATACTGCTCTAGATCTCTTCCTATCATAGGCTCTTGTTTCCATTGGTTTAACTGACTGACTGACATTTTTCTGTTCTGCTAATTCCTGAACCTCCTCTATTTGTTTCTCTTTTTCCACATCTAGAAGAGAAGCCTCTATTCTGAATGCTGTATTTACTACTTCCTGAAAGCTATCTAATGGAATAGTATTCATCTGCCCCTTTATGGTGTGATGTAATCCCTTAATAAAAAATTGGCATTTTCTCCTTTCACTGGTCACTAATTCTGGAAATAGATTAGATAATCTCTCAATATCAGTTATATAAATATTTACTGTCCTTTTTTCTTGTTTTAAGTTTAGAAACTCCTGCATCTGGCTATCTTGAAAAGACTCTGGAAAATATTTTTCAAAGAATGCACCTCTAAAATCATTCCAAGGCATAGGACCATCTCCAAAAATAACTCTCATGCCTGACCACCATGTCCCAGCTCTATCAGATAAGAAGTATGTGGCCAACTCCACCTTTTGATCATCTGGGCATCCTAGTGCCCTAAAAGTTTGCTCTACTTTTAATAACCAATTTCTAGCAGTCAAAGGGTCAGTAGTACCTGCGAAGTCACCAAATCTATCTCTTCCCAACTGAGAGAACTGCATAAGCATATTGGTTGACCTAACTGGCTGGTTATCTACGACAGGTGCTACTAATGATGGGGAGGAAGCTTCACCTTCACCCCTCACTGCTGGTGGTGCAACGTGGGGTGCAGGTGACTCGGCCTCTCGGGGCACTGAGACTTCATATCCACTTCTTCTTCTTGTAGGGACCCTGACCCTAGTATGGGGTAATTGAATTTCAGCCTCAGGAGGATTTCTTATTCCTTCAACACCACGGGTTCTTCCCCCACGACCTCTACCTCTACGACTTGCGGTTGCTCCACCTCTAACTCTTGGTGTCATCCTGCCAACAAAATAACATGTTATAAAAATGTTTAGTTTACCAATTCATGTATTCTATTCTTAACTCAACCCTAGTCCTGAGGTTCCTATGTTCTTAGGTTTTCTTACTGAACTTATAGCTCTAATACCAATAAAATTGTCATGCCCCGGCGGAAATCCAGCTATTCCTTTAGCTGAGGGTTCCCCAGGAAGATGACAATATTAATAGGAACCAAAGAACACAAATGCTATAAAAATTTTATTAACCAATAATCTCAAGTCCAACATTCTGCAATCATTTAAGATCAACTACATCCAATTACAAAACTTATAAACTACGGTCTATGCAATTAAATCAACTGAAAGAATAGAATAAATCAGAAAAGTATTTAGAAAAAGAACACTTGATGATATTTTAACTCCGGTGAGTATCTAGCTATCTACTCTATCCCTCCCAGCTACTAACTCGGTACTTGAAGGAGAAACAAGGGGAGTTAGCGAAAAATGCTAAGTAGGAATCAAGAGATGATGCATGTTCAATTAATATGAAATTGCAAACACAGAAACTACACTACATGTCAAAAACAGATAATACAATAGAATAACTGAACATAAGATTATCGTGTAAATCATCAAGCTTGGCCAATAGATCTCAATTAAGAGCTGCACTCATTTTCAGAGTGTTTTCACCGTCAGTTCACACAATGGAACGACTGTCTTAAATAGATTAGGGTGTTGCGTTCAACACTGACATCCGTAGTATTGTCCGAGGACAACTTGCGGTGCCCTAACTGACAAACAGATAGTCTGATATAATTAAAACTATAACTTAGATAAACAGGCCACTGATGATAAATCACCAGGCCAGAGGTCATATGCAAGTCACAACAAGATAACAGTATAACATCATCTCAATTTATTTGCATGGTTCATAAATATTCATAACTTTTCAATAGAAATATGAGAAAAACTTTGTCAATATATTCGCAATGCATCCATGATAATTATGAAGCCAAGTATGCACAAGTAATAGAGTAACGAGATCAACTGAAATTAGAAACAAGTCAATCAGGAGAGTCACAAAGATAAGGTGTCAATATTTATCCTAATGCATGAATTTGATATCGTAATAAAGGCAGGGAAAGATTCCTACCTCAAAACGTTGATATTTCTTAACTCTTTCTGAAAATCCAAATTGTCTTCCTTCTTTTACTTTACTGAATAATTTAAATAAAATATGCATTAACATCTATATATCAAATCATAATTATTTCCTCTCAACCTCTAACCATCATAAACAGAATTAAATTCTTACTAAATAATCTCCACTAACACCAGTCGATCCCAAGTATACTAGATCAACCAAAACTTCCCTAATTATACCTAATAATATAAATCAGGTCTACAGTCTACTAAGGAATACTTAAATTTAATAAAAATAAAATAAACTAAAACAAAACTTACCTCTACTAAATTTGACGCAGACGAACGCTTTGTTCGTCACGAATTTGTCGCCGCGAAACAGACGACGCGAACGGATGTTTCGTTCGCTTGCCGCTGGGAGAAAGTTACCGGCGCCCGCCGCCGGATGTTTCGCCGTCGACAAGGGAGGGGACAGCCGCCGCCACTGGAAAGGAAAAGGGCCGCTGTGAACAGAGGAAGAAGGAGCCGCTGCCGGGAAAGAAAAAATCCGGCGCCGCCGAGGGAAGAAAACGAGATCCACTCGCCTGGGATGATGTGCTGGAAGGAGCAGCGCCGGTTGGAGGAAGAAGGGAACAGAGGGGTCTCCGGGTGGAGGGGAAGGAGCCGCCGACGCTAGACTCGAAAGACGCCGCCGCGTGCACAGAGAAGTTCGCCGCTCGCCTCTGAACCACGCACGCTTCCGGAACAGAGCAGAGCAGCCGCCGAAGCTCTGTAGGCGTCCGAATCCCGTCGGGCGAAGGGTGCCGCACCAGGGCACGACGAAGACGATGCAGAAGCCTCTTCCCGTCACTGCTGGACGTTCACCCGATTGCTGCTGCCGGAGAAGACTTGAATACGGAAACAGGTGTCAGCGTTGAAGGGAAGGAAGAAAGCAGGGTGGCTCGTTCGGCGCAGGGAAGATTAATTAGGGATTAATTGGTGGATTAAGTGGAGGGTTTAGGGTTTTTATTTATAGGATTAGAGGGAGTAAAAATAGCAATTAGGGAGAGGTTTTAGGGATCAATAAATTAGGATTTCCGAAATTTAAAATTTAAATTTAAATTAATAATAATAAAATAAAAAATAATCAAGGTATAACATTTATACTCCCTCACTCCAAGCTCGTCATTGTCGCGCGTCACCTCCAGCCTCGTTGTATTGCATGTCACCTCTAGCCATCGGAAGGGGGAGCCGCCGCTGCTACCTACGTCGATGAAACCTGAGCTACCGCTCCAGGTCGAGGGCACATTGCCAAGGGGGAGTCGCCGCTCCCCTGGCTCACGACCTCGTTGCGCGTCACCACTAGTCGGCCCTGCTCCAAGCCAATTGCCACCGCTGCTCCCTACGTCAATGAAAGCGAAGCCACTGCTCCAGATCGAGGGCACATCGCCCCTGTGCACATCCTTGTCGGAAGGGGAAGCCGCTGCTCCCCTGGCTCGCGATCTTGTCGTACATCAACTCCGGCCATTGGAAGAGAGAGCCGTTGCTGCTACCTACGTCGATGAAAGCGGAGCCACTGCTCTAGGTCAAGGGCACATCACTCTCGTGCGCATTGCCATTGGAAGGGGGAGCCGCTGCTCCCCTGGCTCGCGACCTTGTCGCGTGTCACCTCCAACCATCGGAAGAGGGAGTTGCCACTGCTACCTACGTCGATGAAAGCTGAGCTATTGCTCCAGGTCGAGGGCGCATCGCCGTCAGAAAGGGGAGCCGCCGCTCCCCTGGATCGTGACCTCATCGCACATCACCTCCAGCCATTGGAAGGGGAGCCGCCGTTGCTACCTACATCGATGAAAGCGGAGCCACTGCTCCAGGTCGAGGGCACATCGCCCTCGTGCACATCGCCGTTAGAAGGGGGAGCCACTGCACCCCTGGCTCGCGACCTCATTGTGCATCACCTCCAGCCATCGGAAGAGGGAGCCGCCGCTACTACCTATGTCAATGAAAGTGGAGCCACTACTCCAGGTCGAGGGCACATCGCCCTGCTCTAAGCTAGTCATCGCTAGCCAGCCGCAGCGCTGCTCCATTTGGTTTTCGCCGCCGCTGTTGTGCATGTGTGTTATCCATGGGTCGACAAAATCATCGGTAGCTGCTCAACAATCGGGTGAGAATATAGATGAGTTGGCATCCAAGAGTATTTTTCTTTTTCTTATTTTTTCATCCGCCCTATTAAATATAAAATTTATCTACTTTTTATCCTTCTCATTTTTGATCTGCCCAATTAAAAACAGTATAAAATATTTCATTAAATGGAACAAGTGTTTAGCCAGTGGGATAGTTCATTCATTTGGCCGAAAGACTTTTATCATTCATTTTATCGGAAAGAACTATCCATTTAGAACTTGTCTATCTCCCTTCACTAAGGACAAAGATTTCGATATTCAAATCTCTAGTCAATCTTCAAAATAGTTGTCCCAATCACCTTTGAGTATTATTTTCCAATAGGCCTTCAAAATTTAAGAGTCAATTGTCCATTTTGCATTAAAAATTTTTTCAATTATTTGTTCTTTTTCATCAGATATGGACTAATCCATCCTATATCATGTAAGTGGCGGAGCCATATGGGATGAAGTATGAGCAAATGCCCCCACTTAAGTTATCAAATTTATTAAATACTAATATATTTTTATAATATTATATATATATAAATTTTAATTTATCTCCATTAAATAAAGTTTAATCTTTCTAATCCTACCCTATGTATTAATTGCTCCCATATATAGTTAGGTCTTGAATCCACTACTGTATAGAGCATATGATTTAAGTTTACTAATGTGAATTTTAAATCATCAGAGATGTGATTCTTACTTTTAAATTTCTAATTTCAGAGATATAAATAGCTAAATAAATACAACTTTATCTAAGATTTTTAAGTAAAGAACTTGCCTACAATTTTTTTCTGCACAAGTCAGTCACACCTCCCAAGTTATTCGAGATCATATATATATATATATATATATATATATATATATATATATATATATATATATATATATATATATATATATATATATATATATATTGCATGCATTCTATAAAATAATTACATCTCCAACCAATTGAAACAGGGTGCGAGAAAATTAAACCACATAATTAAGACAAACTCCACCAGACCACCACCGCCCTAGCTCCAACTATATACAAAACAATCATAACATGGAATTAACAAAGTAAATACTTATAAATTTACATCTGATCATCGTCAATTCAACACCAAATTAACAAAGGAATCACAGCTCATCAAACACCGCCTGTCGAGCTGCAAGTCGAGCTGCATGACCTTGCAAAAAGATGAACCGTAATGTCGCACGTTACCACAGTCGAAGCGTTGAGCCTGAACAGCCACAGCAACCTCACCCGCCCCTCCACCCTCGTCGCCGACTTCAGCCTCAGCGTCCCCTGCAGCACGTCCGGCACCAGGTTCGGTTCCTTCACCAGCTTCAGCAGGTCCAGGTCGACGGCGTTCGAGATCGCCTCCGTCGAGCGGGCGTTGACTTGCCCTGCAGTCGCTGGCGCGGTCCCCACCTGCACGCCGTCGTACGTGACCGAGGTCATACCGCTCACGTACTCGAAGCCCGCGAGGTTGGGGTTCTTCACCGTGACCTGCAGCTCCAGCGAGACGTTGAGCACGAGGTCGGGGTACGGCCGGAAGATTAGGCGGCGGGCTCGGACCGGCGTGGACTCGATGCTCGGCTGCTGCGGCTTGAGCACTGTGAAGTAGAGGATGACGAGGGTAGTGGCGAGGAGGAGGAGGACGATGCCCGTGATAACGACGCAGCAGGCTGCGAGTCTTGACCCGCAGCACGTGGACGAATATCTCTTGGCCGGAGGAGGAGGAGGAGGAGGCGGCGGCGTGGGAGCAGGAGCGGGGGAAGAATTCGCGGCGTTGTCGCGCCTGGGATCGGCCTCGGAAGGAGGCCCGCGGGGGGAAGAAACGATCGCGATGTGGTGGGGCGAGGGATCAGCCATGATGGCTAGGGTTCGCGACTCGATTGGCGCACAGAAACCAGCGGTCACATTGATGATTTATACATGGAAGAAGCGAGACGATGCGTACAGGATGAGTGGATTGGCATTAACAAATGGCAAATCGAATAATGTGCAGTACCTACTCGTGGCACGGGGGATTTGCTGGTTCCAAGTCTTTGAGGTGTTGTGGTCCTCGATAGAGGATGCAAACTAAGGATGATGACGATGATGGAGGCGGAGAGAAGATTCGAAGCCATAGAGAGGTACACTGCACCAAACATGAGAAGTTTATCAAGCTTTTAAAAGCATGTTCAGATTAAAATAATGGCTTCTCTTAAGTCAAACATAAAAGATTTTTACAAGTGAACTTAGAGATACTTTTATATATGCCATCAACTAGTGATATTTTATGTGACTTCATATTTTGTTGGGTCAAGTACTACGCTGTTCTCCCTCCTTCACACAATGCGTTCATGAGACCCTCTTTCTCGAAAAAATATTCTTCTTTTGTGATTTATGCGGCTTTCTGTCATTGCCTTCTCATCTCTCTCTCTCTCTCTCTCTCTCTCTCTCTCTCTCTCTCTCTCTCTCTCTCTCTCTCTCTCTCTCTCTCTCTCTTTCTCTCTCTCTCCCTCCCCCTAGAGTCAACTCCCCTCCCAACAAAATCTCCTCCCTTTCTCTAAAAATTTTAAAAAGGGACATACAAGGAGAATTGTAGAGTAGAATACAAGTTTTTATCTAGTTGATTGAGTGCCAATTCCAGGAATCATAGGATTGTAATTCCTTTGAAATGGTACGTATGTACTGTACGAGTAGTTTGAATTACATAGCTTGGGTTCATACTATAAGGGTGAGATGCCTTCCAGCTCTTGCCAAAAGATAAGCCTTCTGATAGTCTAGAAAGTATATTTTTAAACTACAAATTTGGCATCGCCTCCGCATAGAAATAAGAATTTTTTTTGTTGTTGCTTTATATTATGCTTATTTTTTAGCATATAGGATACACTGCTTAGTCAATATCACCACATACATGCAGCTATAGGAGTAAATATGATATAAGTCTGTGAAAGATTGTACTTTGGAGATATCAAATGATGTTTCTTACCGGTAAGCATCATTGTAGACTTAGCACTTGAGTCTCTACATGTAGATTGTGAGCTTCATTAAAAGATAGGGAAGTATTGTGTTGAGAGGCTAACAATTGATCTAGAGATTTAATGTTGTTATTTGTATTTGTAATGTATATTGTATTATGTGGAGGGGCATAGAGGATCTTAGAGAATGGTTCTCTATCATTGCTTTTGCTATGAAAGGGAAGGGAACATTCATCAAATATAACATGAAGGAAAATATAGATCTACCCAATCGGTATATGTAAACAACAACAATCATTATATAAATTACTATAATTAAGAAAAACACATAATAAATAAAACAAGACTATAGTTTATATTTGTTATAATGTTTAAACAAAGGATAACACATGCACCAAACAAAATACAAAGAAACTTATAGTTAAGAGGGAAATATAGAGCTTTTATAAGGGGGGGGCCTAATTACTAAGAGTTGGAGTAGGAATACAATTGATGAGGCAAATAGTCGATACTACAAGGCATGTTGTAGTAGTGCAAGCAAGCTTTGAAATATGTCTACTAGCACGTCTATTTTGCCTAGAGCACGAGGAGAAGATACTTGGTAATGGATACCTTAGGAGTTTAGGTACTAGTAAAGGCCCAAAAATTTACCTCCCTTATTAGTGTAAACTAACAATAGTTTTTTGTATGAGAAAATATTTGACATATGTTTTTTTTTTAACACAACAAAATATTATTAAAGATCAACATACAAAAGGTTGGCCAGCTACTATGCTAACGCATAAGGAAAAGCCTTGTAAATTTTCTGAAGTCACCAATGAAAAAAAAAATTGTAGGAATAACCATTATTTGATAATATATATGTGTAACCCAAAAATCTGAATAAATATTTTGAATAGAAATGGAGGTATGTAGATATTAAAAAAGGAGAGTTTTGGCTCTTACTTATGTACACAAGAATGACAATGTTCTATTATTTATTATGCAATGCACAAATAAGAGCGTCCAGAGTCGAGCATGCCATGAAATAGTATTTGTGCATTCTGGAAGTATGATAGAGATTTTTTTTTAATTCCTTCTCAAAGCAAAATATTTCTCATAACTCAATCCTTCACATAACGCTCGCGTGGATGAAATTCAAAATATGCATTGTTATCGTAAGTAAATCAGCATACATGCACTAAGGTTGGTTTTGATTAGAGCGGGGACATAAAGGACATTGTTTGTGTGGATACTGAATAACAGAGGTTAAATATATGTTTCCAATATACATAATTTGCATAAAAATCCTAAGTATCCAAAGCATATCTATAGGGCGTTCAACTTATAAGTTTACGTGGAAGAAAGAATACCTTACTAGGTGTTAGGCTTAGCCCTAAAATAAGGCCCAAATCATTTGGCCTGGACCGTTGACCAGGGTCAAAATTGGCCTAAAGACCAAGTAAAATTGGGAAAACCTAATTTGGGGGATCAAGCGGTGACTTGCGGCTAGCGTCGTCGATGACGCCGCAGGAGGAAGAAGGTTTGGAGCAACCTGACTGAAGGCAACGCCGGTCGGTGATGCATCGCCTGGCAACGATCCGAGGTGGATGAGGCAACGGCACGAGCTTAATTGGTGGCTGCGACAGACGTGACGAAACGACACGAAATCAGTCTTCTCGTCAGATGGCTGCCTTCCATCCAGCAGGTCGAAGGGCGGCATCGCTCCATCCGGCAGGCCGAAGGGTGCAGACGGGCGACTTAGTCTGCGTAGCATGGACATCAGCATAGGCGCTCATCTGGTGCGGCATGGATGCCGCTTGCCGCCAGGATGATAACGCATAAGGGGGTCACACCGTGCCGCCTATAAAAGGGCCAGCGAGCTTGAGAATGGGAGGCGAGGGTGTTGGCAGCAACACGGCGGAAGCACGGTGACGAGAGAGAACACACACAGAGGAGAGACAGAGAAATAGCGTAATCTTGCTTGTATTAAAATGCTGCTGCTCAATAAAACAAATAGAGTACACATATTTATAGGAAATAAAATGCCTAGTCTATGCTAAAAATAAAAACACTAACCCTCAATAAATGACACCACTAATTCTCAACTCACGACACCTCAACCTCAACCCTCACGTAACACACACACGACACATAGTCGTGTTTACACGTTTACTATTTTTAACACTCCCCCTTAAACACGACTCTTACACTTTAACTTAGACACTAACTAACTTTAAGCATATGTTACAGAAATATTAACCAATGCCTTTACACTGCTGGTATCTCCTTCCCATGAGCTGTGCTTTATGCCTTTTCTTCTTTCTTCTACTATATACCCATTTACCCTTTGCATTAGCATGCTCTTCTATTTCTTCATTGATGATCCTTCTGAATTGATTATCTTCATTAACTTCAACAAAGTTAATGGGCTCTACATTTGCAAAGTGACATATAAAGATACCATTTTCAGCATACAAGTCTTCTACTTCTAGTATGTGGGGATGTCTTAAGCTTTTTTCTATCTCCCAAGATACTCCATTTGATGGTTCTTTGTCAGTAACCTCTGCCTGCGGTACTGTATCTACCATAAAACCATTATCATCCTCAGTGTCTCTATGTAGACTCTGTCTTGAACTCTCTCCAATCTCCCAACATGTAGCTTGAGGCATAATGCTAGTATTTTGATTTTTCCTTTTCTTGTTCTTCATCTTTGCTTTGCTCATGCTCATTATCCACATTTATCTTATCACAAACTTTTTCTTGTTCTTCATAGTCATCTAGACATGCTCCTAAATATGTAACTATGACTTCCTCTTGTACATCCATCTTCAGAGAGTCTTCAGAAGTGACAATGTCATTGTCATTCTCATCATCAGAGTCTATAAAAAAGAAATTTTCTCCATACATGTCAATGTAATAAGGATCTACTTCCAATGTTGAGCTCTTATATGCCATTAAAAGCTTACAATCTAGCTCCTCATCACTCTCCTTTTGATCCTCATTGCTCTCCTTTTGAGACAGATAAGCTCTTTCATTACGAGCATGATAGCATTTTCTAACATAATGTCCAAACTTGTTACAGTTATAACATCTCACTTGTGATTTGTCAGGCCTCTGAGTTTGATATGTTCTGCCTCTACCTTTTTCTTTTGTCGAGGTAAATTGAGAAGTATTTTCATGGGTATGTATACTTCTACCTCTTGTAGGACTTTGACTTTGTCCTCGTCCACGACCTCGGCCTCTATAATTTTCAGGTCTTCTTCTTGTTGTCTCTTTCAGAGTCAATTGTGACTGTAGAACCTGCTCCAAAGGTTCTCTCTTCCTCCTGTTTAATTTCTCCTCATGAGCTTCTAAGGAACCTGATAGTTCTTCTAAGGACATTTCTTCCAAGTCCTTTGATTCTTCTATGGCCGTGACAATATAGTCAAATTTCTCAGTCAGAGATCTGAGAATCTTCTCAATTACATTAATATCAGATACGTCTTCACCAAGTCTTCTCATTTGATTTGCAATCGTTGCAACTCTTGAGATATAATCTGATATTTTCTCAGATTCTTCCATATAAAGAGCTTCAAACTCTCCTCTCAAGCTTTGAAGGCGAACTCTTTTGGCCTTCAAGCTTCCTTTGCAAACATTTTGCAACATCTCCCATAGTTGCTTGGCTGTTGTTGCATTGGATATTTTTTCAAATGTTGTTTCATCCAATGCCTGATGAATCAAAGAAACAGCCTTCTGATCCTTCTTTCTCGAACTTTGAAGAAGATCTTTCTGTGCTTGAGTTAAAGTAGCTGGATCAGCCGGAGTTACATATCCATTTTCTACCATATCCCACACATCATGTGCACCTAATATTGCTTTCATCCAGATGCACCAGTTATCAAACTTTTCAGCAGAGAATTTTGGAACTTGGAATGACATCATAGTGTTGTTTGTCATTTCACCCACAAAGTTCTGAATTCTGATCCAATAAAATATGAACCGAAGTTCTTCTGTAAATTGGGCCTAGCCCACTGAATTAATCACAGATCTGATTTGAGTTAATTGAAATAGTTCAAGATAGACCTCAATTGGTTTAGAAATTGGACCTTAATCGGTTTTGATCAAGTAAACCGGTTCAGATTTAAATGAACCGAACCAAGATTAGGTCAGAGACTCGTTGATTCGGCAAGCGCCGAACCAAGTTCGTACGCGGTTCGTTGCAGCCGTTCGGCGTGCAGGTGACGCGGCGTGCACTATCGGCGATGCAAGCGTCTTCAATAGCGAATGTTATGGCTGCGAAGATCAGGCGACTCGGCAACAAGATCTTTGACAAAAACGAGCAACGCTGAAACTTCGTGAGCGACGCAGGAGTTCGTCGCGCTGGTGACGTTCGGCGACGAAGAAATAGGAACGGAGATACGCTTGCAACACTGAGCGGCTGCCGCTCTCTTTTGTTGTTCGCCGAGTGGCTAGGGTTCAGCCGCGAGAGAGATTTGGACGAGAGGCTTCTCGTCTTCAGAGCGGCAGTCGGCGACGTCTGGAGCCGCAATCGGAAGAGCAAATCTGCAAGCTGCGGCGACAAGATTTGCTGGATCTGCGAGCAACATTGGGCTCTGGATTTCAGCCACGAGCATCGAAATAGTGGCGGCAGGCGGCGTTACTCAGAGGCGAGAAACAAATGTTTCTCGAGTTTGTCTTCAGCGTGGAGATGGAAGTGGCTCCGGCGGACGTCTTCCGGCGGCAAGCAGGAAAGCTTCCGAGTTCTCTGGAGGCAGAACGACCTTGAGACGTTCGGTGGCGACGCTGAAATTTAGCAGCGTGAAGAATAGAGGCTTTTCGTCAGTGGGCGATGTAAAAACCTTCGAGCGGCAGATCTTTGGATGAGACTCTTCTCGTCTTCGTCTAGCGGAACAGCCGTCGGCGACAAATTGGCAGACGTCGAGAGCTGCGACGTTCAAAAATCAGAACAGAGATGGACGATTGAGCAGCGAAAAATCAGCCACTTCCAACTGTTTCGGCCAGACGAGAATTCAATCAGTCGATTGAGTGATAGTCGACGATGATCGGCAGGATTCGAAATCGACAAACAGATACTGTCGTTTTTCAGATCTGAGATTCTTCAGCGCGATTCTTCAGCGCGACTCCGAGAGCAGCGGTCGGCGGTGTATCTCCAAGCAAGAAACGGATGTTTCGCCTAGCGCCAATTGAGCAAAATTTTCAGATCTGGGAAGCGAGTCGCGAGCGACTCTGAGCGTCGGATTTTCGCAAGCAACGAAATAATTTTTCGACGGGAAACAGAGAATCAGCAAACAGCGATTCTAAGCGGCAAGGATGTGGCCGTTTTTTTTCAGGCAAATCTCACAACCTCGGTGAGATTTTATCTTCTCAAAATCTTCTCTCGCCAATTAATCCTCCTCTAACATGTGGAATGTCACGCCCCAAACGAGCACTAACATAACGAATGTTAGCAAAATGCTCGTGAAGCATGACAATTTAGCCCACAGGACAAAAATATCCCCAGTAAAAACTGAATAAACAACCTAGCTCAAAATAACAAACCTGTATATCCACAATCATCAATATATAAAACTAGTCTCAACCGACCAACTCAAAAAATCAGAAACTAGATCAAACGAAATCTGATCGATCACAAATACCAACACCTGGATCGGAACAACCCGATGAATCAAAATATCAAAACACGAATAAATCACAATAATATCAAATCAACCATCAAGGATGATCCCAACTCAAACCCCAGTAGATCTCTATCTATCTACTCAGGTGGCAACAACATCCACATGGTCCAGGTGGCCTTTATATCTAGCTATCGCCATCAACACAATCTCGCTACCTGGAGGCAACAACAATAGGAGTTAGCTTAAAGAGCTAAGTAGGAATCAACAAGATATGGCACTGTATCAACGAACTGTGATAAAACAAGATACCAAATGTGCACTGTAACTCAATGTGATAAGTAACAACATCAACGACAACATCAATAAAATATAATAACAACACATGCATCGTGCAATCAAGAGCAATGACCATATAATGCTCCATAACGAGCCCGCACTCTTATACAGAGTGTTTCCACCGTTGCTCACACGATGGAACAACTGCCTTAATGACAGCTCGAAGGTGTTGCGTCCAACACCCAGGTAACCCTGGAAAATCCCGAAGGACTCCAGCTAGGAAACCTACCAGCCAGCCCCATAGCCGGGAAACGGCATCTGGTATAATCCCTAGTCCGCTGGCCTAGAAGGCACAGCCCTGGCTAACATCAGCCAGAAAAGATCACAATGTGGCACGATATATCATACAACTGCCCGATGGGCCAATCACAAATATAATACATGGATCAACAACTCAATAGCCACTAATAACTCAACAATAAGATAATACCATCTGACCCATGTAACAACATCACACAAGCATCCATATGCATGAAGAAAAGACAACACAGAGTGCAATAGATAAATCATCAAAATCAACCAGCAGAACTATAAGATATCATGGTATTATCAAACTACTCAATAGTACAACTAATACCATGATGTCAAAGGTCAGGATAAGATTACTACCTGCCTCACAGTAGCGTCCAGTATATCTGAAACTCACAGCCCTGAGACCACACTGTCCCAATCTCCACTGGTATCATCCTATATCATAAAACCAACACATAACTGTCACACCAACTGATAGCTCTAATATCTACTTGAGTTTCTAATTTCAAGCCAATATATACATATACTTATGTATACCCATAGACGTATGTACATGCACAAAGCTCTACGAGCAAGAACATACACTAAGAACAAGGATGTGTCGTCTCACCTCGACGAGCCAACAACGACGACACAGTAGTGCGATACAACACTACAATCTCCAACTGAACAGGGATCGACAACATCACATCAACATCAACCTCTACGAACGATGATCAGCAACAACAAGTGTCCCGTACATAGTCAAGGTCAACCTCGTACTCAGGTGCACAGCAGCAACAATACCAGGTCATTGGCGACGACAGCACAAGCGCGGCGACAGCGACCGATGGCAGCAGACAACTCCCGGCGGTGCAACGGCACAGCAGCCTGATAACGCTGAAACCACAGCAGCTGACGATGGCACGACAGCACGACAACACGTCCACAATGACGAGCAGCACATTAACAAGCAACCCCAGCTACCGGCGACGAGCAACGGCAAAACTAGCAGTGGCAGCGGCTCGCGGCACAATGGCAAACTGCGGAGCTGGCAATAGCAGACGACGACCGGCAATGATACCAGGTCGACTGGTGGCAAACGGCGTAGCCAAGCAAGGACCGGCGGCGGCCAGCGTAGCTGGAGGCGACGTAGCTACGGAGGACGGCCGGAGGCTCGACGATGAGAAAAGGCGCGGCCAAGCGGCAATCTACGGGGAAGAAGGGCAAACGGCCATGAAAATTGGGGAAAACCCCACAATCACGGAGCCACGGGTTCGAATCGAAGCTTCCCCACAGCAGGAAGGTCGCCGGACGTCAACAGCGACGTAGGCGAGCTCTGGCGAGCTCCGGCAAGGAGGAGGCATCACCGGCGCACACACGCACGAAGACGTAGCTGAGGCCCTGCTGGAAAGGTCACCTGACCTCACACAGACGAAGGAGGAGAGGAGATGGCGGTCGGAGCACGAGCGGCGACGAATCGAGCGCCGGACGCGAGAGGCGGCAGCGAGAATATGAAAAGCGGCGAGGAACAGGGGTAAAAATCGGGAAATGCGAGAGAGCATGAGAGAGAACGAGAGATAAGATAAAATTTTAATTTTATTACAAGTTTACCCTTGAGTCAAAACACGGGTATAACATAGAATCTTCAAATCTTTAGATCTCAATCTTCGGATCTCACAATATCAGTGAGATTTTCTCGCCCAGCGAGTAACACGCCCTCTATTGTACAGTCAGGTACAGCGTCATAAGGCAAAAACTGAGATTTTCTCGCCCAGCGATTAACACGCCCTCAGATGTACAGTCAGGTACAGCGTCGACAGGCAAAAAGTGAGATTCTTCAACATTCGTGGCTCTGATACCACTGTTGGCAGCAACACGGCGGAAGCACAGTGACGAGAGAGAACACACACAGAGGAGAGACAGAGAAATAGCGTAATCTTGCTTGTATTAAAATGCTGCTGCTCAATAAAACAAATAGAGTACACATATTTATAGGAAATAAAATGCCTAGTCTATGCAAAAAATAAAAACACTAACCCTCGATAAATGACACCACTAATTCTCAACTCACGACACCTCAACCTCAACCCTCACGTAACACACACATGACACATAGTCGTGTTTACACGTTTACTATTTTTAACAGAGGGAACCAGAACCGTCGACAGAGGTAAAATCCCATATTTAGTGAGGGAGAGGAACTGAGGGAGGCGGATGGCCGAACCGGAGTGGCCACGGGAACGAGGGAAGAACGGGTCGACGAGGTTGAGAACGAACCTTGTCTGACCTCTCCCGTTCGCTCCTCCTTCCGACGATGGCTCGGGGACTCCGGCGAAGGCCAGCAGCGGCCCTCGTCCAACGCACTTCGGTGGTGAGGGTGGAAGGTTTCGGAACAAAGTCACCCCTAGGCCAGCGGCTTAGCCCTTCTGCATGACGCCCCATTCCCTGACTTGCCTCTTTCCCGTTCAAAACCAACGAATGCGAGGCGGCGGTTCCGGTTGGACGACGCGCTCGGGCAAGCGACGATTGCCTATGCGAAGGGAACAACGGGACTTCCCCATCTCGCACGAAATCGGAGCCCGGCGATTGCACATTCGCTAGGGAACTGCGACGCTAGCTGTCTGTCGCGAACAAAGTGGTGGGCTTTGAACGCGAACACAAACACTGACGTGAGATGGGGCGTTGACTCATTGATCAAGAATAAAATGCGGCGATGGGATTTCGGGCGGAGGTCAAAATCCAAAGCTCGTGAATAGTTTTCGGCGCCAGATTATGATTTCGGAAGCGGGCAGCGGATGATTTCAGAACTCAGTGTGGGCGCGGCGGTTACCCTCGATTGAGCGACGAGCTCGCTTGGAGTTCGTCAAACGGTAGGAAAAGCCTGCGCATTGGAGGACGAGAGCTGTCCATCGGGAATACGGGAGCTTTGTCCAACGCGAGCATGGACACCGTATCGACCCAAGCTAGCGAGCTTCGGATGCGGAACCGAACGATGTTGCTGAACGGCGAGCGTTCGCTCATCGGACAAAGGGCGAGGGGAGGACTCTCGTCGGGGAAGGCCACCGTCGGCAACGCATGTCGAAAGAATGCACGACTGCATTTACCGGGAGAAAATGCAATGTCAACGCAAAGCGTCAGGTTTTGAGCGCACCATTGCAAACACGGACGTTGTGCTGACGCAAGCACAGCCCCGACGTCAAGTTCGGATCCGGGAGTTGAGGCGTGGGTTGACCTGGCTGATTTCGAGTGTGGACCGGAAATCAGCCTCAGACGCGGATGTGCAGCAAATGGATTCACGGGTTCGGATCTAACCCAATGAAGGTATTATTCCCTATTTTGCTATTTGCTTTTTAATACTGGCGCGGCTTTTCTCTTTCCTAGGCTGAACGAAGGTCGGAACCTTTTGTGGAGGCTGAGGGGCGCGCGTGGATGCACCCCTGCTAGTCGAGCTGAACCTGGATGGATCATTTAGACTCGTCCCTTGTGTGGGACTTTGACCAATTTGAGCCCTGCGTGGCCTTTAAGATATGTGTAATGATTAAAAAAATTTGATCCGTGTATTAGCATAAACCAAGGCGTGACAGTTTTGGTATCAGAACCGGTTAAAACTGCAAGGACATAAAATTTGCTAAGAAGAGAGAGAAAATAATGTGTACATCATGATCTCCCTGCTTAAGGAAGCAATATGGGAGACTATAAAATGGGACCAGAAGCAAGAGGTTGCTTCGCGATGCCGAGCAACGGTGGACGTCAGTACCAATACGACAGCCGACACTGGGAGATGTAGGCGTACGGCATCTGCGCATTCGTCGGAAGAGAGGACATGGGGTCCGTTACTCTGACGCGAACGTGATCGCAATTCGGATCTGGTCATAGCGTGGACTCCCGCATTAGGGAACGTGTGCATGCGAACGGGCGCCCGATCTCGGGACATAGATGGGCGTTGACCAGATCGAAGCGTGGACTTCAAGTTGGCACGCTGGACTCACGGTAAAACCTTGGACGCGCGTAGGTGGCTTTAAAAGCGTGGCTCCAGCCAAGTGAGCGGAGCATGCACATGACCGTTTGGACGGTCGACATGAGTCGGGCGACATAGCTTGATGGAGGAACCTCGACAGCCATATGTGCTGGTCGAAGGATTATCGCGGTGATCTTTCACCGTGACATGAGTATGCTCAATTGCGGACACAACATCCGTAAGCGTAGAGCACGTGGGCCCGGCCCACGATCAAATCCACCAACGGATTTGGATAACAAATTTTCAGTTCGTGCTTTAGGGTTTAAGAACTCGAATCAAGTAATTAAACGAGGAAGAGTAAGCAGACTCTAAAACTGCTATTTGTGGATAAAGAGATAACAGACTTTAAAACTGTTATTCGAGGAAGAGTTAGCAGACTCTAAAACTGCTATTTGTGGATAAAAAGTTAGCAGACTTTAAAACTACTACTCGAAGAAGAGTTAGCACACTCTAAAACTACTATTTGAGGATAAAAGTTAGCAGACTTTAAAACTGCTATCCGAGGAAGAATTAGCAGACTTTAAAACTGCTATTCGAGGATTAAATATGAAAAGTTAGCAAACTTTAAAATTGTTATCCGAGCAAGAGTTAGCAGACTCAAAAACTGCTATTTGTGGACAAATCAAATGTGGAAGAGTTAGCAGACTCTAAAAACTGCTATTTGGGGATAAGAAGAGAGGACGATTCTAACTAAAATAAAAGAGATCTCTCTTCTTGGTTCAACTGAGCCAACTTCACATAAGGGACACCTTTATGTGAGGGAAGCTTGGGAGAACGACAAGGGAACTCCTTGTAATCAGTCCAAGCTAGGTTTCTCGCCATAAGGGGACGCCTTTATGAGGGGAAGACCTAGGGACAAATTATAAATTGGAGCGAGCTAAGTTACTCTTCCATAGAGGTGGTATGGGACACTTTCAGAAAGGACAAGACTTAGACGCGACCAAGTTGGACTAGTTAGAGTGAGGATCGATGAAAAGACGAAAGACTTCGTCTAAACATAAATTCGGAGGTGCATAAGCCCACACAGCACAGAAGTCAAGTGACTCAAAAGTGATATCAACCAAACTCTCCGATAAGTATATGAATGTTATCCGATGAAAAAGGTCGATTCTCACCAGATTAGAGCGATCACGGATCTCGTCGAACACTCTCCTACGATATAGTCAGAAACATGAGTGCGCGTCGGATCGCACTATAAAGAGTCGCCGAGGACGGCGAACACTCGGGAGGGAGAGAATGTTAGGCCTAGCCCTAAAATAAGGCCCAAATCATTTGGCCTGGTCAACTGGACCATTGACGAGGGTCAAAATTGGCCCAAAGACCAAGTAAAATCAAGAAAACCCGATTTGGGGGAATCAAGCGGCGATTTGCGGCTGGCATCGACGATGATGCAAGCGGAAGAAGGTTTGGTGCAACCTGACTGAAGGCAATGATGGTCGGTGATGCATCACCTGGCGACGATCCGAGGTGGATGAGGCGACGGCACGAGCTTAATCGATGGCTGCAACAGACGTGACAGAACGAAACTAAATCAGTCTTCACATCAGGTGGCTGCATTTGATCCGGTAGGTCGAAGGGCGGCATCACTCCGTCCGGCAGGTCAAAGGATGCAGACAAGTGACTTAGTCCGCGTAGCATGGACAGCAGTGTGGGTGCTCGTCCAGTGCGGCAAGGACGCCGCCTGCCACTAGGATGATGACACATAAGGGGGTCATCCGCACGCATCTGGCAGACCACGCTGTGCCGCCTATAAAAGGGCCGACAAGCTCAAGAACGGGAGGCAAGGGAATCGGAACCGTCGATAGCGATAAAATCCCACATTTAGCGAGGGAGAGGAACTGAGGGAGGCAGACGGTTGGACCGGAGTGGCGACGGGAACGAGGGAAGAACTGGTCAGCGAGGTTGAGAACGAACCTTGTCCGACCTCTCCCGTTCACTCCTCCTTCCGACAATGTAATTGATTTACTGTTTATACAGATGCCTCAAGTCAAGGGTTAGGTGGTGTGTTGATGCAGTATGACAAGGTAATTGCATATGCCTCTCGTCAATTGAAAGACCATGAAAGGAATTATCCTGTTCATGATTTAGAGTTGGCAGCTATTATCTTTGCCTTAAAGATGTGGAGACATTATTTGTTTGGAACTACATTTGAGATCTTTACTGATCATAAAAGTTTAAAATACTTGTTTAGTCAGAAAGAGCTAAATATGAGACAACAACGATGGATAGACTTTTTAAAAGATTTTGACTGTACGATTAATTATCACCCAGGCAAGGCAAATGTAGTAGCAGATGCTTTGAGCAGAAAATCAAGAGGTATGATAGCACAGCTACTGATAGTTCAGTTTGAACTGGCCAACCAAGTATCGGAATTGGGGTTAGAGATTCAAAATCGTACTGAGAAGGGATACATTGCTACATTAGTGGCAGGTTCAGCTATTATGCAGAAAGTGAAAGAAGCTCAAAGTGAAAGTATTCAATTGAAAGCTTTAATGAAGAAAATGGAACTCGGTAAAATACCTGGGCTTACATGTGATTCACAAGGAGTAATGAGATTTCAGAATAGATTATGGGTACCTGAGAAACACCCAGTGAAAGATGAGTTGCTTAATGAAGCTCATAAATCTCAATTTGCTATACATCCTGGTAGTCAGAAAATGTATAAAGATCTTAAGAAGGTCTATTGGTGGCGCGATATGAAAAGAGATGTAGTAAAATATGTGTTAAATTGTTTAACTTGTCAATTGGTTAAGGCAGAACATATGAGACCTCCTGGTGTCTTACAGAATATCCCTATTCCTGAGTGGAAATGGGAGCGGATTACAATGGATTTTGTGTCAGGTCTTCCTAGAACATAAAAAGGATATGATACCATATGGGTGATAGTAGATCGATTGACAAAATCAGCACATTTTCTACCTGTGAAGAAAACTGATTCCTTAGATAAGTTGGCTAGTATTTACTGCAAAGAGATTATTCGGTTGCATGGAATACCAGTCAGCATTATTTCAGACAGGGACCTTAGGTTCACCTCACGATTTTGGGGAATTTTACAAAAAGCTTTGAGTACTCAGTTACATTTTAGTACAGCTTTTCACCCCCAGACTGATGGACAGTCTGAAAGGACTATTTAGACTTTGGAAGATATGCTTAGAGCATGTGTTGTGGATTTTGGTAAGACTTGGGAATCTTATTTGCATATGGTTGAGTTTGCCTATAATAATAGTTACCATTCGGCTATATAAATAGCACCTTTTGAAGCACTCTATGGTAGAAAGTGTAGATCACCAGTGTTGTGTGAAGAAGTAGGAGAGAAAGTTCAATTGGGTCCTGAAATGTTAGAAATGGATGCAGCAAAGGTCCAACAAATTAGACAAAGGTTATTAGAAGTACAAAGTAGGCAAAAGAGTTATGCAGATAAAAGGAGAAGAGATCTTGAATTTGAGGTTGGAGATCATGTATTTCTGAAAATATCACCTGTGAAAGGAGTTGCAAGATTTGGAAAGCATGGTAAATTAGCTCCTTGATACATTAGACCCTTTGAGATTTTGGAAAGAATTGGTGCTGTAGCATATAGACTTGCATTACCACCCAGTTTTGCACATGTACATGATGTGTTTCATGTATCAATGCTCAGAAAGTATATGTCAGCTCCTTCTCATGTGTTTACAGCAGATGATATAGTTGTTAATCCAGATATTTCATATTCAGAGTCACCTATACAAATATTGGATAGGAAGGAGCACAGATTGAGGAATAAAGTGATCAAGTTAGTGAAAGTGAAATGGCAGCATCATTCAGACAGTGAAGCTACTTGGGAAAGAGAAGAAGATATTAGAGCTCAATATCCTTTTCTGTTTGAGAGTGTTTCTGATAGTGATGTTGTATGAATTTGGGGGACCAAATTCTTTTAGGTGAGGAGAATGTGGTCTCCACATGGTTCAAGGACCACATTGTAATATGGTGAAACCGGTGGACTATTGTGCAAAAGTGGAAATTAAATTAAAATCAATCTTTGCTCTTCTCTCTCTCTACTTCACCGCCATCTGTCGCTTGCGATCTTTCCCCCAATTCCACTGCCTCTCTCTGATTTCACCAAATCTCCTCCAATTTTCTTCCGATTTCTCTGCCTTGCGTCCAGATTTCACCGCCTCTCACCTAATTTCACTGCCGCTTCTCGTGTCTGCAGCCGAGCTTGCTGGATTCCTTCGCTGTTCTAGCTCCGGCAGCTCCTAGCCCTCTTCCTTCATCTGTAGGTGAGGGTTCTCCTGTCCAGTAGTGTTTTTGTAGTATGTTCGCGTGTGGTTAGCGTGGGTTCACCTCCAACAATAAGTGGTAGCGTGCTCGCGTGTGTTCGGGCACCGACGATGCCTTCTTCCTTATTAGAAGTTGTTATGCCATCGTTGGCCGCCGTTCGCCGTTGTTTATAGCCGCTGACCTTTCCTTGTTGTTGGTTCGAGTGAAGATCACACCTTTGCTAACCCTTGTGTGTGTTTGGTGTATAATTATTTAGTGTGTACACGTATATGTACGTATATATGGGTATACGTGCATATACTTGTATACTAGGTTAGATTTGTAGAGCATTAGACGTGTGTATCAGTTGCTTGATAGTTATGTGATGTATTTTATATGTTGTGTTGTTATAGGTGTTACTCGGATCGAGGTCGGACAGGGAGGTCCTCGGACAGAGACATTAGACGCACTAGGAGCTACGGTGATACATGCAGGAATCTTATCCTTACCTTTGAAATCATGGTATTCCTTATGTGATATTGAGTTGTTGATAAATACCATGATACCTGGTAGCTTTGCTGGTTGATTTTGATGATTTATCCATTGCACTCTGTGTTGTTGTCTTTTCTTCATGCATATGGATGCTTGTGTGATGTTGTTACATGGGTCAGATGGTATTCTATTATTGTTGAGTTATTAGTGGCTATTGAGCTATTGATCCATGTATTATATACTTGTGATTGGCCCATCGGGCAGTTGTATGATATATCGTGCTACATTCTGATCTTTTCTGGCTGATATTAGCCAGGGTTGTGCCTTATAGGCCAGCGGACCAGGGAGATACCAGATACCGTTTTACGGTTATGGGGCCGGCTGGTAGGTTTCCTAGCTGGAGTCCTTCGGGATTTTCCAGGGTTACCTGGGTGTTGGACGCAACACCTCCGAGCTGTCATTGAGGCAGTTGTTCCATTGTGTGAGCAACGGTGGAAACACTCTATATCAGAGTGCAGGCTCGTCATGGAGCATTATATGGTCATCGCTCTTGATTGCACGATGCATGTGTTGTTATTATATTTTATTGATGTTGTCGTTGATGTTGTTGTTTATCACATTGAGTTATAATGTACATTTGGTATATTGTGTTATCACAGTTTGTTGATACAATATCATATCTGTTGATTCCTGCTTAGCCTTTTGGGCTAACGTCCTTTGTTTTGCCTCAGGTAAGGAAGTTGCTCCTGATGCTGCTAGTGATAGCTAGATCTGACCAGGACCTTGGAGTTGATATCAGCACCTGATAGATAGTTAGAATTCTTTGTGCTAATATATGTTGATACAGGGAGTTGGTATTGTGATTGGTATTTTTGGTTGATCGAGTGTATCGATCTTTTGGTATGGTATGGTGCTCGATCAGATGCATTTTGATTTCGTGTCTGATCGAATGATGTTAGTAGTGTACATATGGATATTTTGATCATATCAGTTGGTTTCATTTTATCGTATGATTGTGGATATACAGGTTTATATGATCTTGTCAATTTTTTATCAGTTTATAGAGGGGATGCTGTCCTGTGGGTTTGTATTTGTCGTGCTTCACGAGCAATTTACTAACCTAGGCTCGGTTAGTGCTCGTTTGGGGCATGACACTTCTCCCTTCCGCACGACGCCCCTTTCCCTGTCTTGCCTCTTTCCCGTTCGAAACCAATGAACACGAGGCGGCAGTTTCAGTTGGATGACGCGCTCGGGCGGGCGACGAGTGCCTATGCGAAGGGAACGACGAGACTTCCCCGTCTCACACGACACCGGAGCCCGGCGACTGCACATTCACCGGGGAACTGTGACGCCGGCTGTCTGTCGCGAATGAAGCAGTGGGCTTCGAACGCGAACACAGACACTGACATGAGATGGAACGTTGACTCGTTGACCAAGAATAAAATGCGGCGACAGGATTTCGGGTGGAGGTCGAAATCCGAAGCTCGTGAATAGTTTTTGGGCTCCGGATTCTGATTTTGGAAGCGGGCAGCGGATGATTTGGAACTCTATGTGGGTGCAGCGGTTACCCTTAGTTGAGTGACGAGCTCACTTGGAGTTCGTCGGATGGTAGGAAAAGCCTGCGCACCGAAGGACGCGAGCTTTCTGTCAAGAATACAGGAGCTTTGTCCAACGCGAGCATGGACACCATATCAACCCGAGGTAGCAGGCTTCGGATGTGGAACTGGACGATGTTGCTGAACGGCGAGCATTCGCTCGTTGGACAAAGGGCGAGGGGAGGGGACTCTCGTCGGGGAAGGCCGCCGCCGGCGACGCACGTCGGAAGAACGCACAACTGCGTTCGCCTGGAGAAAGTGCAATGTCAACGCAAAGCATCGGGCTTTGAGCGCACCGTTGCAAACACGGACGTTGTGCTGATGCAAGCATAGCCCCAGCATCGAGTTCGGATGTAGGCGTTGACGCATGGGTTGACTGGGCTGATTTCGGGTGTGGACCAGAAATCAGCCTCGAATGTGGTTGTGTGGCAAATGGATTCACGGATTCGGATCCGGGTTAAGGATCAGACCCAATGAAGGTATTATTCCCTATTTTGCTATTTGATTTTTAATACTGATGTGACTTTTCTCTTTCCTGGGCTGAATAAAGGTTGGAACTCTTCGTGGAGGCTGAGGGGCACGCGTGGGTGCACCCCCTACCGGTGCGCTGAATCTAAATTGATCATTTAGACTCGTCCCCTGCATGGGACTTTGATCAATTTGAGCCCTGCATGGCCTTTAAGATACGTGTAATGATTAAAAAAATTTGATCCGTGTATTAGCATAAACCAGGGCGTGACACTAGCAATGGCAACTTCTGGTTCTCATGCAATTAATGTGTCAATAAATAGGCACACCCTCTAGATATAGCTAAAGAGATTTTTTGCGAAATAAGTGCCCATTTGGTGCAACGTTACTTTTTGCGGTGCGGCGACGGCAATAGCTGTGTTAATTTTTTTTCACATTTGGATGTTGACTTCTCCGGTATAACAATAGCAAAATTAGTACTATAGCCGAAAGCTAGATATACCAGCTTTGGCCGCTACCAAAGAAATGCTATAGTATTACTATTTGCTTTTTTTTTCTCCTTCTCGTTATTCTCTTACGTTTAATATATAATATTAATTAATCTAATATATATTAAGTTTAATTATTTATTTTATATATAACATTAATTATTGAATTTTATATTACAAAATAATTATTTTATCTTATAAAAATTAATAATATTCTCAAAATAATTTATTAGTTAATATATAAATTAATAATTTTATAATAAATATTTAAAAAATTTTAAATTTTTAATAAGATTAATTAATTATAATTTATAACCCATTAAATTTATCTAAACAACTTTAATCAATATTTGCTACAGTGACAGTGCAGTTGTCAAAACAGATTCACCCAAACACCCTTTTCACTAGGTACTATAGTGACAGTGCAACTATCACAGTTATGACAACACAACATAACCAAACTAGGCCTAAGTTAATTTGAACTATCTTGATTTAAGGGAACTATGAGTTATACGTACATTAAGTCAACTAAGGTGGAGTGCTGGATAATGCGCATAGATGTCACGCCCTTAATTATGGTAATATTTTTTTGATTATTTTATCCATGAGTCAACGCTTGACTCGAGTCTAATCCCGCCCACACAGGGGCACAATGATCGTAATCGCTAGATTGGGAGCGACTGGTGGGGACAATTCCTCGAACCGATCCCCAGCTCGTCTAAGGACTATGCGGAAGATCACTGCCGTTCCAATACAACTTGGATCAACGCTCACGATTCACCGAGAACCGGTGTCGCTGAGTCGAACTGGGTTCACCCGAACCCAAAAGGGACGCACCCGTAACCGACCGCGTCGAACGGGGTCCACAACAACTTCCGAGCACGCTCACGTGCCGGAGAGGATAGAGGGGAGTCACCGAACGTTCCCCGTCGGGGAGCCGGACTCACCCACACTCGTCCGCAGATCAAGCCGGCGCCCGACAATCGCGGACGGTTGTCAACACAGCGTCGTACGCTAGTGACGGAGGAAGATCTGGTCGGCACCTCACGCACACACCGGCAAGGAGGGAAGCCCGATCGGGGAACCACCACTCGGAGTCGCACACGCAAACGCGTCGACGATGGACGGAACCATCCAAGCACACCTTGTGTGCGTCCGCCGGCTGGCCAAGGGGGCCGGTCGTCCACCCTCAGGCGAAGGTGAGGTGGGGAAGAAGGAGCAGGTCACCCTCCGGCGATTGGTGGCACGGGAGGGACTGCCTAGCGGCAGGGTGATACGACGGACGACGGTTGTGGAAGGAGATGCCCGTCGGCGACTGGAAAGGAGTCGAATGAGGCAGGCGGAGAGGAGGCTCTGGGATACTCTGGCGGAGGAAGGATGGCGGCGTCCGTTCGCACGCACACAGGGAAGAGCTACGGACACAAGGGTGACGCCCCACGCAAGCGGTCGACAGGGAAGGAGGAGCTTCGCACGCAGGCGGGTCCGAGCCGGTATTTCATGCATGCAGGCGGCCGGCATTGGATAGAAGGCGAAGAGAGGAGGTCGCCGGGAGCCACGCTAGCTCAACTGGGAAAGGGGGCGGCCACCATGCAAGTTGGAAAATCGCCGGAAATGAAAGGGATGAGGCAGAGAGGTACCTCGGCGATCACTCAGGCCGCCGACTCCTTCTCGTCGGTGAAGCGGTGGCAGACGTGCCTTCCGAGGCGGGTTGGAGCTTCGTCGGCGACAGTGGCGGCTGCAGACGGGGGACGAAGCTCTCTTAGGTGTTCCACCACCCACCCGCACCACCGGAATGCGCAGAAAAATTCGCCGACGAACGGCGTCCGGCGAGATCCACATCGGAGAGGGAAAACTGGGGAAGAATAGCGAGTTCGGGGAAGATCGACAAAGCGCTTGAGCGTCTGTCATGCGTAGCGAAGATGAGCCCGTTGCTCGCTTCCTTTTTTTTTTTTTCCTGCCTCGGTTTTCATCCCTCACCCGAGTCAATCACCTGCTCTCTGTGTTGACGGGACATGTCCCGATCAGCCGCCCACGCTGCCTCAAAGACGAACGGATTCATCCGTTCGAAACCAATTCGAGCACCGCCTGAAGTTTCACCCGCCACCCGACTACAGGGACTTGGGCTGAGGCAAGATTATGGGCTGGAATTGGGCCGCGCCCAATTTTCAGCCCACAGGCCTAACAATAGACTAGTAGACAAAGCTAACATTGATTATCTAAACCTTCAGATGATAACCATCTCAGACAAAAAAAAAATAGTAAGATTTCAAAATCACTCATTAAACTATCCCACATGATGACCTTATCAGAAAAAAAAAATGTAGAAGTGCACGCTTTATTAAACCAGGAAAAATCTGGGGATTATTTCAGTAAGTAGAAACTGTCCAACACAACTGAAAATGGCAGCCCGTTGGGAAAAAATAAAGTTTGCCTATCTTTAGACAGTTCAGTCCTAAAAACGGCAACCATTCACGATTGAAAGAAGAAAATTTGGAATTATATTGAATCCGATAGCTGGCTGTTATATTACTAGCGCCTATTTCATCCTCTTACTGTATAAAGAAAAGTGTAAATGCATTCATTGAGCGACTATATACAAAAGTCCTAGGCCACAGAAATTGCATCAGCCGTTTGTTCGTCTAACTGAGGCTTTGGCTCCAAATCAATAAATTGGTTGGATTTACTAGCTAGGTGCGCAATGCTAACTCTTCCTTGTCGTCTGATGTAATCTGCGACTGCTTTCATTTCCTCTGGTGATATGTAAATATATTTACCACGGTCATCCATGACACCAGACAATCTCCCTGGAAATACACATTGTCATGCAAGTCAACCACGAATTGAATGAACCCTAGTAAACATCGTCAAACAACGAAATTGGCATTTTAAGCATCATAAGAATTTTAATCAGATGTAAAAAATTCGTCGCTATATTTTACCAGACAAGATAACCTCATGGGGCTTAAGATTTTTTCTTTTTTACTTTTTTTTTTTTTTGAGGTAAGATTGAGGCAAAGAGCCAAGAAAACACGAGTTAATGAGTTATGATTGTCCATAAATTATTTGATCGGAGTGCAGCGCTAAGCATGATTCCAAGACAACAGAATCGAATAAAATGGAGCATACAAATAGAAATAGGTGTTTGCAATGACATACCCGTGCTCTCCAATGTCGTTATACGATTGATACAGTCCTGCAGAATTTTCATGTAATTTAGATATTTAGAAAATTAATCATAATTGAAGGGAGAAAAAAAATGAAACTACTATATAATGCGCACAGGTCCAGTTTGCGCCAGTAGAGCCTGACTAAGAGAGTCTATTGCCTAGGTCTTACACATGAGAAAAAAAAATCTAGGGTTTTTTAGTTCAAAATCTAATCTCACTAATATCAAACTCAATGAGCATAATTTATTGTGGACGCAGTTAATACTAAAGTTGATGTCAACACACATTTACTATCAATGTAAGTTAAATAGCTGCTATAGTGGTGCTATAGTATTTTTTCATGATGGTTTCTGAGCAATCCGCTATAAAATGCTCATGCACCACTATAGCAGATAGCACTGCATTATTATATTTTTAAGTTTAAAAAATTAAAATTATAGCTTGAATTGAGTTAGTAATATTTTATCTTTCTTTATATAGTTTATTTTATTTTTATGCAATTTAATTTATTAGGTATATAATATATATTTCAATTATTATACTTCTTTTTTACTATATAATATATATTTCAAATACTACGTGACTTCTAGTATTTGCCTACAACACTATCCACTTTATCATGTTGCAAATTTTTAGTTTACTGCTATTTTTTCACGATTTACTATTAGTAAAGGCAGCATCAATACTCATGGCGTATTAACCAATTGCATAATGATTACTAAGTATAGGGACCCAAAAAGTAAAGCACTACATAAGAAGTTTGAAAGTCTTCAAAACAAGATTTGTGCGAAATAGACATAACGATAGTTAACATGACTTTGCGACTGGCGCTGTCCATAATCATGCAGCAATAATCATTGACATAAATAACTATTTCTTGAGTTACAGAACAAAACAATACCTAGCATAAAAGAAAGGTGTGTTTGGCAACCAATGCATATTACACGGCATTATGAAAAACAAGGACCTCAAAGATGAACAAAAAAAATAGCAGCAGCTTCTTGCGTTTCTGAATTGAAAACGGCTTATAATAATTCTACTGATTGGAACACTATCCAGATTCAATGATCAGTGAACAACCTGAGTAGGAGAAAACCATTTGACTAAAGGCTTTCAATAAGAAATATACAAATCAAGCACAAACTACTGAACTAGACTACACATTGCATTCAGAAAAAAGGAGTACTAACTCAACACAAACAGGCTATTGACACCAAATTTGGAATAAATTCCACTGACCAATGGTCACTGGGTTTACCTGTGTTCGTAGCTTGAATTCTGCTGCAAGGTCCTCCAGAGGAACACATTTCTGTTTCTGCAACAGTTAAAGATAAGAATCAAATATAATATCCGCTCCCTTGTCAAAAAAACATGCTAAAAAGTATTAATCATTCTATGCAGACGAGATAAACTACATGAAGAAACAAAACCATTAGGAACGTCAACACAATACAGCCATAGGACAGGCATATGCATGCATCAAGGCTCCATGCATATGAACTCTGGATTAACTTCTAATCATTTCAAAGAAGAATTGTACTGCAGAACGCGTGTCAACCTAAAGCTATGGCAAATTTCATGTAATCTTTGAAGATTAAAATAGAATAAGTAACACCACAGACGAAGGGTCATATCCAAGCTTTTCAAGCTTAGGGATCAGCACGTTTGGCCAGAGCACAGTGCAAGGAACAGTAACCAACTAACCATATTTCCTGTTTGCGGCGGGCAGCTTTTGGCACAACGTCGGGGCATGGGTCCAAGCAGGTTATTTATATATATACACAATATTAATATATATTAATGTTTATATTATATTCTATCAATAAAGTTATTAATAAAATAAATTATAATTAATTTTTTATTAATTATTAAATTATTAATTACTTTAAAAATAAATTTGTAATTTGTAATTTGTAATTAATTATAATAAATGTGTGCCAGATTTTTACATATCATTATCATAATTATTGTTATCATTATTTTTTGTGAAAATTTGCATTCATATTAAAGCAAACATATATTAGAGGATGGTACAACAATTTAACTATTGCATAATTAATTATAAATTTGACATTATGTTTTAAAAAATTTATGTATGACGTATAATTTATAAAAATTAATCATATGTGCAATGTTTCTAAGACTTAATTATAACATATATGTTTATCTTTGTTTCTAAAATTTAATTATAAAATTAAAAACTACATTGCTAGTTTCCTACAGTACTCACAGTCACACTACAGTTTACCAAACACTTCTTAGCTTAACAACAAGGAACAACTTCACAGCTCGGCCAAACAGAGCCTTAGTTGTATAGACATACTATCATCGATTGTAGTTGTATAGACATACTATCATCAATTGTATCAATGCATAATGCACTACTACCGGTAACATTAGACCATTATGTAATGCTCATGTCCGAAGGAATGGAACAAGACTTAAAATCATGATCATAGACTGCAATTTGAAGGTACAAATGTTATACAAAACACCTATAATTTAATTTGGTACACAAACTTTCAAAAGTGTTTTAATATGTGCATTTGTTTTCTTTCTGACAAATTTTTTGCTTGATTATCAGTGTGTAAATTGGTAATTAATAAATTGATATATTATGTTCAACTTAACCTCTATGTCAGTTACTCCACAAAAATTTATAATTGATGAACTTGATACAATGATTTATCATAGTTTATGCACCAAATTGGAACAAACTAAAGTTTCTGTACCAAACAAAAGTTCAGACATAGCATATGTAATTTAGCTGCAGTTTAATTTATCAGAACTAAGTCAACTATCTCACAGTATTATGTTCACAAAGCTTGAGATACGACTAGGCTCATGCTGAAAACATTCAGTGAAGCCAAAATATAGAAAACATTCTAACAAGTTACACATATTAACAATTAGAGGGATGGGATTGCATAATTAAAAAGCCTACCATTATGTATTCCACAAAAGTAGAGAGCAAACTCTGGTTATCATCTTGCATCACACTCTCTGTTGTACCCTCAGCATCAACAGAAAATTCCCCTTTCCATTTCTCAAACTCCAAAGCTGCAGCCTCTTCCTCCTTGGCTTTCCGAGCCATAGCTTCTTCTTCCTATAACAACATTAAACTACCTCAGGGAAAATAAATTGATTATATTTGAAACTGCATAATAGAAACCAAGGTTACTAACCATCAAACGCTCTTGTGCTTCACGCTCCTCATCCTTCTTCCTCCGCATTTCAGCATACCGATCTTGCTTTGTTTTTCTTGATTCACGTGCTACCTCCTCAGCCTTACAAGGTTGTTAATTTATAGTGATGCTTAAAATTTGAATCTAAGGAAATATTAAAAAATAATTAGCAATTATCCACCTGCCGCTGTGTTTCACGCTCTTGTTTTTTCTTTTCTTTCTTCTTTGATGTCTTAGCAACAAGATCATCTTCAGAAACCTCTTCATCACTTTCAACTAGAGCTTCTGAATAAATATCATCCGAGGCTATTAAATCATTTAAGAAACTTGACTATTGAACAACACAGATAAACCTGACTATTGCATGCTTCTAAGCAATAATTCCATTTGAGCTATTAAATCATTTAAGAAAAATGTAGGGCACATAACTATTGGAGGATACTAAATAAAATCATTTGTAGAAGTATTTATCAGCAAAATATGAATGTAAATCATACTTAAATATATATTATACAGCTTGGTTGGGTATGTTCCATACTAAACAGCCAAAGAAAATAAGTCCTCAAATAATTTATTGACATAATTGGATGAATAGAAGTAACAATTTCAACCAAAGAACAAGGCAGTACAAATACAAATTATTGGGTAAATATCTGAGAATGATTAGCAATTAAGTTATTTGAAAATTTTACTTGTGTTTACAAATTATTTTATTATTTAAAGTCACTAATAAAAAATAAGTGAATATGAACTAAAACATTAGGGCCCCATTTGGTATGGTGAATAGAAATCTTAAGGTGTATCTAATAAGAGTGCCATTGTGCACTTACATTTTCAATTAAAAAATATGAAAACTATTTTTGGTTTCAGTTTACACTCTTAGTTTTCAGTAGTTGTTATGGGTAAGAGAGAAGGTCATGGGTGAAATATTTGGCATAATTATGTCTGTGTTATGAAGTTATGAGTTTATATTTACAAATGTGCAGTTGTTTTTTTCCTATTTTTCACTCTAACTGTTTTTTTTCCATTTTAAGTTTCCTTCAATTTTTATACAATAACAATTTTTAAGTTTTCAGTTTTTTGGCTAAATATTATTTATCAAAAAATGATAGATCAAAACTTGTCTATCAAGCATGGCCTCGTAATTGCTCCAATATCGTATAATAGGCAGGTTTAGTCCTAAGAATGGGATCCCACTATGTCAGAAAACCAAGCCATCCTAGTCCTTTGGGGTACTGTACTATAAGTAATCAAGGAGTAGTTCTGAAATTAACAGAGCAGAGACAGCAGACTAGTTCGAGTATAACATCTAACTAACAATCTGGGATCCAAAATCCAACTGTTTTGAGTTTGATTTTCAGCATGTTATGCAAATTTTAGTGGCTATTTGTCTTTTACAAAGAAATTTCAATTCAAAGAACTTTTTTTTGGTTTTGTTGATTTGTCAGACCCATAAATAGAATCCAATGACAATGAAAGTGATCGATATGAAGAAAGAATGACTGTTTGATAAAAGAAAGAAAAAGATATGCAAATTTTAGAGGTTATTTTTCTTTTAACTGAAATTTCAGTTAAAAGAATTTTATTTGGATATGTCAGATCCCCATCCCCATAATTCGAATCCAATGACAATGGAAGTGATCAAAATGAATAAAGAACGACTGTTTGATAAAAAAGAAGGGTAATGTATCATATGTTAATTTCCTATATGTATGTATACAGACATGATACATACATGTGTGTATTAAGAACTCAATGGTGGATGTGACTATGCGAGTACCTTCACTAGTTGAAGCAGTAGATGAACTAGCAGCAACAGGTCTACGGCGCATGCGACGAGCTCCAGAGGGGCGGACCACTCTTTCTGCCTGCATATTGTGAATAATATCAAAGAAGAATTAGAGAAAAAAATCCAGAAAAAGTCACAAATTCAAATAGTCAACAGGAGAGTTTACTTGCTTTTCATTCTATAGTGAAGAATGTCATATGGTATCTAGAACATGCAAATTAACCAACAATATTTAAAAAACAAGTACATAAACTAATGGCGCAGGAGACATTAAAAGAGATGTTCCAATCGCACATTGTAGCATTTCATTAAGGTGGCCTCATTAGGGTCGAAAAGATGAACTCACTGTTTTAAAAAAGTCTGTACCACTTGGTACAAACAGTAACAGTCTGACCTTGTTGCGGTGCCACTACAAGATCGGTACTATATGTGTATATAATATGTATATATATATATATATATATATATACCAACTATACTGTCTGTAATGATTAGTGTCGATTGGTATATACTAGCTCAACAACGGACGGAAAGTATTTAAAACCTTGGAAAAACTCACCTTGTTGATCAGATAACAGATTGAGGCTTCTTGTGTAATTGCTCAAGTCTAGAGCATAATTGAACCTCTGTTGGGTTTTTAAAATTACCACGAGTTGTTTAATAAATAAAAAGAATTTAGAGCTTGTGTTTGACTTTAAAATATTTCTAAATGTCCTGAATTTTCAAACTTCAGCATGATGATGGTGCTTACTCAAACACCATAATACATCCTAAAGGTAGAAAATTGAAAATAGTTAGCAAAAAGATAGAGCGTGTTCAGTTAATCCACCCTTCTCCACTTAAACAAATGCAATTTCATTGGTTTGCTAATGAAAATAATTAAATAGAGCGAGTAGATGCTCTAAGACTATAACTTGATAAAATTAAGTACTCAATTCATTAATTTCTTCTGATGCCATGCATCCTTAGCCAAGGAATTCCTTTTTATAGTTGATGGTTCTTCCACTGAGCTATGACATAGCCATTCACCATCTGTCTACTTAACTATCTGTAGACACACTTTTCAATTGGTTTATGAAATTCGTTTCACATGTCCTGCTTCCTCATAAAACAATTGTTTTTTGTTCAAGGTTGGCTAACGTTTAATATACTAAATGGTCTGAATTTTCCAAAATAAACAGTTTTTTGTTAAGATGAACATAGAATTATGCGAGATTTACTAGTTACTGCAAAATCTTTGCTTCTAGAGGTAAATGATGTTTCATAGAGTATTTAGTCCGCAAGAGATGTTTTGTTCAGTGGATATTTTACTTCATTCTTAATCTCAGGAAAAAATAGTAAGGACTAACACACTATTGACTAAAATTTACAACCCATCGTTCTCCATTGTTGGGAAAAACTCAACTTTGACAAATTAATTGAAAATGATGAATACTAAGGACTTCTGAAAAAATTGTACTGTTATTTTTATTAAGAAAAAAAAATCATTCAATACGTACGTGGTCAAATGCATCACGCTTCTCCACTACTCCCACAACTTAAGGTTGTGGGGTGTGTGATTGCAACTTCAGAGAGAACCATGAGATCCTTGTGCACGGCAACAAGGTCTACAACAATGTCACAACAAGAGGTGTTGAACCTTGTTGGAATGCAATTAAATGCGCGAGGGAGTAAATGACTAAGTTTAAGTGAGGAATACCAAGATGCAATGAAAAAAGGTCTCTAACATAAGGGGATATAACATGATGTTGTGACAGTACCAGGCATGAGGACAATGGTGGTGCGAACAAAGAAATGTAGGAGTCACGAATGCAATAAAGTCGTGATTGGCCAACACACTATTCAATGAAAGAGATTGGAGAATCGACAAAGCATCTTGGGATTCCATTGAGCTTCCTAGGAGAAGAAAAGTTAATAGTCAAGATTTGGGCTATATCGGCACAATTCCAATGTCAATTGGCTCGAAACAAGGAAGTTGTGTAGTGGAACAAAGGTCAAATAAGGAAGCTAAGTGATTGGCATAACAATACCAACAATGGGCTTAGGAAGGCCATGGTTACAGCAAGGCCTTGGTTACATTTAACAAACAATAGATATGAAACTGAACCAAAATAAGTAGTAACTTTTCATTCAATTAGTGTCATACGTTTGAATTTCAAGAGGCTATAAAATGCTTCTAATTGGGTATATAAGTAGTTAGTTTTCTGCAGTTTTTAACTGTTCCAGCACAGAGACATGCTGTCTAATTCCTAGCCTGGACATGGTTTGAGGTTATGGGTCCTCAGAGACACTAAATATGTTTATACAAGGAGACATCTTCAGACTATGTAGCACTAGTAATATGTAGTCTACATTAGGAGAGAGAAGTTCTCAGATTATTTTTATCTAAATTCATTTCTTGAGAAAATAATTATGTTAAGCCTAGTAGTCAAACGAAAATTTAAATCTAGCCAGCATCAATATCATCACTCTAGAAACTATGGGAAACAATAAAACTTCCCGGAGAAACATTGAATGTCCTCCACAATGTCATATACCAGGAGTTTATAGGAATACTTTTGGCAATGAACAAGTTGCTGATTTGAGGAGCTTACAGCTACCTGTACCCCAGAAACCAACTTCCGAAGATTTAAGTAAAATATATTAATTTAATCCAACAACTTCCCTGCAACTATTAAAGTAAAGTATTTACCTTGTTGAGACACTAATTCCATCACCCTGTCGGAAGAATCCCATATGATTTACAAGAAAGAAAAGAAACGACATTTTCTTATGATTTAGCTCAAAATATCAATGAAGTGACTAAACAGCAAGTTTCCCTAAATCCTGAAAACCTTATGAGAAGAAAAGTGATACACGGCCACCTCGTTTCCAAGAATTATGTTTTCTTTTTTCAAATATTGGCATATAACCAAATTCTTCAAAGATAGCATTTTTTGCCCAATTTCAGAGATTCCATACCAAATGATCCACTGAACGAATTACCAAATGAAAATCTTTTGATGCAAATTAAGGACCATAAACGAATCAAACATCTGGTGAAAGCTCTTCAAAAACATAATCCCTCACAGATCCAATCCTGGTGGAAAGCCCTCATGATGGGGCTGCAATGATGAGTTACGAAGAAAATACATCCTGAATCACCTGCACGACTTGGGGCTCATCTTCATGTACATGCGGGGATCGTGCAACCTGACGTCTCCTCCACCATATAAGTGGTAAAAGAGCGAACACAAGAAGCATCGAAAGAATTCCTGCAACAATTCCCTCCATCGCTCTCTCTCTCTCTCTCTCTCTCTCTCTCCGACCGAGAAAGCAGCGAAAATGGAGAACGCTCAAAGCTTATATCAAGCGCATCTGTGAGTTAACCATATCCGATACCCGGTAGCAATATCGGATCCAGTTTCCAATATTGTTTCCCCCGCGAAACTTTGTCACATAATTGGGAAGCGGATCCAGATCTGAAAAGCACATATATAATGCATTAAATAAATTTTACATTTGATTTTAATTTAGCATCTAAATAATATTTTGTATTAATTTATTCCCCATTTTTTATTTTGGTCAAGCTACTCCCGCTGTTATCTATTAATCTTGACTAATCAATAATATCTTATTATTTTTATTTAATAATATTATGTCGTTATTTTAATTAATATATTTTTATATTTGTTAGTTTGTAATGAATTTTAATTAAATTTGTCAAAATTAATGGAAGTAAGTGTTTGGGTGCTCAACCGATACATGTAGAAATTTGTTTTACTATATTTAAGTCAAATGTGAAACTTGTGTACCATGCACATAATTTATCTTTGTCTGATATTATCCATACTAAAATTACAAAGAAAAAGTATTAGTTTATAGTTAATGGCTCTAAATAATTTAAATGTATGCTAAATAACTTTGAAATTGTTCAAATTCAATGCAATGTTCTAAATATGCTTAAGTAACTTTTCTTAACTTGATTAATTTGACTTATTGTGAAGTTAGTTTAGCATTTTTAAGACTAATTAAAATTATAAATCAATATCATGTTAGATTCAATTTTAATAAAATAATAGTATAGGTAATTTTATGAGAAGACTCGATTAGATCTACCTTGCAGGATGTAACTACTAGTTGATTTTGAAATAAAATCAAAGTAGCATAATTAGAGATATAATTATTCCTTAAAATATGGAAAACAACTAAGTCAACTTTCTTAAACTTTGAATCTTTCAATTTTTATGGTATGTTCGGTAGAGCGGAATCCACCGTGGAATCCATCTAGATTCATTGATGTTTTCATCTTTTTCACGATGGATTCCGCTCTACTGAATATACCCTTAAAATATGGCAAAAGACAGATTGACTTGTGTTATAGCTAGCTAGTACAAGAGAGCAACTCATTATAATGAGTCAAAAGGCCATATTGAGCTTTTTTTTGTTTTTTTTCTCTGTTTCATTGTGTTTTTTTAGCATTTAAATTATGTTTGCGATAAGGTTATAGCCTTTTGCTTAGTTGCTAGATTTTTAAACCAGTTGATTTGAATACATGATTAACTCATCATAATGGACCTACTACACTTCTTTCTAATAGTATGGAATGATCTCAAAGAAAGAAGGGGCATATTAATTATTTAAGTATCTTCTATTTGATGCTTAAGTCAATACTAAGATAATCAAATGATATATTTTAGCTATATAAGTTATGTATAAGAAGTTGTCTAAAAGCTTTGCAATTGATGAAGTCCATATGTCTTAGTGGTGTTTGAAGAGCTTATCAATGTTTTAAGGGTTGGATTGTAACATACTTTTCCTTGAAGTGGGGTTATTTATATGCATTATATTATGGATAAAATTTGTTTTTCTGCTAAAGGAGGTGTTACATAAATAATAATAAATATGAGGTAATAGTATGAGTTGTTACAGTCGGTGATAATTGGTCTATAAGGAGTAATAGAGTATGCTTTTGACAAAATTAATGGTGCATGGAGGCAATGCTAATGGGCTTGTTGTAAGTGTATCACGAAATAGTAAAAATATTATTCTATATAGACCAATGGATTAGTGTCAACTAATCTTAAGATTTTTAACTAGATAAATAAAAAATAAAATGGATTAAAATCTAAATAAATTAAGCTGATAAAATAGCAAGCTAAAAATAGTAAACTGTTGTAATTAATATTAGGATGCACCACATTAGTTTTTGCACTTTGTAGGATTGTGCAAAGCTACGAAATACGACTGTATTTTTGTGTGCCAATTTTGTTGCATCATGTTTTCGCTAGCTTCCCACGTTGAACTTGCATCCATGTGTTGCACTCGACCCCCACCAGATTGTGGTTGAGCCATTTATGCTGGTTCGAGTTTGGGTCAATTTTAATCAGTCAACATGAGATCCAATGTTGATATTTGGGTCTCTTAATTAAATTAAGTTCTAATTATCCTTTTAGGCTAATTTAATCGAGGCTTAAGATTAATTTAAGATGGATCATCTTACCCATGTTCTCATAGATCAAGAGTGTGCCCCTCTGATCCACTTAATCTGCGATGGACTTTGGTTTAAGTAGCATTGGACGTACACAAAGCCAAGGTAGTGTCATATAGCACTAATCCAATTAGTCCATTTTTGCAGGGAAGAGATAGTTGATTCGGATCACCGTCCCTAGCCTAATAATAATAATATTTAATAGACCTTAAGCACTTGGACACTTATCAAATTCTACTTCGAAAAGTTGCGTCTGAAAATTGCCTTAGGACAATAATCAAAGCTCTCGATGTTCCACTTTCTCTTCTCCTTTGTGGGGTTGTTATTAGATTGAAATAATGGAATGAGATCACTAAGGCTACGTTTCCTTGGAAGGAATCCACAACGGAATGTATCAAACTTTCCGCTGTGGATTCCTTCCAAAGAAACACAGCCTAAGTGAGGGGTGGAGTGAAGGCTTTGGCATAATTAGAAACTAATTATTTTGTGGCTATATGTGGTGGTAAGGGGTTGGCTTAGGAATGACAACGGGTAGGACACTCACCACTTTTTTCATGTTCATGCTTGAACCCGATTAATTACTTTACTACTCGTACCTGACTAACTATCCTAAAATATTTTTAAAACCTTACTCAAACCCAACCCTACTAAAATTCTTACTACCCGATAGAAACCCGAACCCGACAAATACCCTCCCACAACCCACTCCTTTCCTTCTCCCTATGCTCATGTCCTAACCTACCTCCAGCACCCACCCCTCGTCGCTCCCTACTCTGACTCCCCCTCACTACCTCACTACTTCGACGCTGCAGCGACGACGATGAGTCGATGGCAGGGGGTAGCAAGTGGCGACAGCCACAACGAGTAGGCTGGCAATGGCTAGCGGCGGCAGGCGACAACTACAGCGAGCAGGGTGAAAGATTAAAGGTTTTGTTTGATTTAGGGATTTGTTAGAGTAGTGAGATTTAGTATATATATATATATATGAGTTCAGGCAATGAGTATCCATCTTATGCTACTCAAACCTGACTCGAATAGTATATATACTACTCATACCCAATCAACTCGCTTATTTATAAATGGGTTTGAATAGAATAGGTATATATATATATAAGTTCAGGCAATGAGTATCTATCTTATGCTACTCAAACCTGACTCGAGTAGTATATATACTACTCATACCCAATCAACTCGCTTATTTATAAATGAGTTTGAATAGAATAGGTACACACTAAAATACTACCCACCTGTCATTCATTGGCTAACGAAGTAAGCAATTAGTCTCATATAATAATTCATGAAAGATTTTATAATCTTATGAGGAAAAGAAAAACCCTTGTGAACAAAATAATGTAGATAACACTGACGACATATTAAAAAAATGATTCTTCATCACGGCTTGGATATGCTAAAGAAGTTTATTATTAAAATAGTTAATTACAATGATATTTATATTAATTATAATAATAATTCTTATTATACATTACCGTGTAATATATAAATATATATTATGTTATTGTATAATTTGTCAAGTCAATATTTATCTTATTATATTAATAGCATAGTTATAGTTTTACTGTATACTTTTATTATATAAATAAAATTAATTTATAATATGAACTTGGGCTATGAACTGTGAAAAAATGGCCTAAACTGGGTACCTAATTAGCCTTTCATAAATCATAAAGCCACATGATGGAGGCACGAATCTCGATGCATTCTACTGCCATTTCTCGCCTGTCTGTGTGCCATAGCTCGTGCGACCAACAATCCCTGCCCTCCCTGCTAGCACCTCTACCCTTGTCTCAAAGGAAGGCTCTTCCAGTGACTACAAAGCTCCCTAATCTTGTTCGTTTTGCATTGAAGCTCTAAAGCTCCCACCAAATGGTTTCATAGCTCATACAAAAGGGTTTCGACTTCAAAAAATTTCTACAACATCAAAGATATTTTATTCATCATATATTATTCTCCCTTCCTTGCAATGTAAGGACTTACGTTGATAGTCGTAGTATTTTCATTGATAGACCCAATTTTAATTGGGTTAATCCATTTTTTTGAGAAAGAGAGACCATATTTTATAGTTGATAGATCTTTATCATTGTTTAGTCCAAAATTTTTTTATTGACAGACCCTATTTTTTCTTTGATAGCTTTGGTATTTTTGTTGATACTCATGTTTAAGAAAGGCGGGCAATATTTTATAGTACACATACCAAATTTTTTGGTTAACAGATATTAAAGTTTCGTTGACAAACCAAATTTTCTTATTGTTAAGCCTAATTTTTTTTGTTGATAGGCCTTCACATTTTTGTTGAGAGACTTTATTTATTGCTCATAACAGCTTTTAAATTTTTGTTGACATTATCATTAAAAGAAAAAATTGAGTCTGTCAACAAAAAATTAAATTATGTTAATGATAAATATGGTCTGTCTTTCCCAAAATAAATAGACTATCAATAATAAAATAGGGTATGCCAACAAAAATTTAAAATTTGTCAACGGTAAATATATATTGCAAGGAAGGAAGAAGAACAAATGATGAATAAATATACTTATTGGTGTAGAAATTTTCTGAAGACAGAAACCCTTTTATGGGAGCTTTGGAATTTCGATGCCAGACAAATGAGATTAGGGAGCGTCCAGGACACTTCACCGGAGACAATGGGGTGCAATCGGGGGAGCTTTCTCCGGAGACTACTTCTGTGATTGCTGGTTGCACAAGCTAGGGCACGCAACAAGCTTTGAGCACAAAAGAAAGGGCGGGGTCAAGTTTTTGGGTGGGAATGGGATTAAACCCTAACTAGAGTTAAGGTGAGATGAGTAACGGGCAACGGTGACATTTGGAGATGGGCGAGAAACAATATTGGACTGTGCCGAGATTTATGACTCCACCGCATAACTTTATGATTGGTGAACGGCCGATTAGATTATTAGAATATCGTTAGGCCAGTTTTTTTAGTAAACTGCTCTTTTAAACAGCTCCTTTCTAATTTTTTTCCCCTTTTTCCTAGGGGAAGCTCCAAACCAACTGCAAGGGAAACCGAATCGACAGTTTAGTTAATGCAGAAGTACACATCACAAAGACACAAACGGACCAAAATCTGCTTTCTGATGCCAGCTGGCGCACCACCCCCCTAAACGGCGCTTTTAATTTTGTCTGAGGCATGGAATAAGGATAAGGATACTACATATGCAATCAAAACCCGCCACGTGGGAGCAGTTCCAAGCCACCAGTTTCAATACTACTGCGCCCCCGCCCACATTTTAAAGTGGCACGCTTTTGCCCAATCTTCGAGCTTGCTTTTGGTAGTCTTTATCAGTCTTTACGCTCCCACCCATCCCGAGAACCCATTTTTGGACCAAAAAACTTCTGTGCTCTGTAGTTTCAGTTCAGCCTTTTCGGTGCGCAATTTGTCACTTCTGTTTAGATGCATCCACTTGCACAAGTTTCTTGCTATTGAGTTGGTTGAACGACTATAAATTCTGGTAAACTCCCAAATTTAGTGCCTATTTCAGTTTCTTCTCTATCGATTGTTTCTCCATGGTAAATCCGTGTTATTTGCTAGGATTTTGTGTCTTTTGTATTCCTTTTCGAGGGTTTTTTTGCGTGCATACATTCTAGGTTTGCTGAAATTTGGTGGTATTTGTTCTTAGTGCAGGTGTCTGATTAGATGAAGTTTGAGTTGCGAACGATTGCGTTGAGCATCAATGGGGAAATCTGGAACAGGTTCTTCCTCATCCTCTTCTTCTTCAGGGTATGCCCTCGGTCCTCCCTGGTTGTTTAGGGGAAGGTCAGTGTTTGCATGTGTAACACTTCATTATATGTGGTATTAGCCCATCTATCTGCTGTTTGAAACTGTGTTTGCACTTCGCAATTCCGTATTTAGAGCATTGTACCAGCTGCATCTGGTTAAAGCAGAGATTGCTCGAGCTTTCATTCCTAAGGAGCTTAAGCTAGTTGAAGTATTCGGGTAAACATGTCCTCTATGTAACATGTGTTACAGTGTTATATCTGTTTATTGTCCCTTTTTTTTTGGCTGTAACGAAGTCTTCTATTTGTTCTATAGTTATACCTTAGGTGGGTTGTTTCTTGCTCATTATGATGATAGCCCTGCTGGAGCGTTTGATGAGGTATATTTTTTCTCTTCCTTTTATTTTAAAATTTCTCATTCTTCTTCTTTTCCTATGAGCGGAGGTTTTTATAGGAGAATGTAGTTAAACATGGAATATTTAAAATGCCATTCATGAACAAGATTATGATAACAAGGTTCTTTAACAAAAGTCTGATAAAGCATCAAGTTGATGCTAATTTGGCATACTCCTTATTAGATGATTGGAGTAACACTGATGACTGATGTAGGAGATCTGTTGTGCAGCTTGTGGTTATTGCTGGCATTGTGTGGAACCCTCCAACATCATGCGCGTAAGTACTTCCTTTTTGGTATAAATATGTAAATTATAGATAGCTATGAGGTTGCTCATGATTTGAAGTACACATACTAGTTTGTTGGTATCTTATATGTCCTAAATTTGGTTTGATAAAGGTGGGCTTCTAGAGTGCTAGTAAATAGTCAAGAAGCTTGCTGGCATGGCAGAAAGGTGTGTAACATTTTTTATGTAAGTTACGCATTTCTTTTTTAAACATTGATCTCGGGATATCACTTGTGATCTTGTAGGAGATAGGCCTCCCAAGCCATGTTGCTATTTTCTCCAAGGTATACAAGCTAAATGGCAGCTGATACACACCAATTTTTTCATGTAACAACTTTCTTCTACGTTTCCACCATAATCAGTTGTTGGAAATCTTCCATATTTGTTTTTCTGTCTATTTTGCAAGCTTTCTAGATCCATGCAGCCTTTAAAATTAGCTAATATAAAGTCTTGGAATTATTGAAGCCATGTCAAAAATTTAGAGGTATCAAAGTTTTTGAATGCTTGTATACAAGTTGCAACTGTAGCAATTAATAGGAATTGAAACAGACCACATCAGGGGTATGCCAAACCAAAATTCAATATCTCTTGCATGATGATGGATACATGGTTCAAAATTCAGTTTTATTTTTCCCTGATTATTACAAGACAGATGGCTGCTGGCTAAACTAATCTCTAGTCAGAATAGGTTTTGGTATCTGCTTCAAATTTTATTTGGATTAATTAGTTTGTCCACCGGATGCTAGTGTAGCTGGCACAATCTCATGGTAAGATGATAACGAAAATTGATTGCTGCCAAATGGACAAGGCACGCCAGGCTAATGGTGAGCTGAACAGTGCATTTGACTAGACTTTTGAGTTGCTGTTATCCTGTTAGCTTGAGGACATTGAGGAGAAAATTGATTGTTTATTTTGTGATTGAACTCGTAGCAAGGAACTTGTTTGCATTTGTACATAGGACTTTGATTACTCCAAAATGGGATAAGAGATCCAATGATATTGAATATGGCTTGTTATTGCTGCTCATTATACCTATACACATTAAACAATTATAGCGAATGTGCTGTGGGAGATTTTCAAACAAAAAACTAATAGTTCTTTAAAAAAATCTTCTTGTAACCATACCCTTTGTAAAATTATAATTAATTAGGTTTTCGAAGATGTGTCTTTTGATATTTTTAATTTATTTAATTATTTTTTAAAATAGGTGCTGAAAAGAGATGTCTTCTGCATATAAATAGGGGCATTCTCTTCCCATTTCATATTCTCTAAACTAAAGAGAGAGCAAGTGCTCTTCCTACTCTTCTTCCTTCATTCTTGAGGTTACCCCTTTAAATTTTACTAATTATATTATTAGGTGCTGCTTTTGTTGTTCATTGTTGAAAGTAGCTACTAACATGGATAAGAAATTGCCCGTACAACTAGTCTATGCTGGTTTGAACATTAATTGCTACATGGATCTTGTATATACTAAATTTAATAATTTTTAATTAGGTACTGGTCAGTACCAATTGGTACCAACTTGTATTGACATATAGTACACGTCAGTACTAGTTGATACCAACCCAATGGCTAGGGAATCCAACTATTGGCTTTCTTTAAAACGTTCAAAGATTTTAACAGCTAGAAACATTGTTTCTCACTATTTTAGGGGTGAGAGTGTTTATCTCTCCGTGTAAATTCTCTTTCTCTCATAATTTACACAATCTCTAAAACTCTCCTTTTTTCTTAATTAATCTTGACTAGTGTTCAATGACACCTAGAAGTTATAATGTTGTTCTCAATGCATCATACACGAAAAATATCAAAGAATCATCACTATAGTCAATGTATTTATTGCAACAATATTTTTAAAGATGGAGGTGCCGGTTGTATTGTTGCATGGACCTCGTATTTACTAAATTTAATAAATGTTAATTAGGTGCCTATCAGTACCAATTGGTACCAACACGTATTAACACATAGTACATGTCAGTACTAGTTGATACCAATCAAATGTCTAGGGAATCTTGTTGTTGGCTTTCTTTTAAAAAATATCAAAGATTTTAAAAGCTAGAAACATTGTTTCTTATTGTTTTAGGTGTGGGATGTTTCTCTCTCTATATAAACTCTTTTTCTCTCATAATTCACTGAATCTTTGAACTCTCCTTCTTCTCTTAATTAACCTTGATTAGTATTCTATGACACCTAGAAGATAGAATGTTAATCTCGATGCATCATGCATGGAAATTGTTGATGCAGCGGAAAATGTCAGAATTTTGCAATGCAAAACTAGGTTACTTCACGGTGATCCTCTTTTATTAATATTAAAAGGTAAATTACAAATAAGTGCAACCTACTTTATAAGTTAATATGAGTATAACCCATTTTATATAAACTAATATATTTACTAAAATTATTTACACTAATATTTATACATATGTGTTGGGGAAAAATCATAGGCAGAATAAAAATATGCAACAGAAACTTATCTGAAACTAAATTTTCCCTATGCTAAGAGTATTTATACGAGATGAGCTAAGGGACATGACAGTAATTTTACCTTTAAAAGCGTGCTTGATGTCGACGGCTGTTGGCACTCAAGTGTTTGCCTTTATTGGTATCCACATAGCGACCCCTTGAAGATTACCCCATTTCGCGTTTGGTGCTAGCCTCGGAAGCATGAACCTAGCCTTCGTGCTCATAGACAAGGGAGGAGGGCGGTGACACAGAGAGGAGGAGAGAGGGCGTTGGCCACATAGAGAGGAGAGAATTATTGTGTGTATGTGGCTTGACCTCTGCCTGCTTAGTTACACAAAGCCAAACGGCTCCTCTATAGGCATGGTCAACCAGCCTATGCCCCAATTAAGTGCCTAGATAATGAAGAAAGAAGAAAACTTACCAATAAGGGCCAAATCACTTCCCCCGATCACCTCACATCAAGACAATCATGTCTTGCATGGCCGGCCGCCTAGGGCCCCCATTATGGAAGTGGCATCTCTTGTGGGCGCCGCAAGTAGGCGCCAAGGCCCTGGCCTTAGGCCTGGGCCAAGGCTTAAAGATCCTTGCTTCCTCTCTTACAGAGTATAGCCGCCCACCCCTTGGTTCATTGGGCCAAAAGCCCAATGAGGTGATCCATTCTTCCCATTCCTCTCTTGTTGGATCTATGTGCCTATGGCGACTCTTGGTTAAGCTCTATGTAGAGCTTATCCATGCTCTAGGGCAAGTTTGATAGGCGCTTCAGGCCCTATAGTTTGCCCTCTATTAGACTTGAAGCCTAATTATCTTCTTCAGATCATGGGAATGGTCACCTAGTCCTATTCTTATTGCAGATCAAATCATATGAACCGTCCATTAGATCTTGCTCTAATCTGGCATATCCAATTATCTAAATGGATTCGAATTAATTTATAATTTGATCCAAGGCACCCAAATATAAAGTAATCTCCAAGTGTATGCGTGTGTGATCCTGTAGGTCCCATATAACATTGGCAGTGATGAACCGAACAGATTATCACAAGCAGTGAGTGGCTTCTAGCAAAGCATCATTGCTACCCAAGCTATAGGACTGTGTTGCCAGCCAACAATGCCTAAGCAATGACAAAGTTTTCATATATACAATACAATCATTTTGCTTTCTGATAATCCTAGACTGAACAAGTATGCTACACTTACTATTCTAATCATGTGGGGTGACTCGAGCAGGAAATCTAATCTCTAGGATATGGCCATACACTCTTAGTCAAACACTCACGGAGGGGATCCTTTGTTGGTCACTTGTACTTCACATATGACTTATGACATACTCAATAACAGCTGTTATGACTCTCTAGTTACGTAGAAGCGTACTGTTATATCAAAGTACGTCATTTATCTTATGTAAGTTCTGATGACCTTAAGGACTAGAGCACCTTCTGTCACTAGTAATTCTTTGACTTATGACAACACTAAGTCATAGTTTCATAGTGGGTCAGTCCAATGTATGTTGCTCGATGCACCTATGTGTTTACATTGATGCCTAGAATCTAATCAGCCCACATACCAGTCTCATGTATACTAAGGTTGTCCTTTATTCACTTAGGTACTTTGACCAAGGGCTCATATATGAAATTAAGTAAAATCAATCTCTAGGGAAATTATCATGTTATTCAATACTTCAACGCAGACATAGCGATCAATATGATAGCAACAATTGACTTTATTTAATAAATGAATATTATATAGTACATTTGGTCTTCAAGGCATACACAATATAATATTTACATTATTTGCCATAAACACTGTGGGACCTACCTCCTATGATTAATACTAGAGTCACGAGGATGAAAGTTGCATAATACATTAATATGGCGATAATTATTTGGGATTCAAGAGGCATACACCTTGATCCGCTTCTATACGGTTTCACTGAACAGTGGTTGAGGTAGGTAGTGGTAGTGGAAGTGTGTTGGAATTGACATTAGCTGATATCAAATAAGCTAAAGTGCTAAGTATTGGTGGAGGCATCGGAAGCTATGCAACCCCTGAAGGTGGACGACAACGACATGATATTGTCAATTTCTTTGGATTGGGTAGCATTGAAGAAGTAACAAACTAGCAGACATTTGACTTAGAGAGATTTTATCATCATATCATTGTCTCTATCTATCATGTTTACTTGAATTTTTCCTGAGATTGTTTGATCAGGACACATGTTTATGTTGTGAATGATGTCTGTCCTGCATGAAGCATCTGATTTGTGTCATTATTTCTGACTTATTTATTTCATTTTTTCTAGAAATTCACAATTTTTATCTAATTGATGTTCTCCTTTTTGTAATTTATTTTCATTTCCTTTTCAAATAAGAGAGACAGAGAAACTTCAGGAAATCCACTTCAAATGAGCTTTATGAGCTCTACTCACTCCAAGCTAAAAAAATATAGTGAGATTCAAGTGTTAGAGAAGGAGGGTACTTCTGAAGTATCCATCTGTAACATCTGTTTACCTATCGCTGGTGAGTTATCAACATCACAGTTGTTTAATATATTCACTCTGTTGTAACTTGTATCTTTTACCATTTTTTCACATTTGCACAGTTCGACTCAATAAAACTGTCAAGAACATGACTTGGAAATTGACATGATCATTAAATAGATAGCTAATATTGTTTCCAACCAAGAAGTTTGCCTATTGTGTTTTATGTTATGACAAGCTTTTCTTGTCTTAGTTTGTTAATGTAATAATTAATGTGTTTAACTTTGTTCTTCAAGAATTTACAATTTTTGGAAATACAAATGTATGGATATCCTCAGTTGAAAGCCATTATTTATTGTTGGAAACTGAGATTTCTAGATTGCTTTTAGATTTTTAGTTTTGATCCAGTAAGAAAGCCCCAATTCCACGGTTGGATGCTCTTTTCTATTGGCTTAAAGGCACAACTAGATGCTTTTGCCATATTGAGGTCTTCTCTTTTCAAGTTGTCAACTATTCGTTTTATCAACCTGTTAGCACCTTTTGAAACCTCAACCAACATACAGCTAATCATCCTAGAAGTTGCCTGTGATTGCCAAGTAAAATATGTCCAAAATTTTCCTGCGCAACTGTTTTTTCATGGTTTCAGTTTAGTATGGATAACAAATTTTCTTTTATTGAGATAGATAAAGTGTAGAATAGTAAACAAGCCAATTGTACTTTGCATTTTTAATTAGGTATTGTAATGAAGTATCAATACAGTGCTTTCTTTGATTCACTGGTTTCCATTTTTCCTTCTTCATTATTAATTATGATGCGCCATAATGTAAGCAGGTGAAACTTGGTTGGGTCCCAAAATCAGGATGTCACTTCCAAGCTTTAGGTTAGTTTCTATACATATCAAATCCTTGAAAGTAACTCTTTTGACTCTTGCATATTTCAGTGGCCAGACTGTTCACAATCCTCATCTTCTCAAGTACTCCTGCCAACTTGAATGCAGGTGTGTGCATAAATGAATCTTTTCTTCCCTAGGTTATTGACTGTGAATTACCTTTTGTCTCTTATTTTCTACAATGCGCAATGAGATTTATTTTGTTCAACAGCTGTCTGTTTTCATGAAAGTATTCAATTTGATTGTTTTCCTTAAATATTTCAAGGTAAATTAGTTGAAGCCTCCTGAACTATACGCCTAATATGAATTTTGATGCTTATACTAAATTTTATTCGATTTAGTTTCTTAAATTATTGATATGTTCCAACTTAGTCCTCTTTATTTTCTCCTAAAAAATAAAATATTGATGTAGCAGAGCTGACATGTATTATACACTGAGCAGTAGCCTTGATAGGAAAATAAAAGGTGCCTCACACCTTACATAGATAAGGTATAAGATCTCTTATTTCTTGCATTATTGCTTTGAGCGTGTCCTCGATCAGTTTATGCATGCTTCATTGTATTTTTAACTTTGTCCATTTCCATAATACCCATGATTAGGATGATGCATTGTGCTATGCATGGTATCTCAAAAATATGCAGATATTTATGTTGGACCAACTTGTTAGCTTTCTTAAAGTTGTTGTTTGTCACAATGAACTGTATGTTACAGTTTGATCTCCATAATCCCATGGGTATAAGTTGTATTATGATATTGAGCAATGCATCTTTAATCCATGTAAAATCACTTTTCATACAATAGACTAAAAGACTAATGATGCTCATCTTGGTGGCACCATCCAAACATCACATATAAGAGTGACATTGTAGTCCTGCATTGGATCTTCATGCTGTTTATTCATGTGGGACATTTTTCAACTTTATTTTCAAGATATAACCTAATAATCTTATATAGTATTAGTTAAAGAAGAAAACCCCAAAAGGTACTTGATTCATTAGGGTTAAGAGTCTTAAATAAAAAGGTTGACGGGTTTGGGTAATGGTATGGATCCAAGACCCAAACCCGTTAATAGGCATAGGCTCACATAAAGTATTCTAACAAAATATTCTAACACTCCCCCTCAAGTTGGAGCAAAAATATTAATTAGACCCAACTTATTACAAAGTTGATTAAGTCTTGCTGGTCCCAGGGACTTTGTGAAGATATTCGCAATCTGTTCTTTGGACCTCAGATACGAAGTGCTAATGAGGTTGTTGTTGATAGCCTCTTTGATGAAATGACAATTCACCGTTCATGAAACATTGGATTGTTGGCAATAAAGATGACAGCTTGATTATCACAGAACATATTCATTGGGCTGGAGCATTTTATCCCACATTCATGTAGAAAATTCCTTAGCCACAACATCTTGCAAACGGTATGGGTCATAGCTCTATATTCAGCTTCACAGCTTGACCTAGCCACAACACTTTGTTTTTTACTTCTCCAAGTAACGAGATTACCACCAATATACGTGCAAAAACCAGAGACTGATTTTCTATCATCGATATTACCAACGTAGTCAGCATCCGAATATGCCTCAGTGTGAGTATGTTCATTTTGTAATATTTCAACCCTTGACCAGGAGACCCTTTTATATATTGAGCTATCCGGATAACAGCCTCCCAGTGGCACTGTTTGGGTTGCCGCATGAACTGGCTAACGATGCCGACGGCGTGAGAGATATCAAGTATGGTGATCGTGAGGTAATTAAGTTTGCCTATTAAACGTCGGTACTGTGTTGCGTCAACAGGCTTAGAGTTCACATTCGTGCTATATTTCTGATTTGGAACCAATAGGGAGTCAGCTGGCTTGCAATCACTCATACCAATTTCTTCTCGAAGATCTAGAGTGTATTTCCTTTATGACATAAATATACAATTTTGCTTATAAGCTATCTCGATTCCCAGAAAATACTTCGGTGTTCCTAGATTTTTGATAGAAAAATGAGACTGTAAGTGAAGCTTAGTTTTCTCTATACCCAGTGTGTCATCATCGGTAAGTAATATATCGTCGACATAAACTGCTAATATGATGATGTCATGCTCCGAACGGTGAATAAATATAGAGTGATCAGCCTGATTGTGATGAAAACCGACCAATGTCATTATTTGTGAAAGTTTCTGGAACCAAGCACGTGAGCTTTGCTTGAGGTCATAAATTGATTTATGTAGTCTGCACACCATCTCCCCCTGAGCAACATAGCCTGGCGGTTGCTCCATATAGACCTCCTCGGAGAGATCACTGTAAAGGAAGACATTGGTAACATCCATCTAGCGAAGAGACCATTGACAATTGAGAGCTAGGGAGAGCAAGGTCCGAACAGAGTTAAGACGAGCCACCGGAGAGAATGTATCATGATAATCGAGCCCATAAATATGAGAAAAACCTTTAGCGACTAAGCGAGCCTTGTAGCGAGTAATAAAACCATCAGACTGATACTTAACAGTGAAAACCCACCGACACGGGACAACACGAGCCCTGGGTGGGTGAGACACCAGGGTCCAAGGCCGCAAGCTTGTAAGACGACCATTTCGGCATCCATAGCATGCTTCCACTCAGGTACGAGCATAGCCTGCACGGGAGAAGAAGGCAAGAGACACGACGACAAGGCAATCGAAAAGGCACGGTAGAAAGGAGATAATTGAGTAAAAGAAACATAATGAGAAATAGGAAAACGAGAAGTAGCACGCTTGCCTTTGCGCAGGGTGATGGGAAGATTGTCTGCAGGAACCGCCGGCGAAGGAGACATAGCAGGGAAGGGCTGGGGGCAGCAGCTATAAACCTGCAAGGGGGCAACTGAAGGAGTCGAAGCCGCTGGAGGGGAGGAGGAGGGGGAAGGGGGAAGAATAATGGGAACCTGAAGAAGATCCGGAGAAGGGGGAGAGGCCCGGGCGAATGAAAAAAAAGGCTGAGATTCATGAAAGGTGACATCAACACTGACAAAAGTCCGACCACTAAAGGGATCAAAACAACGATAGCCCTTCTGAGTCCGATAATACCCAATGAGCACACACCGAGTAGCCCGAGGACTGAGCTTGTCAGCGCCCGAGCCTAAAACATGAATGTAACAAAGACACCTGAAAACGCGAAGAGTAAGAGAGAAAGACATCTTGGATGGAAAAACAAAAGAGAAGGGCGAGCAACCGCCCAAAACCGGAGTAGGGACCCGATTGATAAGAAACAAGGCGGTAAGAACTGTGTCAAGCCAAAAAGAACGAGGAACCTGCATATGAAACAGCAAACAACGTGCTACACCAAGAAGATGGCAATTCTTGTGCTCAGCCACCCCATTCTGCGAGGAAGTGTAGGCACAAGTCGTCTCATGCAAAATGCCGTGAGCGGCGCAGAAGTCATTGAACGAAGTACTAGTATATTCCAATGCATTGTCAGAACGCAAAACTTTGATAGAAATACCAAACTGAGTTTGAATTTCAGTGTAGAAATTATGAAATACATCAAAAAGTTCAGACCGCTTAAAGAAAACATAATTGTTGAAGACGGGCAGAAGACGGATGACCAAGGCGGTGGTGCCATTGAATGGGGGAAACAGCAGTGGAGGAGAGGGCCCGAGGAAACGTGGTGCTAGTGAGAGTGTAGACGCCGCTCCTTCTAGGCCCCCCATCAATCGTTTTCTTCGTCCGGAGGTCCTGAAATAGACAGTGAGAAGAGAAAAAGGTGACGCTACTGTGGCAGTGAGTAGTAAAAGCACGAACAGAAAAAAGGTTAATAAGAAAGGAAGGTATATACAAAACATGAGAAAGTGTAAAAGTAGTGGATATGGGAACAGTTCCAACGCCCATGACTGAAACAAGGGAACTGTCGGCAGTAGACACCGGGGGATATACACCCTCAGTAGATAAGGAAACAAACAAAGCACGGTTACCTGTCATATGTGAGGAGGCACCGGAATCAATAATCCAAGAAGACCTAAAGGAAGCAAGAGTAGCCGTACCCGATGCCGGAGCAGAAGCAGCCACAAACGTAGAAGAGCCCGCGGTAGAGATAGAAGCCGACTGGAGTAAGCATTCATATTCAGCGGTCGAAATAGTAACATATCAGATGCAACAAGAAGAAGGGAAGGCCCAGATAAACTAGCATTAGTAACAACAGCCGCTCGAGCAAACGTGCGCCCAAGTTTTTGCCAACAGCGATCCGGAGTGTGGTTGGTGCGACCACAATGAGAACACGGGGGAAAGCCACGGCCATGACCCCGCCTATGACCAGAAGTGCGCCCACGACCCAAGAGAGAGGGGGCAGGTGGAACAGCCAAAGCACTAGGGGCTTCCCGGTGTTGGGAGGAAGCCGTAACACGCAACAGATGGGAGAAGACACCCTGAAGTGTGGTAATAATGGAATCCACTAACAGTTGAGAACTCAGAGCTGAGTATTGAGGATTTAGACAGGATAAGTATTTGACCACTAGGAATTGTTGCGGCTACTGGAGAGTAACCTCAATGTTAGAAGAGGCAGAATGATATTGACAAAGCTCGTCCCGTTTTCCTTGCAGTAGAGCATTAGTCTTCTGAAAAGAGCGATCCCCTTGTTGTAAATTAATTATCTCCTCATAAAGACAAAAGATATAATTAAGATTTTGCTGAGACGCATAAGTGCTAATAAGAAATTCCCAAGCAGACTTGGTGGTTTGTTGATACATAATGGTAGAGGCGATTTTGTTATCCATATTATGAAGTAATAAGTTCAGCATGGCCATATCAGAACGACGCCAGGTCTCGTAAGTGGGGTCAATAATAGGAGGAGCAGGCTGTGTAAGGTGATGTTCGTTGCCATGAGACCCCAAAAAGAGTCAAATTGACTGAGACCATAACAAAAAATTTGTCCCATCAAACTTGACAATATTTGCACCAAATGTATTACCAGGCTTGATGTCTAAAGTAGATGAAAAAGGATCCATACTATTATGCTAAAGACAGGACCATAGAAGCCAATAGGGAAGCCGCACAGGCATCGGATAGCAAGAATTTAGCACGTATGCAGCAAGGAGCAAGAGGCAGAAATATAGTGCATAAACTGAAAACAGAAGATTGCTGGCTAATAGAAGAGGGATAACTTAGCTGCACCTAGAGACTGCAATAGAGAACCCGCAGGAGCAAACGCAGGACAAAAGAACACAGTAAAGAAGTCCTGTGCGTCTGCTAGGTAAGCAGCATGATAGGCTTGTGCTGTCACAGAAATGCCAGCAGACTTTTACATCAAGCGGAGGAGAAGTATGGCCATATAGCAGGTCATGGCGGAAGAGGAGACAGTGACAGCTGATAAGTGGAAGAGCAAAGTCAGGCGCTGCCCCTTAATGCTGCGATTCGTACAAGAGAGCAGTGCGATGGATTCCAGTGGATCGGCAGGCAGCAGCAGCGTCAGTAAAGGCATCAAAAGCTAGCGAGGAAGTAGCGGAAGAGTAGAAGGGCAAAAGTAGGCGCTTCACGTGGCCATACCAGGGCCAACGGATCATGGAGCCAAGCGCACGAGATGCACGAGGCGCTCCGCCTGGACCGCACATGCACGGGAACCTGGACAACACCACCCACAGAGAAGCAAGGAAAACCTGGTGTGTGGCGGCGACGAGTAGAGACATCGACGGACAAGAGCAACAGGAAACAACTTGGCTCTGATACCAAGTTGAAGAAGAAAAACCCAAAAGGTACTTGATTCATTAGGGTTAAGAGTCTTAAACAAAAAAGTTGACGGGTTTGGGTAATGATATGGATCCAAGACCCAAACCCGTTAATAGGCATAGGCTCACATAAAGTATTCTAACAAAACATTCTAACAGTATTAATCAAGGTTTAAAAACCGGTCCTAACCGGCTAATTTTTCTTGTGCGGACCGGTCCAGACCAAAGGTGCAACAGCAGAATGATGGAATCAAGCGGGAGAAGGAAAAGAAGGAGGAGAAGGAGGAGAGGAAGAAGTAAAGGAAAGAGAGGAGAGGGTGAGCACGCGACGATGGACGCAATGGTTTCTCTTCTTCTTCCTTTTCTTTCTTTTTGTCTTCTTCTTTCTCTTTCTCTTTTTGTTCCTCCTCTTCTCCTTCCTCTTCTTCTTTCTTCTTTTTTTTTCGCTGCTCCGTTTGGTTCCATTTGAATTTCATCCGGTACTACTGGTATGTATTGGTTCGATCGCTAACTGGTACAACTAGTCGGACCAGATCTTCTAACCTTGGTATCAATAGCTAATTTCAATGCCTAATTCTTAGATGTTAGTCATCGTTGTGGGGGGTAATAGATCTTGCTTGGACATGAGAAGGAATGTGATTAAGGTGGAATGATTTTAAAATTTCCTAGCCAATATCTAGCTTTTTTTTGTTTTTGTGTTAGCATCATTGGTTTGCATCATTGATGAAGCTCTCTAGACTAATTCTCCGAAAGCATAAAAAAAAACCGATGTAAAGTCAACCACGACAAGTTTATATGGCTTTTGGAGCTTCTATATATATTTGTACTTTGACTCATCTAATACATGATTGATGTTGACCTTGGTACACTTTCACTACTATTACCACTATCGATCTCATATTGAAGTTGTTCATTCATATGTCATCCTCAAAGGCATATTGAGCTCTTGAAGTTCAAATAGTTACCTGCATGTCAGATGACCTTAGTAGCTTCATCTTTATGACCTTATTAATGATTGTAAGCAGTTGACTCAAATGTGCTTTAATCAAAGTTGAATTGGATACAAGGTTTGAAATATTGGTCCATATTGATAAACTATTGTGTTCCATAATGATAAACCTATTGTATTGACACCAATACAAAACTCTAACTCCCCAAGAAGTTGCTTTCGCCGGTTTTTCTTCTACTCATTTTCATCCTGATAGCTTTTTCTCTAGCTTTGCTTTAATCTCCAAGAATTTTGGCACAAGAAGCTCGAATCAAGAAGCTTGACCTTTGTAGCATGAATGTGAAGGATGCATCACCTCCTTCGCCAGGTTCGCTTGCACTTGCTTTGGCCTCTCCCAACTTTTGCTCTAGCTCTGCCTTAGTCTCCAAGAGTTGTTATGGTGCGAGAAGCTCGATTGCTGGGACGTGAAGGACACATTGCCTCTATTGTCATTATTGTTGCGTATTGGTCTATCGCTGTCTTCATTTGTTTCAGATTTGCCAAGATCTCTACTCTACCTTCACCACCACCACTATTAACTCCTTTATCACCGCCATTGTTTTCTCCATTTGGTCCACCAAACAGAGGCGATGATGACCGAATGCAATTGCCACTTTGAAATACCCCAGTTTTTAGTGGTTTATGTAGTGATCCCATGTTGAATGGAAAAAAATTGGTTGCACCTAGTGCATATTGATTTTTTAAAGCTTGAGTGGATGAATTGCTAATAGTGGTGATTATCCGGCATTTTCTAAGTATATTCTATACTTTAGGAGTTTAAAAATGGTAATTAGAAAGAATTATATAATTTGAAAATTGAGAGAGATTAAGAATTTTGTCAATGTAGGGGATTTAACCTCCAATCTTTCACCCCCTAAAAAAAGCCAATGGCTGTAATAAGAATTTAATTATTTGCATGAGGTCAAATTTGGCCAAAGATAGCCCAAGAATTAGGAATGTAGCATTTGGGTGGGTCCATGTTGCTATCGGGCAGTACATACTTCATGCTGGTATCAAATATATGATATTGATACAAATTTTGTTGATACCAACTAGTACCATTGATATACAACATGGATAATGTGGGTTCATGTGCTAGTCCATTGTTGGTCAGGTATAAAATAATAAGGAATTATTTTTGATAAACCTTGGTTCAACAATGCCTAGGTGTTTGCATTCCATAGAGCCATTTTATTATGGTGTATGATGATAGGATATGTGAAGGGTGATGCCTTAATTATTGAGGTGACGATAGATGGATTGAAACTCTTCTCTCTAATCATAATGGACACAATTTTTTTTTTAAATTAAACAATCATCCCACATGTTTTATAATATGACAAAACATGTTCAAATGTTTGATTGACACTGTATAATAAATATTCAAGTGAATTAGCTATAATTTATTGTACATACCAAGATTATCCATTATTTTATGTTATGGGTGTAGGGCTCCTAACATCTAAGTGAATTATTACTATAGGAAATGAAAATGTGTGCTATCATAAAGTGAAAGGGAGTTTTGACTTTTAGCTCCCTTTTGTGCTTAGCATGTTTGTGAAGGAATTATGTTGTACATAGGAAGGTTTCAGGGTTTTATTACATGTTAAACAAGCATAGTGGGGTGATCTAGTTGCTCGAGACTCGTGTGCTCTTCAAGTTGGTGGTTGGAAGGATAAAGATCATTTCTAATTTCTTCACAAATTTGAGTTGATTCTATGGTTTGATTCTTCACAAAGCATTTATCAAGGTGAAATTCATAAGAGATATTATTATCATGAGTAATTTGACAAATCGATAATATTTTCTTTTGGTGATAGTGGGAAATTAAAAGGGTGTTGCACTTGTAGAAAATGTGAACTAAGATGGATAAAATCTTATTTCATAATGTACAAATTTATTTTGGTGTCTATTTATACTATGTTTAAATCATTGTACAAGAGTTCTTCTTGAAGGGTGGTGTAGCCCGGTGTGACATGACAAGTGACAATTATATTTTACCATGAACTTGAGAAATGCATGTATTATTTTTCCAATTACTAAAAGCACAGATGTGGGGTATGCCGAATGTCTATCTATATTATGTTTAAATTATTGTTTGACATTTCTTCTTGAGGAATTGTATACTCTAGTGCTATATGACTAGTGACACTCGAAATTGTATACTAAATGGGATTGAGAAGGCCTCTTGGGCACACGATAATTGAGGATAGTTTATCTAATTTCAGTATGTTGAATTGGCAAACCCTCAAGTAAATGATGTATTATGCCATTTGTTGAATGAGATATTCCTTAGGGTGATGTAATTTTTGTGGTATGTACTGGAGGAAGAGCGGTGTCATTTGTTCTCATGGATTTATTTTGGAATTGTTCGTGAGACAAGAGCATGTCATGTACTTCAGTGTGAGATCATCGATTTGAGTTGTAATGCTTATAGATAAAGTGGGAGTTAAAGCGGCAGTTGAGAAAATTGGCAATGTATGGAGCAGACGTGAAAGATCATGGGCAAGATGATCTTCATACTATATTAAGGACAATTGAGAGTTAAATAGACGTGAAGGATCAAGCGTAAGATGAGGAGATGGCTCCTCATACCATGTTGTAGACGGTTGGAGAGTTGAATTTTACTTTGTTTTGCTTGAGCTATTGGTATACAGGCCTTAAAAGAGCTTTAAGATCTTTGATTGCTGCGGTGATTGTATCATAAAACTATGGTATTTTTACAATTTATTTGATGTACATGATTTTGTCTGATTTTTGTGACTGATCCCGAGGAATCAAAATTTCATGATTCTTTCTTGCTATTAGTATTAGCTTAAGTTGCAGGTAGGTTCGGTGTGGAAGGTAGAGTGCACAACCCGGAGGTCATGAAATGTAGGCTGCGCATCCAATGAGTGCTTCCTCACACGTAGTGTCAGGCCTGGTTTAGCCAGTCCAGGCCTATGGACTCTTGGGCCGGGCCAAGCCCAAATACACACCAAGGCCCACTCAGCAGGACTAAAATTAGAGAGAGATTGGGCCGGTCAACGTCCAATGTTGACCACCCCAAATCGGAGGAAGGCGGCTTCAAAAGCAAGCATCGCGCAAGCACGGGATTTCGGAGAGCTCTGCAACGGCTTCCCCGAGATTCGGACAACGCAGAAGAGGAAGCGGGCAACGAGGTAGAGGCGACTTCCTCCCGACCTTCCCGGACGACGCGGACGGTGGGCGATGGATTCGGCACAAACCAGAGAGGCGGCTGAGTCCTGAGGTGTTCGTGAGATACGGACGCAGGGCAGCGCGATTTCCTCGGACGAGAGGCGCGAAGCTCTCGGACACGGCGGCGTCCGAACCCGGCGGAAGACGTGGGGTCGACAGGCAACGCAGACGCGTGGAAGAAGCAGACTCGGAAGGTGCGATCCGAGCGGAGAAGAGGAAAGGCGGTGGCTTTTCACTATAAATCCAGCCGAGAGGGTCGAGCGGTGGGGGTGCGCGGAGGCGACACCACAGAGGGAGTGCAGGGGAGCAGCTCCACCGGCGAGGGCGAGGGCGCCGTCGTCCTTCCAGGGTAGAGACCCTGATGCCGCCCAAGGGCGATGCCGGCGCCAGGGGGCGTCGACGAGAGCGAGAGCAAGCTTTGAGTGATGAGAGCATGTAACCGGCGTCTAGGAGACGACCGGCGAACGAGGGACGGGGGCGAAGGTCGGAGGACCATCGCCAAGAAAGCTTTGTAATTGATCTAAGGAATAAAACGAAGCCTTTACCCTATTTTCCCCTTCCTCTGTCATTCACCGCGGCGGCGGTGTTCCTGGGTGTTTCCGGCGGCGGACGGCTGTCCGGCTGCCGACTACGAGGCCGAGGGGAGGCAGGCGGCCTTCCCCTTTCCCGGCCGACTCTAGAGCGCGGTGGCGCTCGATAGCAGCGGTGACGCGGGCAGTGTCGTGGGGTTGAAGACGACGTTGCGGGCGAGAGTTTCGAACGCGGGCGGCGTTCGAAACGAGGCGAGGTTGATGGAGTCAAAATCGAAGGAAGAGATCGATTTCGGCTGACGCAAGCAGAAGTCAAAATTGGCGGCGTGATTTCGAATTCGCGAGCGGCGAACGAAATCGGAGGCTGACGTCATCCGACGTCAGCGAAGCAAATTCGGCAGCGGTGCGACGACGTTGATTTTGACTCTGGTCAAAATCTAATCGAGGTATTTTGGAATTTAGGGTTCCCGATTGGATTTCTCTAAATTAGGATTAGGGTTCTGAGCGACCTTGTAATTTGGGGATAAAAATTGTTCGAGGAGATAGGGTTTTCGATTTAGGGCCGGAAACCCTAGAGAGTGTTGCGTTCCGGTATTCCGCCGGACGGCTCTAAGAAGCGGATAAGCGCTGTTTTTAGGCCAATCTGACCGGGGCGTGACACGTAGTGTCAGGCCCGGAATTTCCGGTTCGGCCCAACCAAGCCCAAGCCCACACAGAGACCCAATTCGGGGTCAAAATCGGGTCAACACCCGATTGAAGGGAAGCAAACCACGCGTTGCAGCGTGCGAACGCGAAGCTCGGACGCGAGCCACGCGAGCGGAAGCGGACGCGAGCGGCGCGGGCGGCGTCGAGCAGAGGAGATGGAGGCGGACGGCGTCGTCTTCTCCGGACGGAGGACGCGGGCTCGCCGAGAAAGGCGGATGACAGCGGCGCTCGGCGCAGCACGCAACGGAGTCGACTCCTCCGCAAGCTTCGGACGCGGAGCGGAGAAGACGGAGGCTTCGCACGAGAACTTCGGCGACATCCGCGAGCTTCGGTCGATGCGAGCGAAGGAAGGCGAACGACTCGCGACATTCTCCAGCGGCTGGGCGAGTTCAGCGGGTTTCTCGGAGCGGACGAAGCAGCCAAAGGGGAGCTCCTTCCCTATAAAACCCAACGAGGTGGACGGAGCTCGGGGTGCGCGGAGGCGACACCACGAGGAGCGCGCGACGGAAAGCGGCTCCTTCCCGGCGGGTCGGGGAGGACGCCCCTCCAGGGCGAAAGCCTTTACCAAGCGGTGAGCTTGAGAGAGAGCCGGCGACGGTGAGCGTCGAGGCGAGGAGACGGTGAGCGATATGTAACCGGTGATGACCGGCGAGGGAGGGGAAGAGGGCGCCGACGAGGTCGGTTCAGAGATTGTAGTCCTTTACCGGAATAAAGCGTCGTTCTTCCACGTATCCCTCTTCCCTGCTTCTGAACTCCGGCAGCGGCGGATGCCAGGTCGGCGACGAGTGGCCGGAGGCGAGATCGCGAGCGCAGCGGCGCTCGGCAGAAACAACGATGCGGCGGTGTCGTGTGTCGTGGGGAAGAAGACGACCCGCGCTTCGAGGCGGGTCAATGTAGCAGCGGTCAACATGTTCGGAACGAAATCGATTCGGAAATCGATTTCGGGGCTGACGTCGGCGTGACGTCAGCGAGGCAAATTCACGAGCGCGATTTCGATTTCGCGCGGGCGACGAGGGTGACGTCTGGTGACGTCAACAACGGCAGCAATTCGGCAGCGACGACGTTAATTTTGACTTTGGTCAAAATTAGAAGTTAAGGTATTTTGATTTCCTGATTTGGGAATTAGGGTTAGGGTTTTCCAATCCTTTCCTTGAGAGAATTGTAATTTGGGGGATAAAAGTGAGCGGGAACTAGGGTTTCGAAGTTGGGGACGAGATTCGGTCCGGAAACCCTAGCGCAGTTACGTTCCGGTGTTCCGCCGGACGGCTCTGAGACACCGGATAAGCGTTGTTTTTAGGCCGTTCCGACCGGGGCGTGACAACAGGTATCAGAGGCAAAGTGATCCAGCAGCATGATGGATCAAGGAGATCCGAGATGGAGCAGACACAGGTGCTCAGCGGGAGCAATTCCAGCGCGTTACGACGTAGACTGGGGCACGAGGGGTTGGATAATACGTTATGGTGTGAACCCAGTCGTGCCAAGTCAGGCGGAGTGCTGAAGATTCAGTGCGCTAGTACGTGAACTCAGTTCTTGCAGGTTGAGCGGAGCATCTATATGGATGATGCGTTACGGACGTGACCCTGATAAGTACTGAGTTGGGCGAAGCACTATGACACGTGATGAAGAGAGGCATGCGAGACCTCTTCTTGGAGCGGCGAGCTCCGATGATAACGACAGGAGAACGACAGACGAACATCGAGGACGATGTTCAAATCAGGTGGGGGAGAATTGTCAGGCCCGGAATTTCCGGTTCGGCCCAACCAAGCCAAGCCCACACAGAGACCCAATTCGGGGTCAAAATCGGGTCAACACCCGATTGAAGGGAAGCAAACCACGCGTTGCAGCGTCCGAACGCGAAGCTCGGACGCGAGCCACGCGAGCTCGCCACCGCGTGCGACGGAAGCAGACGCGAGCGGCGCGGGCGGCGTCGAGCAGAGGAGATGGAGGCGGACGGCGTCGTCTTCTCCGGACGGAGGACGCGGGCTCGCCGAGAAAGGCGGACGACAGCGGCGCTCGGCGCAGCACGCAACGGAGTCGACTCCTCCGCAAGCTTCGGACGCGGAGCGGAGAAGACGGAGGCTTCGCACGAGAACTTCGGCGACATTCGCGAGCTTCGGTCGACGCGAGCGAAGGAAGGCGAACGACTCGCGACATTCTCCAGCGGCTGGGCGAGTTCGGCGGGTTTCTCGGAGCGGACGAAGCAGCCAAAGGGGAGCTCCTTCCCTATAAAACCCAACGAGGTGGACGGAGCTCGGGGTGCGCGGAGGCGACACCACGAGGAGGAGCGCGCGACGGAAAGCGGCTCCTTCCCGGCGGGTCGGGGAGGACGCCCCTCCAGGGCGAAAGCCTTTACCAAGCGGTGAGCTTGAGAGAGAGCCGGCGACGGTGAGTGTCGAGGCGAGGAGACGGTGAGCGATATGTAACCGGTGATGACCGGCGAGGGAGGGGAAGAGGGCGCCGACGAGGTCGGTTCAGAGATTGTAATCCTTTACCGGAATAAAGCGTCGTTCTTCCACGTATCCCTCTTCCCTGCTTCTGAACTCGGGCAGCGGCGGCTGCCAGGTCGGCGACGAGTGGCCGGAGGCGAGATCGCGAGCGCGGCGGCGCTCGGCAGAAACAACGACGCGGCGGCGTCGTGCGTCGCGGGGAAGAAGACGACCCGCGCTTCGAGGCGGGTCAATGTAGCAGCGGTCAACAGGTTCGGAACGAAATCGATTCGGAAATCGATTTCGGGGCTGACGTCGGCGTGACGTCAGCGAGGCAAATTCACGAGCGCGATTTCGATTTCGCGCGGGCGACGAGGGTGACGTCTGGTGACGTCAACAACGGCAGCAATTCGGCAGCGACGACGTTAATTTTGACTTTGGTCAAAATTAGAAGTTAAGGTATTTTGATTTCCTGATTTGGGAATTAGGGTTAGGGTTTTCCAATCCTTTCCTTGAGAGAATTGTAATTTGGGGGATAAAAGTGAGCGGGAACTAGGGTTTCGAAGTTGGGGACGAGATTCGGTCCGGAAACCCTAGCGCAGTTACGTTCCGGTGTTCCGCCGGACGGCTCTGAGACAACGGATAAGCGTTGTTTTTAGGCCGTTCCGACCGGGGCGTGACACGTAGTGTCATGCCCCGGCATAAGGTAGTCTGACGGAACACCAGACCAAGTGTAAAACCCTAGGATTTCTGGGTGTGATTTCACTTCAACTTGGAAACCCTAATTCTCCGTCCAAAATTTCTCCCCAAATCGGAAAACCCTAACCCTAATTCGGAAAATCAAAACCCTAATTTATGAAATACCTCTGATTTTGACCTTGGTCAAAATCTTCCAGTCAACGTTGCCAAATTGGAAAATCGCCGCACCGCTCGAATTTCCTGCCTCTGCTGATGTCACGCTGACGTCGGCCAAATTAGAATTCGCTGCTCGCTCGTTTCGCCGAATTAATTCTGATGCTGATGTTGGACTTGTGTCAGCCGAAATCGATTTCGCCAAATCGATTTCAATTGACGCTTCGTCCGCTGACTTTGCCTCGAATCGAACATGCTCCTTTCGTCCGCCTGCCTTCGTCTTCTTCGACGATGGAACGCGCGTCTGCATTCGTTCACTGCTACGCGTCCTCGCCAGAACAGAAGCGTGTCGGAAGGAAGAGAGTAGTGCCGGCCTCCTTCCTTAGCCGTTGCTGCCGACCAGAACAGTTGCCGAGCGCCGGAAACACAGAGGAACGCCGTCGCCACTTTGAAGAACAGGGGAAGAGAAATCTCGGAGTAAAACTTCGTTTATTCCACTGGAACATTACAAGACCTCGCCATCGACCCCCTGGTCGGCGCCCTCTTCCCCTTCCTCGCCGGTGATCCACCAATCACGGGTTACAATCTCTCGATGCGGCTTACCTCTCGTCGTCGATGCTTCCCTAATCGCCGGAACCCTACCGAAGCTTAGGGATTAACTCAGGTGGTGATCGCTCGCAGTCGTCCTCTGTCTCCCTCTCCACTGGATCGCTCTCCCTTTTAACGCCCAAAGCCGCCGCCTCTCTTCTCCGCGACGAGTGCGTCCGAAGCCCTAGCCGCGTCCGAAACCGTTGCCGAAGACCTTGTCGCCCCATCGCTCCCGCTTGCGAAATCCTCGCGTCGTCCGCAACGTCTACGGCCGAAGACGGTGTCGCTCGAGTTCGACGTCTTCGGGGAAGAAGACGTTGCGTCGTCTCTTCCAATTTTGGTGTGGTCAACATTGCTCGTTGACCACACCATCTCTTCACACAGCTGGGCGCTGCTTTGTCGAGCGTGGGTTGGGCTTGGGCCACTTGTCCCGGCCTGTAGTTCCTTAGGCTTGACAATTCTCCCCCGCTCAACTTGGACATCACCTTCGATGTCTAGTACGGGCGGATCTTTCGCAATCATCGCCCCGATCTGACACTGCTGTGCCCCGTGGCAATGTTCGGAATTACTTGGATCGCACCAAACCTCACCTCATCAGTGTTGACTTTAGCTTCCTCAGTTGACTCCTGTGTTACTATAGCGGTGATTTTTTGCCTGGTTGGATGATGCTTTGATATACGCTAATGTGAATACATGGGTTTATCATCTGGAGTTTCAAAACGAAGAACACATCAAAAAGCCATTTGCTTTCTTACTGTTATCGGCGTATGGATTTAGCGACAGAGGTATATTTATGATATCTGAGTGGGGAACTTTAGACACATTTGCCCGTCTCATCCTAGGAACGAGCATTTCAGTTCTCACATTTGGCTTTTAAAAGCTAGGCTCCCAGACCCTGGTAAGCGTAACTAATTGCTCAGTGTTGCTGATTTTGATCTGAAACAATACTTTTTGCAGGGTGAGAACAGTGAAGACTGCTAAAATATCAAGGCCGATGACCATTCAACTTGACAACATCTATGAAGACATAGAAGTAAAAGGAAGCAAATTCGGTGACAAATCACCAAATGAAGACGGAGAAAGGAGCCGAAACATTGCAGTGTTACTATCAAAACCTTTGATAGCACTAGAGTTCAATCTTCTGAAAATGCAAGTTGAGGCTCCAAAGATCGTCAATGCACAATCTATGTCCAAGAAGAATCAAGTGGGAGGTTTGACAACTTGATAACTTTATCCTGATGTGTTGCTTTCATGCTTGCCTATTCAGATGGAGGTAACTTGTGTAGTCCTTGTAACTAGGTTTCCTTTGGTCGCTTACAGTTGAAAAATTTTCTATGCTTCTACTTCGTTATTTCCACGTGCATGAGCTACTTGAAATAAAGAAAGAGATCAATGTGTAAAATTATTATTCAGCAATAAAATGAGTGGATCTGGTGCGGTAATTAAGTTATTGCAATGGTGTTGTTTTCGCCTCTCCTGAACCACTGACTATTCAGAACTGCAATTTGTTTCAGCAATCTAAATTCGATTCTTCAAGAAAAAAAATGCTTTTCAACCAAACATAAGGACACTTTGATAATTGAAGAAATCACGAATCCGCATCAGTACATGAATTGGAGTTCATCTCCCTGCAAGACACCATGGAAGTGAGGACAAATAAAACCAGGCATCTGTTCCCTTCTCATATCAGAGACCCTACAAGCTCTCTCAATCAACAATAATTGAGGCGAAATATGTCGTTCTGCACGAAAAAGCTCCCTTGTGGTGTGGGGATCAACTGAAACATCTGCAACCAGGAAACCCATAGGCTTAATTAATAAGCAAAACACGGACTTCTTTCAACTTGCGGCAGCGTGCAGATATACGATAGCTACCTGGCTGAATCTGAGCTGGTGCTCCTCGCCTGCGAGCTGGAGATTGCCACTCACAAACACGAGAATGCCGCCAACAAAAGCCGACGGCTGGCAGTCGACGGTGGAGATGGAGTGCTTGCACTGCTCAAACGGCAGCTGCGCGAGCTTCCTGCCAATCTCCTCTGCGCCCATGCTCTTCTGCCCCTCGAAAGACAGCATAGAAGCATGGTGATAGAGGCAGGCGAGAGCGGCGCGGTTAGTGTCGAACAGGTTGTAGTAGTGGTCCACAAAGGCCTTGGCGACCAGCTCCTGCTGCTGGTGCTGCTCTGCCGCTCCGCTCTCGTCCTTGTCCATGTCTTTGATTGATGTATGCTAGATGGAGAAGGTGGATTTGCATGGGCGTAACACCGAAGTGAGGGGTAGATATACTACAAGGTTACACGATAAACAATTGCAGAAAAGGGAGGTCGAAACTTGTGGGTAACTAAGAACTTTAGCTGAAGGCCATACCATTGCGTGGAAAAGGAAGAGACTGCTCCGCGTTGCGCTGCTGTGCTTCCACGCAAAGAATCCATACTGCAACGGAGCTACCGGTAATGGTAGGGATCGTGCATTTGGAGTACATCCTACAAAAAAGTCGAGGCCGCACACGTAATGGCCGGTGATGGAAATTGCTTTGACAAAAGAAAGTGATTCCAGTGTTCAGGTTGGATAAAGATAGTGATTCCTCCTTAATGCTGAAGGAAACCATGCCTGACCACGCTGCAGCAACAGAACTTTGCACAAAGTCATCTTTATTTCTTTTCAGATTTCTCCAAAAACATAGCAATAAAGTATAAGGAATAGGAGTCGCTTTCTCAGCTTTGCAGCAATTCCTGCAACATTAAAAAAATATCATTCCTGGAGATGTTTGAAAATTAAGTGTGCCAGAGCATCAACATTCAATCCCGCAGATCCCTAAACCAAGCAATTTTACGGCCCTTTCGATCTTCCACTCCATACAAAGAAGGCGATAAAGCAGCGACCAAGTGCGAGAATCCGCCAAAACACCGTTTCGGACAGCAGCCGCATAGCAACACCATACCGCGGAGAGCGGTGGGTGGGATGCGAGGAACGGATCGAGGAGCCGCCTCGCCTCATCGAGGAGACCGGAGTCGACAAGTCTCTGGGCCAAGAAGCAGAGAGTTCGGAGGCCGGGAAAGAAGCCTAGATTGGACTGCGCCCAGTTGAAGAACTGGAGGGAGATTTCTGGATGCGAGCGAGTCATGGATAAAACTCTGCGGACGAGAACATCTGGGGCAGGGTTGGGGATGAGTGGGGAATTGGATCGGAGAGAGCGAATCCAGTCCTTTTGGTGGAGGTGGGAGGAGACCTGGGCGGCGACAGATCGGTTCTTGACGTCGGCCCGCCATTTGACGGAGATTGGGAGTGTGGAGAAAGCGGCGGAGACGCAGCAGAGATGGAGGCGGCATTTCAACTTTCAAGGACATTTGGGCGCGAGCAGAGCAGGCCTACTATAGCCCATAAATTATAGTAGGATTGGCCCTCGTTCGCTTGCTATGGGTTGAACAAATTTAGCTTAGCCGAATCGGAACGATTGGGCTGAATTCGAGTCTGTTGCAAATTGGAGGAAGCTAGCCTAAATTGGTGAAGTAGATTGATCCAACATGATCAGATGATCAATTTGTCATGGTCTTTACACAATGAGACTCTATCTCAATTGATGTTTCCCCCGGTTAGTTACATTTGATTACAAAGTAAGTAGATGCAAAGCAGCTGAACTGAGGTGTCAACGTCCCTATAGTAACTATTACATTCAAACATTCATAGTACTTGAACTAAAACATAATATGAAGCCGACATAATATTTCAATTTAGATCATCAGACTAAGCCTCGATTGGCAATTAGCTGAACAATTTAGGTTTGTACTTGAGATATAATAGTTGAGATCAGATTAAGACTCGGTCTAACCACTTAAATTGAGTACGAATCTCAAACACAATTGACTCAGATGGTGTATATTTCGGTTTCCTCGACGCGGTCTCAATCATTGCGGTGTCTTATGGAGTGGCTACATCCTGGAGTTGGCAACCACAGCTGCATTCCCATCCAATGTTTCCTGGAACTGCTCCTCAGTGACACCTGCAACCGAAAACAAGTCACTCAAATCTACAAACGAGTTACATGGAAAATCAAGATTCAAGAGCAACTCGCCTTTGCCCATGGCCGCCGTCGACGTGATTCCGCCCTGCACGGACTTCAGCACCTTGTCATAGTAATTAGCCCCCGACCATTTCTGATGCGCCAACGTATCGACCCCGTTGCTCCTCTCCTGCCGCTGAATCCTCTCCACGTATGCTAGCATCCCCCGCCGCGCGAAGTCCCTCGCGAAGGTGTCCACCACCAGCGCGTCCGCGTGGAACCCTGCCAGCGTTATGAACTGCCAGCAGAACCCCATCCTCGCAATCCGCGGGATGAAGTCCCGCATCTCTTTGTCGCTCATGCCCGACGCATCCCAATTGAACGACGGCGAGAGGTTGTAGGCCAGCATCATTTCCGGGTGCCTCGCTTTCACGCCCTCCGCGAATCGGTTGCACTCCGCCAGGTTGGGGCTCGATGTCTCCATCCATATCAGATCGGTGTGCGGCGCGAAGGCCCAGCCCCTGACCACCGCTGCCGCCACTGAGCCCTCGAACCGGTAGAAGCCCTCTCTGGTCCTCGGCAAGTCCCAGTCCCAGAACAGATCCCCAAGCCCGAGCCTGTGGGCTATCTCCCTCGCCTGCTCGTGAGAGAGGCACCTGTCGTAGCTGGAGTGGTTGGCCCATTCGTTGAGTTTCCGGCGCTTCTCGTCGTCGGAGATATTTAGACTGTTGATTAATTCCTTGACGCAGTCGGAGAAGGTCTTCAGTTTGGCCATGGAGAGCCACTCGTCCTCGATCGCTTGCAGTTCCGGGCCGTCCTTGCCAGCGGCCATGGCAGATGATAATGTTGCTGCTAAGCTTCTGCCTTTAAGGCGCGGGTTGGTGCAGCCGAGGATGAATTGGTGGTCCCTCGAATCAATGTTTGACTGGATCAGATTGGCGGCAACCGCGTCGGTTCGCGCGATCAGTACGGTCTCGACGCCCATGACATCGAACTGCAGCCGCGCGGCCACAAGGCGGTTGATGTGCTCACTGACAGAGACGAGCACCTTTCCGGCCATGTGGCCGCACTTTTTGGTGACGGACGACTGGTCCTCAATATGAACCCCGGCGGCACCGCGCTCAACGAATAGCTTGCAGAGTTTGACGGTGGCCGTGGCGCCTCCGAACCCAGTGTCACCGTCAGCAATGATGGGGCGGAAAAAGTCAACGTACGGCGTGAGGGCGCGGTCCTCTCGTGTAGCGCTCATGCGGGCCTCTCGCTGCTTACGGTCGTGGAAGAGCTGCGCGAAAAAGAGGTGCTCGACCTTGTTGGGGACGGTGTCGTAGGGGTAGTCAGCGAGATCAGGGCCGGGCTCGTTGGAGGTGGTGTGGGTAGAGGAGCACTGCCAGCCGGAGACGTAAATGGTGTCGAGGTATTTGGCCATCATGGCGGCCTGGACGGGGTCAAGGGCGCCGAAGGTGCGGGAGGCGGTGCCCTGGGCATGGTGGGAGCGGAGGGTTTGCCACAGCTTCTTGGCGAGCGCATTGGAGGCGTAGGACTGGGGGAGGGTACCGCGGAGGGAGACGACGTCCCGGGCGGTGTAGGGGCGCCGGGTCAGCTTGAACCGCTCGCTGCGCCACCATGCCTCCACCTCGGCGACCTCGCCCTCGAATCTGGCTTCTTCCTCGAGAATCTGCAATTTGATTAGCTCATAAATTTGTGAGTTCATTAATCTACGACGATCACAAAAATTTGCGAGAATTGGCATCAGACTGAAAAATTAAGTGCAATGCTCTATTTCCACTAGTACATTATTTATATATTTGTACTCCATTACACAACCAGGAAATGTATCATGGAAGATATAACAACTGACCATTGACGGCCCTGAGAAGGATGAAGCCATGGGGAGGTGGTAAACCCGAGCCGCTACTGTTTAAGAGCTACGACTCACTGTTGGTGCAATATATCCAGTGGTTTCTCCTCCTGCTTTATATAAAGAAAGAAAGTGAGTCTGATTGGGAATTCACATTCCAGATTTCAACAAAAGCTCATGATATATTCTAACAAATAAACAAACACAAAATTGCAGTTCCCAGATCTTTAGGTGATGATAAGATAAAGTTGATTTGTTTTTGTTTTCTGATGTGGCAGTTGGATTGATCATGAAACGTATAATTCCAGTTTGTCTGCTTCAGCTGCCAGGTCCTCAAGCCTTACCTTAACCTGCCAGCCCATGCAACCGAGCCCTTCTTCATGTGTCAAATTATATTACATATTTTATGTGTAGTAATATAAACAGTAATAATGGTGCAAGCCGATGAGTCGCGTGCACAAGTGAAGAGGTTGCATAATAGCGTGTTGGAGAGTGCATGGTTCCGTCACCGATTACCCAATCTGACTCTACAGCTACGATTGACAAGTGTACGTACGATGTATATAGAACCATAACGCTTAAAATAAAAAATTATTTGTAGAAGCATAACATTTTCAATATAAAAGGTCAATTTTGGGGTCTATTCTTTTTTTTTAAAAAAAATATTATTATTATAAATAATAACTCGTGAAATGTGTGGCGTCAGAGATAACAAACTGGTTCGGGGAATTGGGTGAAAATGATTTAGTTGAGGGATGACATGGGGAACGGTTGCACCTGGATGGGGTGGTTTTTTTTTTAAAAAAAAAAAAAGGAAAAGAAAAGATAAGAAGAGTGAATTGGATTTGCATAGTTTACGTGCCGGTGTTCTCCGCCGTGGAGTGTGCAATTGACGTAGGATTCACATCATTGAGCTTATCGTCTCCTGTCCTCACCTGCAGCAATCCGTCATTGGTATGGTAACTCGAGTCCAATCAAACTCATCAAAAACGTTTTTCTTAAGTCACTAAGTTAAATTTTGTTTTTCCACAAATTTGCCTAAAAATATAGTAAAGCATATTACTCTTTTTTATTGAACAAAAATCCTTTGATAGTGTTCTTCTTGTAGTCTATATGGGGGTACTAGACTACTAGGCCATTTAATAGGTTAAAGTTTATTTTAAAAATAAGTTTCTTATAAAAGATCATAGAAATCTAAAGTATTTTGAAAAAAAAAAAATTAAATTGCTTGATATTTGATGAACGTCTTGGAAGGACAAAAATTTAGAATAAAAGGGATGAAATCATTATTATAAGAAAGTGAATAGCTCTCGAGTCTTGAACCTTCCCTTTTTTTTAATATACACATTGCACAACAAATGTTCTAGTGACTCTTCTTAAATCAGTGAAAAAAATATGAAAAACATGAAGTGTTTGTTTAGGCCTGCTGTCAAGTTACTTTTACTAATAGACAAATAGTAAATTAGTAATATATGGTTATAAAAAAAATAAAAATAAATTATTATTTTAAATAATTTAAAATTTTAATACAATATAATATATATAATTTTTAGCGACAGTTAAAAAAATTATTTATCAAATAATTTAAAAATTGTGCATACTAAATATGCCCTGAGAGTTCTAAGGCTAATGAAGTAGATAAAAATATCAATTATTCCCTAACATATTGCCAGTTAGAAAATCATGATAAGGTTAACCTTCAAAATCAAAATAAAAATTATTCGAGCTACTTAAGAACCTTTAAAAGGAGGAAGTTATGGTAAATGACAACACAACACAATAGAGTGAAAATTTTTTCCAGGCGAAGACGCCACCTAGGATTATCGTGCAGCATGATTATTATGCAAGTTCATCAAATATTACGTGATTTTCAAAGCAATGGAAATGGTTCATATGAAGCCTCGCTTAACAATCCTAAGCAGTGTTTTCATCTAGAAAATTTTTTCCAAAAGTAAAAGAAAAAAACTGCAAGAGTCTAAAACTTTTTTTTTACTTTACCTATCTATTAAATAATATATTGTCTTGCACCTATATCAAACTAATTAATAAGTTAAATTAATTAAAATTTATAAAAAAATTAACTAAATCTTTTCATGTATATAAAAATAATTTAAAATTAAAAGTGAATAGTAACAAATTGCTAAGTTCTACAAATGTTTTTTTTATATAAGCAAAATATTTATTTAATCACTAGATGCGGAGGATAATTCTTGAAATCGCAGTTCGCATTGGTGTGTTTCTTCATTCGCATATATATCCCTTCTCACCCCAATTTGTCCCCCATGATATTTTTTTTTTCAATACTCCAATACTTTCCATCACCCCAATTTCTTCATTCGCATAGCCGACAATTGTTACAACATGAGCATTACTCCTCTCAAAATTTTTAAAAACATAGCCATTCTCAAACTCTAAAATCTTTAGGAATATAAACAAACATAATAACTGACTGAATAGCAACTACCTTTGTTAATACTTGATCATTGATGTATTAACAAGCCCTATTCCATAAATTTTATATGATGGCTTTTGTTAGGCCCGCTTGGGCATTGGGCCAGGAGCGTGTGCACGGCCCAAGCCCAGTCACGTGGCCCGTTTCCTTTGTTAACTAAGTTAATGGGTCGGGCGATGGGTTAACGGGTCACGGATCCGAACCCGGTTGGATCTAGGGCTACAGTAGCCCTTCGTGTGTTTACGTTCGCGCGACGCGTTGGCAAAAACGCAAGTCGGCGACGGCGCGGCTCCCTCTCCCTCGATCTCCTCCCTCTGTCGAGCGTGGCTTCGGCAAGAGGTCTCCGGCAACGGCGGTGAGAGGTCTCCGGCGATGGCGCGTCCTGCGTGGCATCGTCTATTGTGCGAGTGTGCGCCACCGCCTGTGTGTGGTTTTCTTCCTATTTCGGTGTACCAGACTCGTACACGCGCTGCGCTGGCATCGAGTCTTGGGTCTTGTACCTAGTTGCACTTTGGAGCTGGTTCGTGCAGCGGTCCGTAGGAGACGCGTGGTAGTCTCCGACTCGTCGAGACGAGCAAACGGGTGGCCGTCATAGATAGGCTGAGGAGCGCGTCGAGGACGTTCTCCTGCCTGTCACGTCCGGGTCATTGGTTCGACCATTTAGCCCCTGCGTGGGCGTGCTTGGGTGCGAGTCAAGCGCTGACTCGCTTGTAAACTGTTAAAAAAATATTACCCTAATTCTGGGCGTGACAGACTGGTATTAGAGCCCAAGTTCTGCACGTTCCATCTTGTACACGTGTTGGTAGTTGTGATCAGTACGATGATCACAAGCCTCCACAGCATCGAGTTGCTGGTGGAGACTGTCGGATATGGGGGAGCTTCGCTCCAAAGATATCGACAGAGTTGGTTTTGTCCAACTAGAGCCTCACGGCTCAATTTTCTTGTCTCCCTAGCGGAGACATTCGTTAGGGAGGTCGTGTTGCTGAAGCTCGTTACCGCAGCTTTTATAGCACAGACCAAGGCCAGAGGTGGCCATAGGGACCCGAAGGGCAGTCAATCGTGCCTATGGGATAGTCGTGTTACGACGTATCCCGGACATCAGTCGATGATGTCATATGATAGTCGTGCGACGACTTGTCCTGGAAAGCAGTTGATAGTGATTAGGGGACAATTGTGCGACGATATGTCCCAGACACCGACTGTTATCTCCATAGGATCGTCGTGCGATGACGTATCCTGGAGACCGGCCGATGGTGGCCAATAACTATCGTGCGACGACACATTTTAAGAACTGAGGGCATTATGACCCGAGGGATATCATGCGACAATATTTGGGACTCCGGCCAAGAGTGGCCCTATGACCGCCGTGCGACGGCGTGTTCACGAGCTAGCACCAATTTCAGGGGTTTGCTACGTTGAGGAAGTTGAGGATTTCCTATGGGGTATTGGAATCATATTTCCATAATACCCAGGTTCCTGCTGAGGAGCAGGTGCAAACCTGTATCGCATATCTCTCTTGAGATACAAAGCTGTGATGACAGACTTAGGCCGCACCCAACCCTTTTTGGGGTTGAATCTGACCCCTAAGCTTTTGTGAGGAAAGCTCAACTAAATGAGATCAAGGATTTTGTTCCTACTCAGGGAACTTTTCCTGGGTTGCAAGAGGCACCCTAAAACGACTAAGGCATACTGGGCCATGCGGGACTACTTCTCGCGGTATGCCTAGGTGATATTGGAAATGAGGGGTTCCTTTATCAACAACACCCTAGTGGTAGGGCTATGCCATGGAGGAATAACCACTATGGTGTTTTGAGATATCGACTTTCCTTGCGAAGGAGAGGTCTCCTCGATGGTAAAGGTTTGTTGGAAGAGTTCTCCAAGGAGTTTCCATGGTACTTCCCAAACACCTTCCCCTAAGGAGAGGGATCGATCACAAGATTGACCTTGTGACAGGATCCACTCCTCCTCTAAAGGTCTTATACCGTATTTCTCCAATGGAGTTGGCTGAACTTCATTAGCAATGGTGTGGATTGCTCGAAGCAGGGTTCATTCGGCCTACGGTATCGCCTTATAGAGTCCTGATCCTCTTCTAAAAGAAGAAGGATTAGTTGCTAAGGTTCTGGGTTGGCTATTGAACCTTGGATAAGATAATGGTGAGGGATTGTTATCTTATACTGCTTATCCCTAATATGAGAGATCTACTAGGGAAAGCATTGTTTTTCTCTGAGCTAGACCTGACGGCAGGTTGCTAACAAATTCGTTATGCCGAGGGCAACGGATAGGAAAACCATATGGGTAACCCGATATGAGTGCTAAAGTTCAAAGTGATGCCCTCTGAACTACTAAAGACTCTTCTCTGTTTTGTCATCTAATGAACAAGTGTTGACTTCTTTTTTCTTAGATGACTACAGAGTTGAATATTTGGACGATATCGTGGTATTCTCCTCAAGCGTTGAGGAACACCCAAGTCACATATTACTGTTGTTGAGGGGAAAATCAAGTCTATTTGGAGTTGGAGAAATGCTCATTTGTGGTGGATAAGATTTTTTTTCTTAGTCATGGGATGGACCACAGACAAGCGCACATGGACAAGGTAAAGATCCAAGCCATTGTGGAATGGTGCACCCCCCCCCCCTCAAATTAAACCGAGTATGGAGTTTTCTCGGTGTGGTGAACTTCTATCAAAGGTTCATCAAAGGCTGTTCGAGGAAAGCCTTACCCTCAGTAATCTGGTGAAAAGGAACTCGAAATGGGAGTGGCTTGATCAGTGTCAGTCAGCCTTCCGGGAGTGAAGGTCTGTATTGTCTCTGAACCGATCCTGAAGTTACCTGACTTCAGTATGCCTTTCAAGTTTCACACCGATGCTTCGGACCAAGCTATAAGTGGTATACTTTTATAGTTTGGGCATCCTTTAGCTTTGGAAACTTGAAAGCTAATAGGACTGAGCGATGATATTTGCCACGAGAAGGAAAAGGTGGTATGGGTCCACTATCTCCGGACGTAGAGAACCTTCTTGAAGCATTGAAGACAGACAACATGACACCACATAAAGAAGTTATCGGTAAAATAGGCACGTTGATCGGAATTCTGGGGTGAATTCCAGTTCCATGGGGAACATAAATCGGGTAAAGGCAACGTGTTTCCTTACAAGCTCAGTAGACTAAATGCCCTTATGTGTTGTACCTTATCCAGAGTGAAAGGGGATCTGCTAGACAGAATAAAAAACAGCCTCAACTTTTGATAGGGAAGATCAAAAGCTAAGCTCAACAGGTTAGGTCGGACATGATCCGACATTGCTAACTAGGTCTAGATGTTATATCATGGCCAGAGGCGATAGGCCACTAGTTCCATCGATGGGCGGACTACGCCGGGAGCTACTGAGGGAGCTCCATGATAGAGTTTGGGCATGACATCCAGGACAAAAGGGGAAAATTGTCCTGTCAGCACGATAGTGCTATTAGCCCAATACGTGCGCAAACATGGGGATGTATGTCCGCACTTACCAAAATTGCCAGGAAGATAAGATCGATCGGAGACTAGGGGCAGGGTTGTTTCAACCATTGCCCGTTCTTGAGACGTCCTGGACAAGAGTGTCCACGGACTTTATTGGTGGGTTCCTACAGTTGACGGGAAAAGCTCAGTGTCGTTAGTCGTGGATAGATTCTCCATGGAGGGAGTCTTTATCCCAGCACTTGAGTAACCTATAGTAAGGGTTTCTATAGACCAATTCTTCCAAAATGTGGTGAAACATTTTGGCATCCCAGTGGATATCGTGTGCGATAGGGATGCCCGTTGTTACTGGACACTATTGAACCTCGTTGTTCAATAAGTATTTGTCTAAGGTAAGTTTCTCCATAGCCAATCATCCTCAGGAGGATGAGCAAACTGAGCAGGTGAATGCTCTTATGAAAGAATTTCTCCGTCACTTTGTGATTGCCAGTCGGGATGACTGAGTGAAGTGGATCGATGTGGCATAGAATGTCAATGTCTTGCAAAGGTCATCATCCACAGGTCCCACCTCATATGAGCTTTGAACTAGTGTTAGGGAGTCAGCCACTAACCCTCGTTGACTTGGTGCGAAGAGATTCAGAGGGGAAAGTGCCCTATGACTCAACGGAAAGCTCGGAAACGAATCGATTCACTCCGAGGGTTTAGAGATAGCTTGGAGTTGGCTGTACAATGGATGCAAAGGTATTCATACCGTCATTGTAGGAACGAAGAATTAGTCGTGGGCGACTTGGTTCTTCTCCGACTTACCTCGCAGATCTGTAGAAAGTTCTCGGTGAGGGAGGCTCACCGGGGTCTTATCCGAAGATACGACGGTCTATGTGAGATACTGAGTCGAGTGGTCTTAGTAGCATACCGTTTGAAGCTCCAATAGAGAATGTAGATACACCCTACATTCCATGTGAGCTTGAGGAAGTTTCACAAGGATCCGGACGATCCTTCTTGGTCATTGTCTTACCAAGTCCCACTGATGGTTCGAACAGGGTTCGACCGAGGGATATATGATATTCTATATCACTGGTTGTTGGGACGTAGTAAATTGATCCACATACGGAGTTTCTATATCCCTATGGAGGAAGCAACTTGGCACAAAGCTTCCGAACAATACTTCACCGAGGGTTCGGATGAGGTTCGATCTAAGGATTGTCGAAATTGAGGTTATCGACTCTTAGGTCATAGTTGAATGAGTATACAATGGGTGTTTCTCATTCATTGGGAGTGAGATATTTGAGGAAGAAGCCATCTGGTATGAGGCTTCAAAGTTTGGCATACAAGGTTTAGCTCAAGAGTTACCTCGAGTCACCGAGGTCGGCGACCACCTCATGTGGGAGAGAATGTTAGGCCCACTTGGGCATTGGGCCAGGAGCTTGTGCATGGCCCAAGCCCAGTCACGCAGCCCGTTTCCTTTGTTAACTAAGTTAACGGGTCGGGCGACGGGTTAACGAGTCATAGATCTGAACCCGGTTGGATCTAGGGCTATAGTAGCCCTTCGTGCGTTCGCGTTCGCGCGACGCGTTGGCAAAAATGCGAGTCAGCGATGGCGCGGCTCCCTCTCCCCCGATCTCCTCCCTCCGTCGAGCGTGGCTCCGGCAGCGGCGGCGGGTTCCGACGACTTCCCGGTGGTGTGGGTGTGGCGGTTCGGGAAGCGTTGGAGCAAAGGGGCTGCGCCCCCTTTTCCCTCCTCCTCCTCTGTCTTCGGCGTCGCCGGTGGTTGATCCAATGGAAGTCTCCCGCCGAAGGTACGCTCCTTCCTCCTCTCGCTCCGGCTCCGTCTGGCGGGCGGCTTTTCGGTCGGCGAGTGTCGCGACCCTGTTGTTCTCCCTCGCTGCGCCTCCCTTCTTTGCTCGCTTCTGGCGAGATCTGGGACGGCCGGTGAGACTGGAGTTTCTTCCCCACTTCCTGGTGATGTCCGGCGGCCGTGGGTGGCCTCACCGGCGTCTCTAGCTATAGGTGCTTGGGTGGTGGTTTCGCCCCCTTCTTTGTCTGGCATCCGGCGAACAAGGGCGAGTTCGCCGGTGCTGCCTGTGTTTCCGGCGAGGTTGGGTTCGGCCGGATCGTGCTCCAGCGAACCTCAGGCGGGTCTCCGGCGAGATCTGTCGGCTCGGTTTCCGTGTGCGCGCTTCTAATGGGTTCCGGACGCAGTTCCCGTTCCCAGCCGATCAGCTGCCCTCGGCCGGCGTCTTCCTTTCTCCAGCTCCCCGAGCCTCGCTCTCCCGGTCGAGTTGTCTTTCTCGGTCGGCGACTCCTCGCCCCTCTCCGCGCTCCGGTCCAGTGTGCCGGCCTTGTGTGATGTTGCCCGGCATTAGCCGGATGGTTGTGCTGGACGTCTGCAAGATGCCCCTTTTGGGCAAGTGGTGAGTCTGGCCGCCTGCGTACGGTCTGGTCGAAGTTAGGGCGTGTGCCCGGCGTCCTGCATGGCGTCGTCTATTGCGTGAGTGTGTGCCACCGCCTGTGTGCGGTTTTCTTCCTATTTCGGTGTACCGGACTTGTACGCGCGCTGCGCCCGCGTCGAGTCTAGGGTCTTGTACATAGTTGCACTTTGGAGCTGATTCGTGTAGCGGTCCGTAGGAGATGCGTGGTGGTCTCCGACTCGTCAAGACGAGCAAACAGGTGGCCGTCAAAGATAGACTGAGGAGCGTGTCGAGGACGTTCTCTTGCCGGTCGCGTTCGGGTCGTTGGTTCGACCATTTAGACCCTGCGTGGGCGTGCTTGGGTGCGAGTCAAGCGTTGACTCGCTTGTAAATTGTTAAAAATTTATTATCCTAATTCTGAGCGTGACAGCTTTTATATTTGATTACCAAGCAAATCTCTTTATAATATTTATAGTCATCCCTTTACTATATTCATTTATTTTTTTATAAAGATAACCATAGTTCAGTTTCTCCTATCTATTCATGTTCATATAGTAATTTATTTTGCTTCTAAGTACTGATAGGTGCAGGTGCAGTCTAAAAATAGATAAATAGAATGGAGACTTCTAGCCTAAAGACAGATAAATAGAATAGATACTTTTAATCTAGAGATAGATTAATAAAATAGAGACTTCTTTGGAGAATACCTAGTAATTTTTGTGTATTTCCTAATTTACTATCTGAATATGAATTAATTATAGTTATTTTTTGTTTATTTTATAGCTGATCACTCAGTAACCAATTATGAAATTTTAGAATTTTTATAAACTTGAACAGTATCATTTTACATGGATGATACAATTTTATTTTTATAAGTACTTGAGAAATAGAATTTTAATCAAATGATTATGAGATTCTTGTTAAGTGGATTTGTATGATTTTAATGATGTTAAATTTCTTAGGGTAAATTATATGTTATTGATGGATTGTTATAATACATGTTTATTATATCTTGTTGCTGCCACAATAAATATAATTATTTATTGGAGCATGACAAATATTATAAATTTACTAGCAAATAAAACAAACAAAAAAAATGTCAAACAATGACAAAAATACTGGTTACAGTGCCGATTTAAGCTTGAGCAGGGCGAAGATGAAGACACGGTTCTTGCTATGATGAGATAATTCACCGAGCGGAACGATCACACGTGTAGCAAACACAATGTAGTATAAACCTTAGGTTCATAACGTGCGTTCTAGAACAGTTCATATCATAAATTTCACGATCTGAGTAAGCCATCTACAGATAGCAAACCTAGCTTGGGAGTCGCAACAAACTGGCCCCCTAGCGCAGCAGCACACTTGCAGGAAATAAAAAGCACATGTATATTATGTCAACTTAAGTCTGAATGCTATCAAACATGCCATTAATCAGAAACCATGGATTTTGATATGCTCCTTCTTCACAATGCCAGCCTGCGCATAAAGAGTACGAAAATTTTAAGATTACATAGTTGCCACACTGATCTTAAACATGCAGCATTGCTCAGAACAAAGCAAACAGGAGAACCATACGTACTTGAACCAGAAAAGTCGAAACATTTTTCCGCTGATCACCTTGAAGTTGTATGACCTGCAAAGGAAGTATTCTTTTAGGCGACAAAAGAATGGTGCTAAGAATGCCAAATGCATGTAACCTTTACCTGGCCCAACTCTGGGTCCTGAACAACTGTACCATTACAGCAAAATTCCTTTTTAAGGTCTTTTAAGATTTTGCTATAGCTGAATTCTTTCTTTAGTCCCTGCACAGTTGTCAGACTCTTTCTGCCATTCCGCTGCTGTACGCGGATATGCACGTACTCCTTTGAGCCGGCACCAGAGTCCTCAGCATTTGCCTCGGCAAAGGGATCTACATTCGAAGAGGTATGTGGTATGAGCAAAATCCATTGCGGATTGAACACAAAGCCTAAAGCGCTAGAGAGACTATTGAATGTACCGAATGCAGTTGGGATATGTGCGTCGAGATCAGACATGAACCCTTGGATGTTGTTGTTCAGAGAACAAATAACTTAGTTTCACTGGCTTTGTGAAGATGCTGAAATCTGAAAACTGAAAAATATCAGAGGTGATAACTGATAACATCAATTTATGTTTTAAAAGATAACCCAAAAAAATAACTATATGCTGAAAAGAAATAGATCCTTCTTCAAGTTCCATATTAGTACTAAGTAATAGATCATCCATTTCGCTTCTGTATAGTGAAATTTAGGAATATCATTATGTTTATCATTCATTTAACAGAATAAGAACTATAAGATCTGATACTTTTAAGAACAAAGAGGTTGCGATCACAGGCACACAATGTTTTAACACACTACCAAATAGCATGTGGTTGAATTATTCACCATTATTTAGAAATTAAGAATAAAAGTCTATTTTGTGGAGGAAGATGAAATTGACGCCGTAAAGAAGAAAATTTAATACTGGAGGCTAAAATAAAAAAAAGATCAGCGATTCAATACTGACAAACCAGCAGGAGAAAGTTGAAAAAAAGCGACTTTCACAAAACAAAACATCTCTGAGAGTGTGTTACATATTGGCATCTGTGACAAAACTAAAATGCATTTAGAGCTCCTATTCAATATAGTGAGTACTAAAGGAAGGTAACATTATTGCAGCTCATTAAAGTAGGATGTAGAAATAAATGAAATAAGCAATGATGCATATTATAGAACCAATAGAACAGAACAACTTTTTGTTTAGAGTTACCATGGGTGAAATGAAAAGCTAAAAAACAATCAACAATAACAATTGGTGAGGTGATCATACTTTGCAGTCGCTGAATATAATCATTAACACATTCAAATGAAACAAGTGACGTGTAGTATCACATCTATCGAAAAAATCTTAATTTTTTTAAAGAAAAACAAACATTGACGAAAATACAAATTATTGCCTTCTTACTAAAACTAAGTCATAACTGTTGACTTTACCATCCTCATTCTAGACTATAAAAGGATCATCAAAGGGAGCATAGGTTTTGCTAATTTGTACTTATTTGAGGCCATAATCCTCATCTCAGTAGGATGATTACTCGTATCACCCACCTGCAAACCTAAGTGGAGATTCTTTCTTAGCTGTCAACATATGCCGCATCTTATCATTACCAATAAGAGCATGAAACCTCATTGTCATTCAATTTAATTGAACATTTGAACCTAGACCTAACAACATATTTATCAAATGGGGCTCCTTCAAAGGTACCAATTCAAGATACTGATCTGCAAATTAGTAGATGAACCAGTGAACTTTTCCCAGGAGGCTAAACTCCTCCAACAATTAGATTTGAGGTTAAAAACAATATTATAAGGTGGTTTTTTCAATACCATTCACATCAAAAGAACCTTCAGAAACTTGTGTCTTCATGAATGCAATTTTCCTTTAGTAGGACACATTAAACACAGTAGAAGTTCATCATAGCTGTAGTTTGATTCATGAACCATATCCTATTTTCGTGTCGACAAAGATTCTTTGCAGAACTTGATCAAACCGCTGAAGATTCACAAACAAATAAATAGGAAACTAGCGTCAAAACCTTCACGAAATCACTCATAATACAGATCTATCCGTGTTTGTCATCTTTTATCTCTTAGATCCAAAGCAATTAAACAGTGCTTTTGACGCAGAGCCATCAGGCATCATATTCCCAAGGAAGAGTGGTTTACACTCAACCCTTTTCCCACTCGTTCAACAAAAAAAAAAAAAAAGCGATAGTATATTCAAGAAATAGTTAACCGCAAATGATTAGCAAACAAATAATAAAAAGGATAAAATTTCCATCAAGAATAGCGTCGATCTGACGAGCATCAAAGAGACGATCGTGCATATCCAAAAATACATCAAAAAGAAAATTCCAAAGAAACTGACAGAACATTAGAACAGAAAGATCACGCTCACCACCGAATCGGAGTCGACAAGGACAAAGTCGCGACCAAAAATCCTTGGCGATGGAGAAATTGCAAGGGCTTGGAGATGCTTGCTGTATAAAAAGAGGGGCGCGGAGGAATGTGCGGTAGAGAGAGAAGGAGGAGGGTTTATTTATTCAATTTATTTATAAAACTTATTTGTTTCTGGATATTTGCCTTTCTCCTACCCATTAGGCTCGCACAAAATTGAATATGCGGAAGGTTATTTATTAATGGACGTGAACGAGGATAAAGAGAAATTAAGATGGTGTCGGCGGCGACAGTAGTTTGGCCAGGTCAGACCTGAATCCTGATGCAGTCGTATTCGCATATTGGATCGCGTCACACGCTAATAATTTATACGTTAGATTAAAGTTAGACTAGCCAATTGACCATGGTTACCCTCGAGCTCTCTGCTAACTTGAGTGATGTATTGTCTTTAGATAGCATGGCATTCTTTTTAAGTTTTTTTTGTCATCTAAATCACTTAGGCTTTGTTTTCTTTAGAGAAGAAATCTATTAATTATTAAAAATAATAATTAAAATATTTTTTCTTTCATTACATCTTGAATTTCGTTACAAAGTCCAAATTCGTTCAAGCTAAACTACTAATTTAACGGTGCGGGCCGCCAGACTATGGCAAATAGATATGACCCCAGGATAAGAATCTTTCTAAGATTTTTTTTCCCTTGCGCGTGCTTCGTCCATACATCATATCAGTGACAACGGCGAGTAACAATTACGGTGAGCGTAGCATGTCAGGTGGCCGCGGTCTGTGCCGTTGCTGCTTCCTCTGCATCCTCTCCATCGGCTCCATTCTCCTCCTCTTATACCTAACTTACCGCCCCATCAGCCCCCGATACTACCTCACAACCTTCACCCTCCTCTCCAACTCCTCCTCCGTCGCCGCCCGTGGCGCTGTCGTCGCCTCCTTCGACCTCGCGATCACTAACCGGAACAGGGAGCTCGGCGTTTACCACGACGACCTCATACTTTCTCTCCTCTTTCCTTCCAATAATTCGTCCAATTACTCTTCTTCTCCTGCTGCCACCGCCACCGTTCCCGGCTTCTACCAGGGCCGCCAGAAGACGGCCTCCAAAAGCGGCATTTTCGCCTCTTCTCCCGGCGGCGCCTGGCAGGCATCGATCAACAGATCTGCAGTCCTCCGGCTCGAGCTGGAGTCAGCAGTCCGGTACAAGGCAGTGGTCTGGAGGACCCGGCACCATAGGATTAGCCGCAGAGCGGAGGTTGCGGTGGATCGGGAGGGTAAGAAGACGGCGGAGGACCGAATCCGATTCCGTTCCGGTGCTCCGTCACTCCAGTGTGATTGGCTTGTTCATTGTCGGTGTTACATCTTAGCCGTTGTTTTTGTTGCCTCTGCTGTTATGAGGCGCTGATACGGAATGGACGCTCGTGATTTTGTCGTTAAAGTGTGTTAGACCTCTCTCTGCTTTCTTTAAGCTTAAAGCGCGTGCTGCTTTGCAATGAATTTGCCGTTGAGTCCCGCCTATGGAGTTGATGAAAAAAAAAAAGAAAGGAAAAAAAAATAGAAGGAATAAAAAAAATTAATTTTTTTATGTTTGGAAAGAAAAAAATAAAGAATATATTTTATTTAATGTTTGTACCTCAGTTATCTAATTCTAATAATTACTATTAAAACAACACATAAACAAATGTTCTTACCATGCTCAACTGAGATCAAAAAGTGTAAAGTTTGTTTATGAAATGTTTGTTGCGCTAACAACCTAAGATCAAGCTATATCAAAAATAATTGTATAATTTATACTTATTTATGAGTAACTATGTATGCTTATACTTGTACAACTCTACGCAGAGATATTTGTTTGCTCTGGGATAAGAATATCAATATACTTAATTCAAATTATAGTTCACAAACAATTCACAATTTTCTGTTCAAACATACTATGTGGTAAGTGCACTAATACTAAATTGATGTTGATAGGAAATACACACACCATCTAGACTAATTCACAATGTACTTAGTCTTGAAGTACAAATTCATTCATGCTAAACCACTAATTTAATAAATGTAATGTCACCTTAACCAAATGACACTCTACTATAGAATGCAAACAAATTAGATATTTAAACACTTATAGAGTGGAAGGTGTAGAGTATGACCAAGCCTTTATTTGTAAGAAACAACTTAGTCTATGTCTAGCCGAATCTTTAGATCTATTTAAAATACAAAAAAGTGTAGAAACATTTTTATTCCCAAAAAATTATATAAATGTATCATGGGCAAAGATGAATCCTTCTTTAAACCCAATTATAAAACATCTATAGAATTACAATGATCAATTAACTAAGTCAATTCAATCAAGAACATCCATATGAGAATTGTATGATCTTATAAATCTGAATCTTTGATTATCAATTTAAACAATGTTATGAAAAGATCTAGCATAGTGAACCAATTCACTTCAAGCTTAAAACTCTTAAGATATTTTGGGTTCAATTTAAAAATATCCTTCTGAGGTCCTAATCTATGATCACAAATCTGAACCGGATCTATCTAGATCACGTCTGAATTAGTAGTGATCGGCTACTTATCACTCCGATCAGCACTAGAGCAAGTCCAGTCCAGTTCATTTAATGCTGGCCGTTGGTAAAGTTATTTCAAAGATCAACGCGTGCAATTTACTAATCAGTATATAGAATATACTCGATGTTAGGCCCGGTTCAACTGGTTCGGCCCAAGCCCAAACACAAGTCCAAGTCCAAGCTCGAATAAAGGAAAAACTCAGTCAACGGAGTATTTTGACCCCAAATCAAATCGTGCGGCATCGTCGTTCTCGCGGCGTTCGAACACTGTGAACACGGACCACGCAATCGGCAACTGGCAGTGCGAGAAACCCAGAGAGGCTGACGGGGTCTTCGCCGGAGGATGCGGGCACATGGACGGATCTTGTGGCAGACGCGACTGGGCGAATTTATCGGACGCGGCAGGCACCCTAATCGGGGAAGGAGACGGCGGCTCTCCTCTATAAAGCTGCAACAGGAGCAGCAAGGAGAGATTAGCATTGGCGATCTTCTCCACCACCATAGAGAGCTAAAGGCGACACCGGGAGAGCTTCAGCGACGAGGGCGGCGTTGACAGAGAGAAAGAGTTGTGATGAATTCTGAGCAACTTGTAACCGGCAACAAGGGTCGCCGATGAGGGAGGGAACGTGGGCGTCGGCGAGCGAGGGTCGGCGACGGGTTTTATAGCTTTGAAGGTTGGTAATAAAGCTTCTTTCATCCACTTCTTCCTTCCCCTGCTTTCTGTACTCCACACATCTCGGCGGTATCGGTTCCCGGTGGCAGGCGGCTGCCAGACAACGACCGAAGGCAGAGGACGAGGCGCGACTCCTCATCCTATTGGCTTCGTCTCTCTCCGATGAGATCGCGAGCGCGGCGGCGCTCGGCGGAGAGAGGCACTGAAGCGGCGTGTCGAAGACGAAGGCGAGACGAGGCAAACGTTTCGAACGGCATTTGAAACGAGGAGCGGGTCAACGGTCAACGGCAGCAGGCGAAATCAATTTGGTGAAATTGATTTGGGACGGCTGACGCAAGCCGATGTCAGCAGAGGCGATTTCGCGCGCGACGAAATCAACTGAAGGGCTGACGTCAGCAAGGTAGTTTAATCCGAGGCGGCGTTAATTTTGACTGTGGTCAAAATTGAAACGAGGTAAATGAATTTAGGGTTTCATTTCCTAATTAGGGTTAGGGTTTTCAATTTTGGGTTGGAAACCCTAGGAAGTTCACGCTCTGGTGTTCCGCCGGACAACCCTAAGACAACGGATAAGCACCGATTTAGGGCTGATCCGACCGGGGCGTGACACTTGATGTGACGCCCCGGCCTAAGATAGTCCGACGGAACACTAGACTAGGCGTGAAACCCTAGGATTTTCGGGTGTGATTTCACCCCTATTTGGAAACCCTAATTTCTTGGGTGTAAAATCACCTCCAAATCGAAATAGGATCAGAGAACCCTAACCCTAATACAGGAAACTAGAAAGTACCGAAACCCTAAATCAAAATATCTCTCTAGTCAAAATTGATTTAGATAGGTCAACCTCGATTTTTTCATCAATGCCAAATTTCGCCACGTCGCTCGTAAATTAAATTCGCCCGGCTAACGTCACACTGACATCAGCCCTTCAATCTGCTGCTCGTCGCTTGCCGAATTCGAAATCCGAATTTAGTTTTCTTCGCTGACCTCATCCCTACGTCAGCCGTTGATTTTCGCTGTGTGAATTCGACTCAGCCGTTTTGATTTTGACCGAGGTAGCGTTGACTCCGCCTTGAATCAAACGCAGCCTCGCTCTCGTCTTCGTCGTCTCGCGCCGAGCTCGAGCGCTCGTCGCCACCATCCACTGCCCCAAAGAAGATGGACGTAATGGTAGGGAAAGCCGCCTACTTCCCCCCAGCCCTTTGCATCGTCGTCCGGCAGCCGCCTGCTGCCATAACTCACTGGAAAGTTGCCGGCGCGGAAGAAGGATACTGAAACAGGGGAAGAAATAGGGATGGGGAAAAGCTCTTATTTCAGTCACGAAAAAGCTACAAAAACCCCCAATGATGCTGACGACGACCCTCGTCGACGATGCCCTCTTCCCCTACCTCGCCGGTCGTCTCCCCAGACGCCGGTTACAGTTTCTCTCAGTCGCTCCTCTCGCCGGAATCTCCTCACCGATCGCTCAATCGATCTCCGCTCGATCCTCTGTGTCGATCGCGATCCTCCCTCTGATCGCTCGCTTCCTCCTTTTAACGAGAAACGCCGCCGCCTCTTCTTTGCTCTACGCCCGCATCTCTTGTGTTGTCTCCCTTAGCTCCTCATCGAATCGAGCTTCGTACCGCGTCGTCCGCGATTGCCGCCTCTACGTCCTTCCGCTCCAGCGTCCGGATCTTCCACTGGAGGCCTTGTCTGGAGACCTCAGACGAGGTCTCGCTCATCCAGCACGATCGGGGAAGAAGACATCACAGAGTTTCCAAAATCCCGCCACCTTCCTTCCGATTTTGGGTCAAAATCGAAGGAATCGCTCATTGACCGAGCGATTTTGTGCTGGGCTTTGCTTGGATACATGCGGTGTGGGCTTGGGCCATCGCCCAACCTGGTTCTGGCTTGAAGTTCTGTGGGCCTGACACTTGAGAAGCCAAACTTATTCTCGATCCATACTTTAACTGTCACGCCCTATATGAAATGAATCAAATTTTTAATTAATTTATTACAATTGTTCGAATGCCACGCAGGGCTAAATGTCCCAATTCGCTCCATTGTTCGGCGTGACCGGCAGGGATGAGTCCGTGCGCACCCCTCAGCCTCCACGAGGGTTCAGGTCCTCGTCCAGTCCAGCAAGGAGAGAGAGAAAAGGGAGAGACACATCAGCGTTTAAAATGAATAGAGAAAGGAAAGAGTATTACCTACAAACGGATCGGATCCTTCATCCGGATCCGAAAACCCGAATTTCGGCCGATGCCCGCTTTGGTTTCGGATCGCCGAAATCGCCGCGCTCGTTTGTGAGTCAACGTCCCCTTTTCCACGTCAGCGGTTGTGTAAGTGATCGAAGCCCACACCGGTTCGCTTCGTCGACGCGAAGCACGCGACGGCGCCGCTCGTCGCGTCGGAGAAGAAAGAAGGAGAGGGGGTCGCGTCCTTCCGACGGGCCCGACGACGGTGTTCGTTTCCGTCGAGCGGGAGTTCGTCGATTCGCCTGAGGCCACCGCTGCCACGAGCTCGCTGGGTCCGAGCGGGAAGGGGATGAGGTCGAAGGAGACGCCGGAGAGACAGGAATAAGCGCAGAAGATGACGATGTCGAGGGTACTCCGAACCGCCCGCCCTCACCACCGGAGCACCTGGGCGAGGGCCACTGCCTGCCTTCGCCGGTTTCGTCGAGTCGCCATCGGGGGTTGGTTCAGGGATGAAGGGTCGGACGAGGTTCGCTCTCAACCTCGCCGGCCGCCAAACCTTACCATTCGTCCCGCCCCTCGGATTAATCTCTCCTCGCTCAAGCAAAGGGGTATTACCTCTATCAGCCGACTCCCCTCCTGAGCTCATCAGCCGCCTCTTTTATAGGCAACTTGGGCACGTATGCAGGCAGGGCAATGTCGACTCGACGGCAGGCGGAGCCGTGTCGCGCCAGAGCTCCGCCCATGCCTGCCCATGCCGCTCGCCCCTTTTCGTTTGACTGCCTTCTTCGGTCCGCCGGGTAGAGCTGCGACCTCTCGTCGATCCGCTGGATCGAACACCGTCGCTGCCTTTTGGTCAAGCCACTGACGCTTGTTGCCAGACGTACCTATGCCTCGTCGTCCTTCCGGTCGTTCGCCATCGTCACCACCTGACGCCGGACGAAGACGAGACGACATTGCGTCGTCTTTTCCCATCAACCCGCCAGCGTCGACCGCGTGCCGCCGTCGCTTCGCCGGCCGGAGAACTATCTCCCAGGCGGTGCGACTAGGACCGGCGACCCTTCCTGTTGGGTCGGCCGAGGCCTCCGACCACCGGTGGTGCCACCGGAGTCGACCCTATTCGAACGAATGAACGAACGACGTATTCGTCGTTCATCATTCGTCTTCCCCCAAATCGATTTTCCTCTCAATATTTGGCTTGGGCCACTTTTGACTCGGTCAACGGCCCAGTTGACCCGACCAAATGGGTTGGGCCTTTAAATAAGGCTGGGCCTAACATTCTCCCCCTGCTAAGTCGTTCGTCGCCCTCGACGAATCTTTAGTGCGGTTCGACTCGCACTCGTATTTTCATTAAATCGTAGAAGAGGGTTCCACAGGGTCTGCGATCGAATTGGATCGCTAGGGAGAATCGTCCAACTTGGTTACGCCTAAGTCTTCTCTCTTTCGAAGGTGTCCCATACCACCTCCGTCGAAGAGTATCTTAGCGCGCCCAATTTATTTTGCCCCTGAGTCTTCCCCTCATAAAGGCGTCCCCTTATGACGAGAAACCCAGCTCATACTGGTTTTTAAGGATTTTTCCTTGCTGTCCACCCAAGTTTTCCCCCACATAAAGGCGTCCCTTTACGCGGAGTTGGCTTACTGGAAATAAGAAGAGGGATCTCTTTTGTTTTATTTGGACATCGCTCATTCTTCTTATACCGCATAGCAGTTTTAGAGTCTGCTAACTCTTCCTCATTTCTCCCTAAATAGAAGTTTTAGAGTCTAATCACTCTTTTAGTCCACAAATAGCAGTTTTAATGGTCTGCTATCTTGACCGCTCTAAATGGCAATTTTGAAGTCTGTCAACTTTTCCTCGAATAGCAGTTTTGAAGTCTGCTAACTTTACCTCAATTAGCGATTTTTAAGGTATATTGGCCTTTTAAATTTTCCTCAACATTTATTTGTCGAACCCAGAATTCCATAAAAAAGAGGAATTGCATTAATAGAACTTAGTGGTGCGCTAATGCAACCACTTAAATTGTTTTTGCCCTCAGCAGGGGCTTACAAAACATCCACAAAACATGGTTTTAAGATACAGGACTCCCACTAAGTCCTACAAAACATCGATAAAGATCATCTCACAGTAGCTTCGGGGTGGCGGTGTCCTCTAGCTCCTCGGCCTGCTTCTCCCCCTTGCCCTTCTCGGCGACGATAGCAGCGACCATGCTGCGTTTGGGGAAATCCCTCATAAAGTGGGGGCCTCCATAAATGTAGCACCCTGAAGCAGCTAGTTGTTTTGCTGGCTGGCCGATTGCCTTCGGAGCCCTGATCTCCTTCGGGCCCTTGAAGTTCAGCCTCCTTGCTGCTAGGGGCTGTTTCCCCTTTGGATAGGGGGTCCCGCGGTTGCGGTTCGGAGGGGCCAGGACCACCTTGTCCGGTATCCGAAGATCGACTAGTGCGTCTGCCGCAAGTGTTGCCTCTTTTAAGGTTACAACCTTCTGACGTCGCAGCTCCTTCTGCGCCCAAGTCTGTAGTCCGGCCAGGAAGTGGTAGAGTTTGTCCTGCTCTGCCATGTCGTCTATCTCGAGCATCAGGGCGGTGTAGCTCTTCACATACTCGCGCACACTCCCCGTGTGCTTGAGTTTGAAGAGGGCCTCTTGTGCCGCCCAAGACATGTTTCCGGGCATGAACTGCCTCTTCAGCTCTGCCTTGAAGTCCTCCCACGAGAGCTGGTAAGTCTGGAATTCCCCTAGAAGAGTTGGTGCAGCTTGCGTACGCCACTAGAGTTTGGCGTCGTCGGAGAGATAGGCTGCACAGACAAGGGCATGTTCCTCCGCGGGGACTTGGGCCGATTGGAAGTACATCTCCATGTCCCAGAGGAAATTTTCTACCTCTTTGGCGCTGCGGACCCCTGAAAAGGATCTGGGCTCTGGGACCCTCCGACGCGGCGTGACCCCCATGTTCGCCTCAGCCGCCCAGCGCTGTGCAGGCACCTCCTGCTTCAGCTCTGCTAGTTCGATTTTGTAGACCTCCATGTCCCCCAAAATATTTTCCACCTGAGTTTGCAACTCAGTAGTGGAGGCCAGCAGGCTCTTCAGCATCTCCACAAGGGTCTCCTTGGGGAGAGCAGCCAGATCTCCCCCAGCTTCCTCAAGCTGAGAGATACGGTCTGTGTTGGATAATGTCATTCTCTCTCCTCAGAGTTGTGCAGCTGGATCAGTATTCGCCTCTGATACCAAACTGTCACGCCCTGTATGAAATGAATCAAATTTTTAATTAATTTATTACAATTGTTCGAATGCCACGCAGGGCTAAATGTCCCAATTCGCTCCATCATTCAGCGTGACTGGCAGGGATGCGTCCGCGCGCACCCCTCAGCCTCCACGAGGGTTCAGGTCCTCGTCCAGTCCAGCAAGGAGAGAGAGAAAAGGGAGAGACACATCAGCATTTAAAATGAATAGAGAAAGGAAAGAGTATTACCTACAAACGGATCGGATCCTTCGTCCGGATCCGAAAACCCGAATTTCGGCCGATGCCCGCTTTGGTTTCGGATCGCCGAAATCGCCGCGCTCGTTTGTGAGTCAACGAGTCAACGTCCCCTTTTCCACGTCAACGGCTGTGTAAGTGATCGAAGCCCGCGCTGGTTAGCTTCGTCGACGCGAAGCACGCGACCGCGCCGCTCGTCGCATCGGAGAAGAAAGAAGGAGAGGGGGTCGCGTCCTTCCGACGGGCCCGACGACGGTGTTCGTTTCCGTCGAGCGGGTGTTCGTCGATTCGCCTGAGGCCACCGCTGCCTCGAGCTCGCTGGGTCCGAGCGGGAAGGGGATGAGGTCGAAGGAGACGCCGGAGAGACAGGAAGAAGCGCAGAAGATGACGATGTCGAGGGTACTCCGAACCGCCCACCCTCACCACCGGAGCACCTGGGCGAGGGCCACCGTCTGCCTTCGCCGGTTTCGTCGAGTGGCCGTCGGGGGTTGGTTCAGGGATGAAGGGTCGGACGAGGTTCGTTCTCAACCTCGCCAGCCGCCAAACCTTACCATTCGTCCCGCCCCTCGGATTAATCTCTCCTCGCTCAAGCAAAGGGGTATTACCTCTATCAGCCGACTCCCCTCCCGAGCTCGTCGGCTGCCTCTTTTATAGGCAGCTTGGGCACGTATGCAGGCAGGGCGACGTCGACTCGACGGCAGGTGGAGCCGTGTCGCGCCAGAGCTCCGCCCATGCCTGCCCATGCCGCTCGCCCCTTTTCGTTTGACTGCCTTCTTCGGTCCGCCGGGTAGAGCTGCGACCTCTCTTCGATCCGCTGGATCGAACGCCGTCGCTGCCTTTTGGTCAAGCCACTGACGCTTGTTGCCAGACGTACCTATGCCTCCTCGTCCTTCCGGTCGTCCGCCATCGTCACCACCTGACGCCGGACGAAGACGAGACGACATTGCGTCGTCTTTTCCCATCAACCCGCCAGCGTCGACCGCGTGCCGCCGCCGCTTCGCCGCCCGGAGAACTATCTCCCAAGCGGTGCGACTAGGACCGGCGACCCTTCCTGTTGGGTCGGCCGAGGCCTCCGACCACCGGTGGTGCCACCGGAGTCGACGCCGTTCGAACGAGTGAACGAACGACGTATTCGTCGTTCATCATTCGTCTTACCCCAAATCGATTTTCCTCTCAATATTTGGCTTGGGCCAATTTTGACCCGATCAACAGCCCAGTTGACCGGACCAAATGGGTTGGGCCTTTAAATAAGGCTGGGCCTAACACTTTAATTCTGATAACAAAAAAAACAAAAAAATCAAATGAACCGAAAACGGATTGCGTAGGGAACTTGAGACTACTGCTGGAGATGGAGAGTCAAATGAAAGTATAAAACTGAACTTAGTTCTTTTGAATAACACGTGTAGTAGCACAGCATTTTCTGAGAATGCGTGTGAAATCCACTGAGAACAGTGGATGTTTATTCAATAAAAAAAAAAACTCAAGCGGCGCTTAAGTGCCACCGTTCTTAGCCCAAAAATATATTTTTTTTATTTTTTTACCAAATGATATACATCTTGTAAGTTTTTAATGTATTAATATTAAGATATTTTAGATTACGTATATATATAAAATATCTTAATTAATAGTATATTTTTTTATAAAATAAATAATATTTTTTATCTTATACGTGATATTAATTAGGATATTTTAATATATACATAGTCTAAAATATCTCAATATTGATACTATTAAAAAGTTTATAGTATATTATTTTTTAAAAAAATAAAAAAAATATTTTTAAGGCCCTTTTTAGCACTTAAGCGCCCAAAAGATTTATTCCATCCGGTCACGGTCACTCTCGATTTACAGTCAAACAAATCCGCCAAGTACTCGAGATGAGGTGGAATCCGACAAAAACTTAAGATTCAAGGCAGAATCACTACACCAGTGGCTGCTTACTTTGCACTGAGTCACTTTGTTCAAACTTGTCTATCCAATCAAGCTTAGAATTTCATTTAAAATTTTAATCAGCTTTAGTGAGTTTTTGAGCCCGAGTACCAAATTTATTCACAAGCATAATTCATTAAGACCCCACAAGAACAAACACAAGAATTAGCGGGCTTAACCTTCACTGACAAGAATAGAATAAGCAACACCCTTTCGTACCACAGGAGGAAATATTTTTCCAGTCTCACATATAACATTTGACACGCTGAAAAAAAGCAACATGTGAATGATAACAGCTAGTCAGGGAAATGCAGTACAAATTTTAGTAATGCCAAAAGCGGACTCCAATACCACCTTACAACTATTATTAACGATTAAATGTCAAGTCAAACATTGCCAGATACCATAAACACGGAAGAAACAGAGAAACTATAGATGAAGCGAGCATTTTGTTGCATTCAATCTCAAGGATGACATAAGTGAAAGTAAATTTCTTCATACAAAGCATCTCAAAAAGGCAGCAGGAGAGCTATTTATTGATTCATTTGGAAGCCAACCAAAAGATTCTTTAAAATACATGGAGCTCCCGACTTACACTTAATTCTCCCCAAAAAAAGAGAGACCTGTAAGACGTCAACATGAATTAAGTAATGGATACAGCTACCTATATTTCTTTGCTTCCTAAGAGGCACTTGATATAACTTTATTGGATTTCCATGATAATTTGGCCAGTTGATCAGCCCAAGGTTTGCAGACGTACAGCACCATGGACAACTTGGCACCTTCAAAGCCATACCAGGAGCTGAGCTACACGTCCTTATGCTAGTTCTTTGAATGTAGTATGCATGTTGCAAAATTTGACTAATATCTGCTATTAACAGGTTCGTCTTCCTGAAACAAGTCAACCGTCGAAATGAAAATAAAGTTAATAAAACCAGTGTTAGATGAATGTCACGAGGAATTGGATCCATGTAACCATGTTCAAAGGAAATACAACACCAGCAAATAACCTACCTCACTAGTCAACATATCCATAAGAAAAGTGATACATAGTACTAAAATTGGCTAACACAATAAAACATAGCCATAATAGTTTTTGATCAACTATAATATCTCCCGCTCCAAGAAAAAAACACATTCAGAGCATAAATCAATCAGTATCAAACTATTTACCGCATCTCAGGATTACTTGCTACAAAAGAACCATTAACTAGACTTCAAAGCTCAAGATGTAGCAGGAAAAATCATAAACAACAAATGTCTTGATGGACAACCGCAGCTGAAGATAGCCTTTTCTACCATGATGATTTAGCAGGATTCGAAATGAATAAGAAAATTTACCTCACTCCAATAATTTCAATGTCACTTGGACTCTACAGCACGAGAGACGTGACTCTCTTCACCAAATGTTTACTTACAAGGATAACAGGAAGAAGGAAAGAGATTAGAAGTTTAAACAAAATTATGCTACATTTTCTATTTGTTTGGAAGACATTTAAGAAAGATAAATAAGGTGTTGAACCTAACCTCCAACATATCTTCTTTATTTATTAGTGTTTTCTAAAATTCAAAAACAAATTTCATAATTTTAAACTCCTATGTTTCCCTTTTAGTAAACATAACCTTCGTTCCCACTCTTATATTAATGTCATAAAATGTTGAACTGGCTACTCAAGATAAGCCTATTTAATTTGGTTAAAAAGATAATGATGAAGATAACTTGCATAAATACAGTCCTGTTAACTAAGAAAGCATACACTAAACGTTAAATCTCAATGAGAAGGCTCTGTATTTGATGGTCATGATTATAAACAACTTTAACACATGAAAAGCAAGAATATTAACACAAGACAAGAAACTAAAATCATAAGCATACATACTTTTCAATTGAGGCACCGGTATCGTACTTCTTTCATCCTGAATTCTTTCCAGATTAGGAGCAATTAGGGTATCCAATTTGAAAATCCAAAGTGCAACTGCAGATGTCGTTTGAGGCATAGTTTGAAATTGTACGATGACATCATCTGCAGCCATATCAGAACCGAAGGTGGGGCATTCACACAGCCAGTCCTCATTTATGGCACCAACAAAATCAGTGAGAACCTACCATAGATACAAAAGAAAAAAAGGGTCAAGACCATGTAAATTGCACTATCGAGTAAAAATATTTAGTTGACTGATATGATTCAAAAATTAATTCCGATGCAATCAATTGAACCTGCAAAAGCTCTGGCAACGATGATGCACGTCTGAGCCGCTTCACCCAAAGCCTGTGGGTTGATGTATTCCATGTGCCAGCCAAAGCTGCTTCTGGCATACTCGCCTACAAAACAAAGTGGAGAAAACTTAATAAATGCAAGTATTGCATGCATGTTTTCATGACCCATTGAATCAACTTCATATTATTGGAACAGTGAGAAACAAATTTTCAGTTCAACAGTTCCTTTATATTGATGCATGTGAAAAGTCAGCTCAATTAATAAAAAGAAAATCAAAGAGCACCTCGATTGCATGGATGGAAGCCTTCAGTACTTGCAATTGCGAAGGTAGAACTTTATGCTTTGGACACTCGCCCAACTCCTCAACATCAGGTTCCCGACATGTTGCTATATGAATTGCATATCGTTCTTCAAGGTCAAAATCTATCTCAAAGGTAGTATGACAAATCTTACAATGTTTTTCATCTCTCCAGAATAAATCATGGCAATTTTCACAGCGAGCTAATGTTTCCATATATGACCTCTTATTGTACTTTACAGCATTTAGATTGGAATAAAAGGTATTCCAAGCCCATTTATCGTAAGATTGAAAACGCTCCCACCTTTTCTTCTTTTCTTCAGTACTCCGTCCAATTTCAAGATCTATAGCACATGAACCAACGGATAAATTATGTAACTCTGCGGGAGTTAAAACATTATCAACATCTGAAGTTGGTGACGATCCATCTCCACTAGTAGCATCAATGTCAGATGGTTGAAAACTTTTTGCTTGTTCTTTTCCAATGGCAGAAGCCATATACTCATCCATTGCTCGGCAGAGAAATGATTTCCTATTCTCTAATGAAGCCATTAAACATGCTTCTCGTGCACCCCTGTTGTCTAAGATAGACAACAATGCGCACAAAGCCTGAAATCCAGATAAGAAATAGTAAGGGTGTCAAATAAGTTTGACATTTTTGTTAGAGAACAAAAGCAAATGAAAATTTGAATAAACAAGATGGAAATTCAACAACCTCTGCTGTATCTATAACCTCCCAATGGCCATCCTCTGAAGATTCAAAATACACCCTCCGATGGCCAGGATCATGAGCAGTACATGGGCCAAGAAAAAGCCAATAGTTGTTGTACCTCCTGTCAGATCCTAAATGTATGCATTGCAATGGATGTGCATCTATACAAGCTTCTTTCGCTTCAATGTTGCTAGTCCCTGAAGAACTTGACTGGTATCCTCTTCTCTTGCTAGTAGTTGGAAGATCGGCAATCATTGTGCATGATATAGAAGGATGGGCCGAAGGATCAGTCAGAGAAGTATTTGGTGAAGAACATATTGCCTCAATTCGAGGTCTATTTACCTCCAACAATGGCATTGTTAGCATTTGTGAGTTTGTCAATTTTCTTTTTATTTTTGCACCTGAACCACGATACTGGACACTTGGGACGAAAGAAATGGCTCTTGAAGGTTCCTAAAATAGGTAAGTAAAGTAAGAAACTGCAAGGAATAGAACCACAAAGATATAAATAAAAGATCACTTGCTTCCGCGGCTAAATTTGTGCTTTTCACAAAGTCCAAAATGGTGCATTTCTCTTAAAAAAACGTAGCAATATAGCATAACCACCAAAGCCTGGAACAAATTGAAAATACAAAAAACCAATTGGGGAGGTAGGCCTCAAAAAAAATGGAAAAAAAAAAGAGAACAGAGATGACATAATCTGCCTCACGTACTCCATAAAATTTTTCTTGAACACAACATGATAAGGGTCAAAAACATCAAATTAACTTCCAATATTTGTCTAAACTAAGTTTTAAATCTCAGGACAAAAACTCATTCGAGTATTCTCCCAGATTGGTGTATTAAGAACACAGATTAAGGGTGAACTATGTATCACTAAGTTGGACCAATACGTAGTAGATGTACTGCTTGACATAGAATTCTACATTAAACCCTTGTATGAACTTTGAACTAAGGTTTTTAATTTCAGTAATAGTACCAATTCAATAAAAAGACCAATGTGTACCAACACACAATATCAGTGGGTACCACCCAACTTATATTATATACATATATAATTATATACGCATGTATGCACGGGACTGATACTAACACTATACCGTGTACTGGATTAATACCAACCATGAACCCAAAAATAATATTACATTTCAGAAAAGTAGAAAACACAATGAAATGTATTAATATTTAGTAATAAAAACAAGCAGAAGCAAGTAAATAAATATGCTGTCTACCTCATGAGAAAACTGATAATTCAGAGAAAAAAATTGAACTTAACAACGCAATTGCACGCAGGGTTAAAGCTCTTGGTGAATAGTAATATGAACAAGTGAGCAATTAATCAGAATTCAAACAATACCTCCGTTGTCAAACTGGAACAAGCACCAACAAGATCAATGAGAGCACCTAAAGCATCCAATCTCTCTTCAATGCTTAAGTTGGAATATTCGCCTTCCATAAGCCCTTGTACCCAGGCTTCCCCGGTATAGCTTTCATCAATTTCAGTGTATTTAGTTAACTTCTTGTTTGTTTTCTTATGCCGGGCATTGTACTTAACAATCCGATGATCCTGGATTGTTGAATCCACCTCAGAATCATCACTACTACAACTTGCACTAGCATTACAGGAGTCATCATCAACATTTCCTGAATCCTCAGTGTCTGATTGAGAATCACAATTACCCTTTATCTGAGGATCAACTCGAAGCCGATATGCAGATGGTGCTATCTTCTCAAACAATGTAATGTCACTTGAAAGCGTTGAGTAGATTGCTTTCTCCAATTCTTCAGTGCTGCTAGGGAGGTCAAGTTCAACAATCTAAAAATACAATAGTTTGCCAATGATCAATAAATAAAAAATTGTTCTTGGATAGAAGAATGCTAAGACAAATAGGCATTCCAGGAAATTGCACCTGAGATGCTCTTGCTAGCTCAGCAATTTTTAGCCCACCACTTCCTTGCTTGGATAACAAACTAAACAATTCACCTTTCAGTGTGCGGTGACAAAGACCATATTTTTCCATTTGATTCCTTTCCTAAGAATAAGAAAAACAAAATGCCTATATGAAAATAATATAAAATCAGAATATATGCCCTATTATACTTCAGAATGATAGTTTGCAATGCAGATCCAAACAATATAAAGAAGAATGTAGTTAGTATATTTTTAAAATAAGCATATATAACCATGATAAGAATAATGACCGATGGATAAAAAATAATTGTCAGTCAAGTGAAGGTAATATTTAAGCCTAGATTAGTTCATGCCTGCTTTTTAAAATTAAGATTCCACAAAAGACCAGCAGGATCTCATGTCAAAAGTAATACCTTGTAATTTCCTCTTCGTGCAATATTTTGTTTTGCGCCAAATCCTGCAGCAATTAAAACTTGCCGCAGTATTTCAGCCCAAGTAAGAGAGTTGAGGGATTGACTCCAGAAAGCTATATTAATATCTTTTTCTCTCACCTGCATATTAAAAAACAAAGCATTATGTAAGTTGTACTGTAATAAAAGCAATGTGATCCAAACTGTCACATAAGTTGTGTCGTTTAAAAAGAACTTCAAAAGAGAAATTTATTATCCATACCAAATGTAACAAAAATGACTAACAAATTAAAACTACAACATATAAACAAAAAGTATCAGTTGTATAAAAAAGTATTACTATTTTGTGATCTGTGGTAAGAGAAGAAATTGTGACATATATAAAAAAAATTTTAGGGATATTATCTTCAGTTGATCAACTTACAAAGTTCAAAAACACCAAAAATCTGCAAAATTTTGATGTTCTAAGGGTAGATCGAGATGTTATATCTTTTTGAACGCAACTTATAAGGAATTGGAGAAGCACCATGTGAACTTGTCCCAACAACAAAGAATCCTGGAATACAAGTCAAATGATGCACTTTAGAGAACAAAATTTACAAATAGTAAAAGAGAAAAAGTTAGCTAGGTTTTGTAGACACACAACAAGCTTCAATAGAGAAAAGTCACCTTGTCATGAAATGCCTGTGCAAACTCATCAACTGTGAAGGGGCAAACTTTCACAACTGTTGAATGGCTGTATATAAACTGCAAAACCTGTGCCAGAGGGCCATAATACACACGGTAAGTATAAATAGAACCCAGAATATGAGAGCCAAATTCACCTAAATTTTGGAACCAAGATTAAGTTACTACAAGTGGACAGGATGATTCTCATGGCTATTATTGAACGGTCTAAAAGTTCACAATAAGAAATATTTGATCATTTTTTTGGAAATATTCAAAGAATGATTTTAGGGGTGATTGATACGAACTAAATATATCAGGATTCCTAATAAACAAGCAATTGGAATCCAAACTACCAAGTTTGGTTCTAAATTTGCCTGAGAACATATATAGATTAACTTCCAGAAGTTTGCAATCCATGCAACCACCTGGGTTAGATGTGTATTTTGTAAGTAAGAAATAACACCCATTTCTTTCTCTTCTCTTTTCTTCCTATTTTCTTTCTTCTTATCTTTAACCCATACATAATAGAATATACAAATGTAATATCTTTAGTAATATAAGTTAAAAATTAAAACTATATATTTAGATTATACAATAACAAATGCAACTAATATATTAATATTCATAATAAATCATTACATTTAAAATAAACATAATATATTACAACAATAAGATATAATGTCGCATCTTTACAAAATATAATATAAATGTAACATCATATAAATGCTAATGTTACATATAAAATAATTATACATTCATGATATATCACGTATGGATATGTTATAAAAATGTTTGGGTAGTTGATAATGCAAGAAAGAGAGGAAATAGGGGAGGAGCAATTTTGTGATTTTTACAACCTTTGTCCTCATGTGAATTGACAAGCAAGAGAGGAAGCCTCAATGATATAGTTGCCCATGATAATTATCAAATCATGTACTTTCTATGCTCCAACATGTTCAATGTTCACAAGTGACACTCAGAATTACCATATTACCATGGACAAACCTTCATGTAGTGTAGTTACATGCTCAAACATGCACCAATTACGCTAACACTTACCACACCACACATCAACCTAAGATTTTGAAAGTTAAATGATGTTGACATTTTGAAATAATATTTAAAACATCAATAACTATTTTTGAATAGACAAAAAATACTTGAAGCATTGTTACTTCTAAACCTAATTGCAATTGGTTTCCAAAAAGCCCCTTGGCATTCCTATATAATGGGAATTCAAGCATTACCCTCATCTAAAATCTGAATGCTAGAGATTCTTCTGTACGAAAGCATACAACCATAATAACTGCAACATCTAACTCAAATAGAGGGGTTTCTATAAGAATTTCAAAGTTTAGGTATTATTCTGCTACATTCAATGGATAATGTTGACATTCTCATCTCTTGTCAACGATCTTAAATTCTCTTTATATTTCCCTTCATAATCACTAAAAGATTTATGGATTGTTTCTTTGCCCTTTCCGCAGCATCATATAGGTATCCCAACCAGTGTCAGTTACTCATTATCTACAAGTTGGAAACTCTCAACAAGAGGACCCATATTATTTGCATAAATAACATTGTTGCAAAATGAAGGCATCAAAATAATTTATGTTTCTGCAAAATAGAAGTGTGTGAAAAATTAATAAAATATGAAAAGATATACACAATAAGGCAATGTTCGAATTATTGCCCCGTATGTATCAATCGTACCTGGGTCAAAATCCTGGTGGAACTAGCCAAAGCAGCAAGGCGAAGCAATGGGAGAAAGATGAAGAAAGTAGAAAGGGCGAAGAAAGAAGAAAGGAAGAAGAAGAGGAAGAAGAGGAAGAAGAGGAAGAGCTGCCTACCATTTGTCCGTTGCGTAGTGTCTGCACTCGCCCATTGCAGGACACGACTTGCAAGTGCGAGGAAGACCTCGCCTCCTTCTCCACCCCCATTGTAGGACATGACTTGCAAGTGCGAGGAAGACCTCGCCTCCTTCTCCACCTTGAAAATTGATATGTTCCTTCGTTGGACTAGTCCAAACCGAAAAAACTGGCCGGTTTAGACTGGTACTCTGAACCTTGCAATAAGGTATAAAATCTCGTATCTTTACCTATTCACCCTCCTTAATCATGTTAAGGGTGTATATGTGGGGAACCCTTTTTATCTTTGAGCAACTTTGGCTTATTTGTTTTTCACCCGTTTCTCTAAAGCGTGTTCCTTCTCCTGCCTGCTCCACCCTAAAAATTGTTCTATTCCTTTATCAGACCGGTCCAAACCAAAAAAAAGGGCCATTTTTTACTGTACTTTGAACCTTGCAATAAGGTATAATATCAAATTTTTACCTACTCACCCCCCTTAATCATGTGAAGGGTGTATACATGGGGAACACATCCATTGCCTTTTTATCTTTGAGCATTGGCTTGTTTGCTTTTCACCCATTTCTCTAGAGCAAACACACTTCTACACCATCCATTGTCTTTTTATCTTTGAGCATTGGCTTGTTTGCTTTTCACCCATTTCTCTAGAGCAAACATGCTTCTACACTTTTGATAACGACCGTCTTGCCAGGTGAAAAATGTAGTGGCAAACTAGGTGGCACTATATCTAATCATTTTATGTCCTATATTAACTTCTTATCATATGTATAAACTAGCATGATTATACAATAAAACCAACTATAATGATTTCTTTTCCCAAAATTTTCCTTACCTAATCAAGTTTCCCAATACCTTCTAGCATAAACTCTATATACAATTTGCCCCACATGGTGTCCAAAATAAGTGTGGTCTCTTTAATGGCAATAGCTTGTCAAAGAAAACAATAACAAATATAAATAAAATTATTAAGAACCAAATGCAAGTTTGAGTAAAAGCTAAATTATAAGTTTAAGTCTAAAAATACATCTAAGTATTGCTCAACACAATTTCTATCATTGTAATTATCCAAGATCACTTAAACGACACTCTTATCCGATTTTTTTTCTCAAACATCATTAATATCTCAAATGTTTTCCTCCATATTTCAGAAAAGAAGCGTCACTAAAGGTAAGACTCGATCCCAAGACCTTGTTATCAACAACAAAGGTCTTTACTAGGTGAACTAACACCTCCGTGATACCTCCCTGCTGTGTCTTCTATTCAATCCAACATAACATAACAATCACATTTTGTCCATGCATGGTTATGTCCTTTTAGTGGGTTGCTAGTTTTGTCCAACACATGTTATAAATATAGCTCCAAGCTCATGATAACTTGAGGGCTTTAGATGTAGTAAACATCTATCAATAGCTTCTACCATCCACTTGAAACAATCTAATTTAATGACATTGCACAGAATTCCTGCTTTATAAAAAAAAGTGAGATATCATGAGCTTAAATCTATTGTGTTGGTTCATGTATAAGTCCATGAGTCATTTTCTTTGCACATTTGGCTTAAATCTACTTGCCGGTTCTTTTTCCGCTTTTTTGGCAACATCTTTCTGCTGATGGTCAATTTCTTCTATATTACCTTCATAATATCATCTCCAATTGCTTCATCATCAAAATCAGGCAAGTGACCAAGAGCCTTGTTTTTTTATCTTCTTCTCCATGTACTCATCCAATTTTTCTTTACCTCTAGAGAACATTTCTTAAAACGGGATGTGCTGTTGTGCTTCCCAATTTGATGTTGTTTAGCTCAATACAAACGACTTCTACTAGTTTTTACCACAAAAAAATCACGTCATATGCAACTTTTTAGAACATTCAAATAATTGTATTTCCAACTCTTAACCCACTTCAACTCAACGTGAACATTGCCTGTCCTTTCTTTTAGTAACAATTGAAAAAAAAAATAGGTTCTAGTTTTCTAAAAAAGTGTAAGCATCAACTAATTGTGTAAATGATCATTTTTAGCTATCAAATGCAAAAAAACTAGGTATTGGTTTGGTAAACTACATAGAATAAATCATATTCAAGAGAAATAGTGAGGCCGGAAGAAGAGAGAAGAGTAACCTTAATGGCAGCACAGTATTATCAATAGTAGATCGTAGAAAATAGCGAAAAGTAAAAAATCCACTATGTAATATAGTGGATAGTGTCGTGGGCAAATAGCGAAAATCATATAGCGGGTGAAATATATTATATATATATATATAAAACAAGCTGTATAAAAATTTAAAACCCACTGTATAAAATTTAAAACAAGCTGTGTAACCATTAAAACAAGCGATATAATAATTAAAACAAGCTATATAAAAATTAAAACAAGTTGAATAAAGAAAGGTAACATATTACTACCCAGCGTTTCAAAAGCCGGTCCGGTACTGGCCGATATCACCGGTTTGTACCGGTCCGGTGAGGGACCGGCACCGGACCCACCTTCGGAGCACGGTCCGGCGACAGCAGCGGCCACGGGCGGAGCGGGAGTAGGCGGAAGCTTCAATCCGCTGAACGAAGCTTCCGCAGCCGCCGCCGCCATTTTCGGCATCGCCGGTTCTTGCTCGGTACGCCGGTACCATGCCGGTCTGACGGCTCGCCGAAACAAGGTACGGTACCGGCTTTTGAAACCTTGTTACTACCTCAATATTCAACAAAATTCATAGATTTAAATTTTCAAATTTCAAAACATAGTAATGGAAACACTAAAAAGACAAAGTTCTATACAAAATATTAAAAACACAAAACAAAAACAAAAAAAAATTTATTCATGCCCATTTGCCTTTCTCCAACATAATCATTATTCTCATTTTCAGATAGTGAGGCATATCCTTCAACTTCTTCTTCTGAATCCTCATAATCAATGTCTTCTAATTATCTTTCAGATTCTTCAAAAACTGCATCATCTTCTATCTCAGCCACAATCTCTTTTTCTAGAAAATTCCAGACCAGGTGATGGCGAAGGTGCAAGTAAAATAAATAGTGCACAGTGAACAGTTTCTGAAAAAATTCCAGATAAGGCAAAGGCGTCAGGATGTGCACTGGTTATTTTTTTCTCTTCTTACCTCTTCAACTTCATGACGCTTCATCTCCCGTGTTCGTTGACTCATCCATCATGTCCATGCTCTCGTTCGTCCACGACTCCATGCTTCCACCGAGTCTGCGACGCCTTCCGCCTCTACTGCGCCGAGCCTTCCCCGCTTCTCCTCTTCTGCCATTTTCGCTTCGCAAACACCCACCGCATTCCTTGACGCATCCACAATGGCGAAAATCGCGTTTTCCACAATGTCACAACCATTTCATTGCGGACTCCACAAAATCTGCTTTTGAATAGCGCTATAGCGGCGACATAGCTGCTATTCAATAACACTATGGCAATGTACAATTAACATCGAATGATCACTCAATGTTTGTCACACTTGGGTTTCAATTCTATTTTTGTCCAACTTAGTAGATAAATTAAGATGTAGTAACAACATAAATAAAAGAAAGATGTCCAAGACTGATTTTTTTTGCCACAAAGCAATGACAAGGTTTCACGTTCAAGACCTCTACCTTCCTTTCTTTCTCTATACTTGGCTAAGGCACGCACCCAGCACCCAGACACTACAATTGCCCAAAAAGTCACGCCCACATATGTACGAGGCACTCCATCTGTGCCTGGTTCACCTATACAGCATGCAACTCAAGCATTTTTAACACATGCAACTACCACCGACCAAAGTAACTATCCATTAACACAAAGTAACAACCATGGAGGTCAACATGGGTAAAACTAGTAAACTACCCACCAAGAAGACTTCAACAATATGCAAGAAAAACCATACACTTTCCATGATCAACTGTACTAAGGGTAAAGGAACAGAATCTGCACTATTATGCCACCATTTGCCAGAAATTAAGGAGACAAAGGAGGAAGTAAATATCAGGGTAAGAAGCAATTACCTTGAAAAGCTTTTTAACAACTTCAGGAGAAGAATCCCAAGGTCTTGAAGAGAACAGCTGCTTCATTTTAACAAGTTGTGGAGGAAATCTGGCCAACAAGTCTGTAAGATACAGGAGCCAATGTTATCGTGAGTTAACAATACAGAGTTTTCAACTACTAGTACTAAGTTACTACTAAGAAGAAAAAGTATAAAGAAGAGAAGGTACTAAGAAGAATCCAACCTTTGCAAAACGGACAACCATGTCTTCCATTTGAAGCAAGATGAGCAGAACACCTCAATGGATTAGGGCCTGCCTGTAACTCGTTAAGTTCCAATTCCTCATCATCAACTAATATCATCAGTTCACTTGACCGCTCTAAAGATTCATCCAGTGAAAGTTTGCAAACTTTCAGATGAGGTTCTCTCTTATTTACATCTGTTTTAGATGGCACCTGAATATTGAGAAACAAGGTTAACAAAAGCATGTCTAGAATCAGATGAAAACTGGCGTACAACACTGGTCAAATTTATTAGTCGATTCAAATTTTACAAAAAGTAAATTTAGAATTAGCCCTTTTAATTTACTTCGATTTAAATTTTTCAGTCTAATTTTAAAAATAAATTAAACACTATAGTTTAATGAATGGTATTAGATTTATCCGAATTATCTCAAGTTATTGTAATTTGATGGAATTGATTATTTTGGCATTCGCAAAAAGAAATCAGTTTGAAGTTTGGATTAAATTGAGGGCAACTATCTAAACACAGAGCTAATATGAAACAAACAAATTACAAGACTAATATGTAATTAACCTACTATAAAAGTCCATATATTGCATGACAACAAATTTAAAAAACTAATTTCAGATTTGTAACATAGATAATAACTTGCCTTTCGTAATTGCTTTCTCTTATCATATGACCTTTTCTGAGAACCCCTCTGAAATAATAAAACAAATATATTTCAGGGACACAAATGCAGAACTAGGAATCCAGTTGAAAGCTTAATGTATCATAATAGTGATTAAAAATATCCATCTTACAATGGCCAAATAAGTACGTACTGTAAGAAAACCATTTACCAGTTGAGATTCTTTTTGCTGCAGTCGTCTTGAAACACAAGTAGCCACCTTATTAGCACTACTTCTTGACCTCAGCCAAGTAAACCTGTCTGTACAATTTATACCAGTGGGTGGTCTATCAACATCAGCTTGAGTTGCACGCCATACGGTCATCAGACCCTTGCCCATACCATGTTTTTTTGCAGGAAGGTCATATTTGGAGACGGGTTTGGAGGCACCGAAAGGAGAGACCATTGTCTGCAACAGTTATCAAAATGATAAAACAACAATAACAAGCTACGTGTATTAATCAATGAAATCAGAAAGCTTCATTGAGATTTGAGATACCAACATGTTATAATGATTTTAAATAGGCATCTCCCTCGCAAACAACAAAAAAATGAAGAATGATTGTTTAATTGGTTAGATAACAGATGAACAAATCATAACCAAAACATACGAGCAAAGTTTCAGGAAATAATAGTTTTTTGATTGAATATAACAATAGTAATATTTTTGAATAACAAGAAAAAAAATACAAAGAGAAAAAAGAATCATGTTGGAACACTAGTCTCATATGGATTAGTTGATATCTATTATATAGGATCTACCTTTTATTAAAGCTTGTGTTTTCTAATATATATGTACAGTATGGGTCAATTTTATTTTTTTTATATATTATACATATACATATATAACCAGTCCAACGGACCGGTACAAAGCATATGGATCAGTTTTATAAACGTTGATCCTGACCTTCCCTCCTATAAACCTAGTCAACATTACTACCCACATCTCTCTTCTCCTCTTCCCTCACCTACTCTCATTTTCCCTCTTTATCCTCCTCTTTAATTACATCCATCTTTTCATCTCTCTTTCAAGTTCAATCACCTTCCCTCTCTCCCTACTACCACTATTCTCTCACCTCACTTACTCCATGGATCTATTCTCCAAGGCAAATGAGAGCTCAAACCCCTTCCTTACTGTTAGGGATGTCTTAAATTTTACAACAATTTCCTAACCCTAAATCATCTACTAATTAACCTTTGTCAAGCAAAGTTTCAAGAATATATATATATATATAGAAAATCTACCATCATGCTATTATTTTTTGTGTACAAAAACAACCTTTATTAAATGGAACGAATGAAAATTAGAAAATTATGTTCCAATAGTAGTCTCAAAGCTTGGTCGACAAATAGTCTCTAACTATTATTATAATTTTAGTTATCTGATAATATCTATGTTCTTTCCACTTCAACAGGGTACCAAATCATGCCCTAACATGAACCTTACTCATCACCCACTCATAAATTCCTAATCCTAGCCCACCAATGCCACTAACCCTTTCTCCTCTCATCTTCACTTTTGCCACTCCTTCACTCACTCCCTTTTACTCCTTTCTCCTCTGCTGTGACAACCTTCTTTTGTCTATCTTCTTCGGTTATCCACCAGAACACTAGTAGTAAAAGTTCATATATTCTTTTACTACTTAAATTGCTATCTCAGATCCTCCTACTGCAACTGTGCTCAATCCACTACAAAGATATTGTTATCATGTATATTATATCCACTACAAAGATATTGTTATCATGTATGTTATATGCCATAAGGTGTGCGAAGATGGTGAAAGCTGGAATCAACAACTAAGATCATTTCTAGTGAATTTAACTAGCACCTTCTGTTGTGTTCACGTGGTCCTACCAGAGACCATTTTGTAAAATTTTACAACCTATGGACTTATTTGCAAGAGTGAAAAAAAAGCTTAACCCACCGCCTGTTTTCCCTTTCTCCCAATTTTTTCCTCTTCTTCACATGCCGCCTCATTCATTTGGTGTTGGATCCTCATCCAAGTTCTGGCAACCCCCTTCCTCTTCTCCTTCATCGATTGGTAATGATCTACATTTCTTGCAGCATCTTCACCCATGTGTGCATGCCAATTTTTTCATGGCTGGAGTTTGCTTGCACTGTTGCAGACAACATTCTTGTTGGGTGGAGGTTATGATTTGGACCAGCGGTAGTGTTTTGTGAGGTTTTCCCATAATTTTCGTGGCCATTTGCTACCGCAGGTGAAAAACACACCCTCGTTAACCTTAGTATGCACAAGAATGTTCTAGGTTGAAACATAGCTGTGTATGCATATATGCATACCTATTCATATATGTACATGTATATTGATTAAATTCATGCATATATGATATAAATAAATAAATAATAAAAATAATATTAATGAAAATTAATAACTAAATGATTTAAGTATTAAAATAATTAAGTAGTAAAATGATAATTAGGGTAAACAATATTAAGTGTATACATGTATACGTCTTTATACTAGTATATGTAAGCATACATGTATGCCAAATTAAATTTTAATATAATAATAATTAAAATATGATATCAGTTGATATGGTAGTTATGTGGTATGCTTATGTGATATTTTAGGTGCTTTGAGGATGGTTAGGGAGGTCCTCAGAGGTCCTAGACAGAGAGCTACAAACGCATTGGGAGCTATACATGTAGGAATTCATGGTATTAGATAGTGGTATTACATGTTATATTGAGTCATTGATGAATACCATATAACCATAATACTTTGTAGATCTTGTTTCAGTATTCCTTGTGCTTTACGTGTCGTCTTTATTCATGCATTCAGATGATTGTATAATGTTGTTAGATGGGTCCCATGGTAGTCACATGTTTTGGTACACTTTGACCATATCTATTGAAACCTTCTTGGTACTATATTGGGACACCATCTTTTCTTGATAAGGAGACTAACCTTTTTGGCCTACTCTGATATTATCTATTTTGTCCTTCTTGTAATCATTTGATGGTTCCAGTGTCCATGTTTATGATATAGATTTTGCTCAAACTTCATCTTTGTTATAAATGTTCGTTATGTTCTGTAACTACTCGTTATATATTTCCAATATGCAGCTTACCAAATCAGTAAATTGATCTTAGTATTATTTTCTTCCCTTTGTGTTTTTCAAGATTTACAAATGAAAGTAACGATTAGTGAGGCCATGAGTTTGTGGCATCTATTTCCTAGATAATCAACCTACACCTTGATTATTTGCTTATTCTACCAACTCCATCACTCTATTTTTAGCCATGCTATTTAAATCACCCATCACACACTCACATCATTTATCTAATTAGTTTATCCATATTTTTAGTGTGAAGGCTGTCACTAAGGCAAGTGTTATTGTGACTCTTTTGTCCTCAAGTCACAATGAAAGAGATCATGCCTTGTTTGCTCTCATCAACTTTACTATTTGGAATCTAAATCATGTAATCATTTTTTTCTAGTCTTCTTCAAGTTATTATGTTTATTGTTGGTCACTCATATGTAATCATTTTTCTAGTCTCCAGGTAATCATAAGTCTTTCATATATTCAATGTTTTCTATTATGAAATAAAACTCAACGTAATGTTTTGCTGAAAGTTCTGGATATTGATAACATATCAATATCAGAGTTTACATCCATGTGTTCCACCATATACACAAAACTACTTATGTTCATATGACTCAACAAAACAACATTGTACAGCACAAAAATTGGTGACTAGTTGTTGTTGCTAAAAGTTTAATATTTCATATGCATGATCCGATGTATTTTTGGAGTATTGTATACATTGCTTTCTATACCATTAACATGGCTTCTCTCAAACTTTAATGTTTTGTAAACATACTCCGAAGTATTTTTAAAGTGTTGTGCACATTGCTTACTTTCTGATTACTATACTCTCTCTCTCTCTCTCTCTGAATCCATCCTCTAGTCATCATAGGTTTCTTTTGCTATTATATCATATATTTTTAGATGTCTTTAGTTTGTTCATGTCTTAGGACAGATATGATAAACTTAGTTCATGCTATGCGTGATGCTCATTCATTGTGTGCACTTTAAGTAGAAAAAAGTTATCATTCTTACAATCAGTCGTCAATCAAAGATGACTCAAGAGTTATGAAAGATACAATTCATGAAGAGCTTATATATATCCATATAGAGTCTTAGTACCTATGCTAGTCCTGGCCCTAATTAGGGAACCAAAAACCAGTTCATTCTGCCAGTACTTACCAATCCAACCTTTGTGCCAATAGTAGAACCTTATTCCATTAATATTAATATATATATATATATATATATATATATATATATATACATACAAACTAACATCTTAAATCACCGATACAAACTGGCATCTTAAACCTTGGCCTTAATTGCAATAATGTAGGATAGTTGCCCATGCAAGTGTACTAAATATGCAGGCTTTAATAAAGCTTCGTATCTTAGGAAGACTTCAAAATGTGAACAATGCAAAACTAGAGGATAAACACAAGCAGCGATAAACAAAAATTGATAAAATTCATACTTTTGTGGGAAAGGAATCACATCAAAATAGAAGAGAAAACTACCTAAATAGAGGAAAACAACTGAATTCGAGATGAACTAAGCTGCACCAATCAACCAACTATACCTTAAGTCGATATAGTAAGTAAATTGGAACATTCTGGTATTTGAAACCTCAGATGGAGCTACTCTCCATCATTGTTAGTTAGAGTCGGTAGATAATTTGAATTAGTGTCAAAAATGTCTTTCTTTATAAGGACCCATCCAAGTTACATATAGGAACCACTAGGTTATATTGCTAATGAGTAATGAGTAATAAAATTTTATAAACTTGGAAAAGTTATGAATCGCATAAAGTTAAGTTCAGGAGTCTAATTTAAGACACTTTATACCTAACAAATAAGATTGGACTTTGACATAGTAAAATTAATCACTTTAATTTCATTCAGGAAATCACTACCAAACTACTATGCTTAGTTATGTATGAAGGTGCATACAATTAATATGTATATATTAAAGATTGGAAAACTGGTCCGCACATGGTGGTATGGTCCAAGTGGAGAAGAAAGAAGAAGAGTAAGGAGGTGGAGGAGGCTAAATGCTCACCCTATCTATGTTGTACACAAACCTATAGCGGAATGGAGCAGAAGAAGAAAAGGAAGAAGAAAGAAAAATAAGAAAGAAGAAAAGAGGAGGTTCGTACCAGTACTACGCCACTCATTGTTCCACATACACTCGCCGCTCCTTCCCTTCTTCTAGTTTTGTCTTATATAGATTGGTCTAAATCAGCCTAAGTATGGACTGGTACCATGTCTCAAACCAACTTTTCAAACCTTAGTATACATACAATATAAAGATAGGCTAGATAGCAACAGGTTTCAAGTATTTTATAGTAGTATAGGTCATCAACAAAAGTGTACCCAACTCAAATGAGTTATGATAAAGTTTTGAGTATTAGGTTAATAAATCTAGATATTTTTATAAGAAAATAAAAAATTACATTATAAAAAAATAATTTCTTATGAAAATAATCACTAAATATTACTTATAAATGAAATAAGAATTAATTAAATGTGAAATTTTAAAAATATTTTATCATTTAATAAATTAGGTCTTTGTTATTTTACTAACCCAAATATTAAAGAACAAAAACTTGAACTCAATTTTTTGAGTTGGATAGTTCGATTTTAAGATGTTTATAGACTGTTTATAGGTAGTAATGCATGATGTAATTTGGAAACAAAAAGTTATATCATGAAAGGATCGTAGTTGCTTACCAAAGGCATTCTTAACTTTACTTTCTCAAAGAAAATACATATTGGATCTAATCACTCTTTGTTGCAAATAGGTTGGTGTTCTTATTGCTTGTGGTTAAGGAATTGATTTATATTGTTGGTGTTTCATATTGATTTGATGAGGGACTAACATACTAACCCACATCAAATTGTTTATGATTGGCATTAGTCAAAATAAAAAAACTCGTATGTATCATGTGTTAGTACTAACTGGTACCAACATGGATTTACTCCAACAACTAGATATCGAGCTTTTACGATGCTTTATGGTCAAATTTGACAACATGCAAATGATTGACAGGATATGAGGAAGCTCGCAAAAGCTTTGTCTACTCCACATAAGCTTCATATGCTAATGCACTTCAACTCACTCCGCATGCAACAACGGGAGCAACAAGAGTACAAAGCTGACAAACCTTTGCTCACTCTTGCGGACAAAACAATGGAAGAGCAAATGAAGTGGCGAAAATGCACAAAGCAGCTTCTAGTTCTCTCTAGTATAAACTAGTATATACTCGTCAGAGCGTGGACTGGTATACGATCTCCAACCGCATTTTAAAACAATAGTGCCAGACTATGGTGATCAATTGAGCAATCCAGAAGGAGTGATAACCAACCAATATTAGTAATGAGACAAGAATTCAACTCTATCAAAATAAATAACTACTACCTCGGAAGACTAGAAGGAGATAAAATCTACTCTATTAAGTTAGAAATTTGATCATCTTGGTCTTAGCCGAGCTATAAGGAATATAGTACAGAAACTTCTTTTGTGTATCTATATCTAATCATAGTACACCGACCCAAGTGCTAGCAATTGGAGGGTTAACCTCACCAATCTAATAAGCATTTAGGTTTTAATATACCAATACCATATGTTGTGGGAAGCTTTCTAAATGTGGATATTATAGAATCATGACATCACCCTAAGTTGTGTGCAACCGGTCATATATTCAATAGTCACCCTTCATTTTAAATGTAATAAAAGCTTGTACTAAGTGACTTGCTCAAACTAGTAAGGTAAAATACTATAATTTAATTTATGCCTACTTCCATTCAAATATGATTTATAGTCATCACAAAACTAATTAATTTTAATTTTCCCAAGTTTCTAAGACATATAAGATTCAATCAAAGCGTTAGTGCCAATTTCAAATCAAGCCCAATAAGCACTTCTAACAAGGTAATATCACAATAAAATTTGTGCCTACTTTTGAGAACAAATCTAATTTGTGACATCATAAAATTGATTGATTTCATTTTTTTTTAGGTTTCAAGAAGAGATGGGATAGAATTAGAGGGGTAGGCCAATTCAAAATCAAGTCAAATAGGCAGTCCTTGCTAAAGTTAAGATCTCACAATTAGGAAAATCAACTATGGTTATGAACTTATGATATAAGTTCATTTTCAGGTTAATTTGAACCATAAACAAATCAAATTTGATTATTTTCATGTATTTGTATGTTTATACAATGTGGGAATGAACTTTGGCTGGGGCGGGTTAAGAAATAGTTAGATATAGTCTAACACAATATCACATATTAGTACAGTTGATATACCAGTACATAGAGGGGTTCAGTCCAAAATTGGTACAGCAGTATGACCAACACTTCAAACTGTGCTTGTTACTCCAAGCAAGGAATATGGTCTAATGACTTTGATGAGTTTAAGGATCATATAAGATATCATCAATTGGTGTGCAAACTCATATATCTCAATGTTACGGTATTAAACTAATTCTTTGTTGTTGGAATTGTTAGCTCTTTTGCGCAAAATCAGCAACAGTACCATTTGAATATTGTAACTCATGTTATTTATTACCAAAAAGGGGGTTCCAAGGAAAAGTTTGATGTCTATGAATGATGGTCATCTTTATATTAATTCACACTTTAATGATGCTTATGCAAACTCACTACGTACTTGGTCCACTTTAAACTACTGTACTTGCGAGGAGCAAATTTTGGAGTATGGTTTGCTTATTCTATTGTAAAAGCATCACGGCCCTCAACACTTAACCAAGGATTAGGAAACCAGTCCGGCGACTTGGCTCGGTGAGTCTCCGGACCAATTTAGTACCAGTACTGTACCAGCGAACCGGGCAGCAGCGAGCAGAAGCTTGGCGGCACTTCGAAGCTTCCAACGGCAGCCCGCTGCCTCCCTCTGCTGTCCACGGGCGAGCGACGGCTATTCCGGCTATTCCGGGACCAGTGAGTTGCCAGACCGGTTCCATACGGTTTTGTATTCCTTGCACTTATAGTGAGGGGCAAGGCTACGATCATTTGTAGAAGATCTTGGCTTTGAACACACAAATTCTATGATTATGCAAAAGATAATCACATATCTATATTTCATGTAATGTGCAGAAGCTTCTATAAGAGAAAAGAGCATTGGTTAACCAACATTTCATTAAAGATGATATTATGATCAAGAAAATATCCACTACATTCTAGACCTTAGAAGATCAACTAGTTGATTATTTCACTAGATCTCCGTTTTACTCATTTTTAACTCTACTAAGCAAGCAAGCCATGACTCATGTATAGGGGGGAGTATTAGAATACTAATCCCATAGGAACAAGTTATTACCTATCCATGGATAGATTGGTTTACACAACCTATTGAAATAGTTTGAATTATCTAATAATATTTCTACTCTTCCCATTTTCAACCAAACATATTTGAAACAAATGCATAATCAACTAAGTTTAGTTGGTCAAGATGTCTAAACTCTAAAGAAAAATCGACTTGGTTTGTCAAATTAACAAATATTAGTCTTTGGCATTCTAGAATAGGTAATATCAAAATGTTTCAAGTTCAGTACATACCTTTTTCCTTTCTAGGATTTGTTTATCATCCTGATATGGCTGAAGTCTATGTGACTCTACAAGTGCAAATATTAAAGATATATGTAAGAATGCACAGCATGAGAAGTCTAAAATATTAACATACAAAAAAAATGCAATTAACAAAGAAATCCTTGCTTGTCACCAAAAATAAGTATAATCACAGTAGCCATTGAAACAGTTAGAACAGCTTGTTCATCACCTTAATAGGATTAAGATAAATCTAAACAGGAGTAATTCAATGAGTGGCATAAGAATAATTCTAAAACGTGAAAGACTTGTACAAAAATCCATGAATTAGTTATCATACTGCCCTTTCTCCTGTAAAGGTCAATTTTACTTGTTCTCATTGATCATGCACGCTTACCTTCTTCATAGACATGTACTAGAAACATATTTCAAACTAGTTATTCATAGGCAGTGCAAAATTATATTATATACAAGGTTTTGAATCATGGACCAAACCAATGTTGAACCGGTAGGATGTACCACCACATAGGTGTATCTGCACCAGCCGTATCAAGACAATGTACTAGCACAAATAACATATCAGACTAATACATACCCTTCATACCAAGAACGAGACTTGAACTCTTATTGTATATGTAACTTGTTCTTGTTGATCTTAGGCATGCTTTATTACAATAAGCATTGCTATCAATCCCAGTCAAGCTATATAACAAACAAGTTTCTGCTACCATGCAAGATCCACAAACATAAGCACAAAGTGCTATGACCCGAAAAAACAGAAAGAGAGAGATGGGATTTATTTAGCCTTGTTGCTTTAAATACGGGTATCTTATTGATTTTTTATATTGCATGTCATATTGTTGTAAAAAGTAAATTGAAGCATTGAAATAGTGAAGGATTTCCTAACACCGCATACCAGGAGAGATACAAGGCCATTTTTTTTTCCCTGAAACAATTTATGCAATGAAACATTACATGAATTCTTTTTTTGACATAGGTAAGTTAAGTAATGAGAGCGGGGTTTGACCCCAAGACCTTGTTATCAACAACAAAAATCCTTACCACTTCTCGGTTCAAAAGATTAATACCTTTTGTGAATTGTACCAGACACTCACATAACTCATTGAACAAATAGAAACAGCACATTTGATAACTTCCACCAATCCAGATGTAGAACTAAGACCCTTTGAGTGCAAACTCTCATCAATCACCTACTAGAATCATGCTTCAGGCATACTGAACGAAAATTTTCCCCCTAATTTAATTTCAATATATTAAATGCACAAGCTCAAACTTAAGCCTCAAACTCACAATCAAAGTTGTCAAAAATGCGTTCCGGATCTTAGGATCTTCCGATACTACGACCCAAATTAGGCAAACCGTTCCGAAATGAATGTAGGATCTGAAATGTGATAGGATCTTAAGATCCCACGATCCGGGTCCTAGGATCGGATAGGATTTTACGATCCCACCGATCCTACTCAATCCTAAGTTAATAAGTAAAATAAGTTTAGATGTGATTATTATTATACCAAAAATCAATAATTTATTATGACAAAAGTCTTAAATTGATATTTGATGCAATTTCTTATCTTTAATTGCCATCATTTGCTTTTTTTTTATAAATATTCATCCACTTAAGCTTGTTATCATCTACAACTATATTTGTCTACTTCAACTATTTATTAAAATCAACTTTGTAATCTTTATCATTGTCATTTTTATTGTAATTATCATATATATCCTTATCTTCATTATTTTCTATGCTTTTATGTTGTTGTCTTTATTTCATTGCATGTCTTTATTGTTACTAGTTTCATTGTACACTTTTGTTGTATTCATCTTCTATTAATTTGTCTCCATCATTATCACCTAATAAATATTCAATTTTATAATTTTACACTTTACCATTAATATATCTGAATAATAGTATAAAATGTTGGATATATATATATATATACCTTAATACATGATACTAAATAGATATATATTATTTTTTTATTATTTATTACTTATTAGAATATTTATCATACTCTTAAGTCTAATTAGATGAATATATTTTTAAAAATTATATATTTTAAGTGATTTGGTAGGATTTTACAATCTTACGATCCGATCCTCCGTTTCGATCCTACAAAGCCTTCATTGTTCCTAGGTAGGATCTCGATCCTGCCAACCTTGCTCACAATATTTAACATGGCACTCTATAGGTAGCACCATCTCATAATTAGATTATTGCATGGAAATATCAGTGATGACTATAATAGGTGTCATAATCTGAAAGTTCCTCAAGCAATTAAAGTATATCTTTAATATTACATGAGATGGGAAATGACACAATTTGACATGACAGAGGAGATATACTTATTGTTCTCCATTTCTTTCAGTATACTATAAAATGGCTACCAATAGAAGTTTGCTATGTTATTGGGCTGTCCACTGTCCATTTGATCTCTTCAGAATACATAGAGAAAATGCAGGTAGTCACCTACTTAAAGTTCCTCATTAAATAGATAATCCTAGCCGTTATTGAAGCAGTGTTATTAATAGCGTATCGCGAAAAATAGCGGAAAGCTAAAAATCCACAATATGATATAGCGGATTGCGTTGCGGGCAAATAGCGAAAGTCAAATAACGTTTAAAATATATATCATACATACAAAAAATTAAGTATAACGTTTGAAATATATGTTATATACATAATAAATTAAGCTGCACAAAAATAAAATAAATTATATAAAGAAGGATCACATAGTATCAACTCAATTCAAGTCATAATTTTAATTTCTAAAATTTGAAAATACTATAATGTGGTCTTATCCGCTATAGCGGTGCTATAACGTTTCATAGCGGACTGCTCAAAAACCGCTATGGAAAAACGCTATAGCGCCGCTATTGCGGCTATTTAACAACACTGTATTGAAGTTGGATGTAAAGGAGTTGTTCTTGTATTTAACTTCATACCAAGAAAAAATACAAAACATAGACTCGTGCATTCATGGCATAGAGAAATAGGCAATATTGGACAAAACTTGTTGTGGTAACTTGCCCTATCATATAATAACTCAACACTTACCTGTAAACTCCAAATAGTAATAGTGATTCAACCTTGAAATTATAGCTCCTATAATTTGTTAATGAAAAAAGGTGATTGTTGCATAATACATTCATACCAATGTATATGAAAAGGTAGCACATAAATAGCCAAATGTCACTTATCTTTTCACATGTACACTACATTAGGCTACATGCAACTGATGAGAATGGTTCTTATCCATGCTGTGAGGAGAAAAGAGTCATGCAAGTGGCTAAGTGTCGTATGTCCTTTCATGCACTATACCACATCAATCTAAATATGACAGGAAGATTACTACTCGTTTGTGTATAAAGGTGTGCATAGCCAAAAAAGTGTTACTTTGGACATCAAACTACTTGTGAGAAAAGGCCAAAAATAGTTATTGCAATAAGAAATAAAAGCAATTCAATGAGAGTGGTATAGGCATTCGAAACCCAGCCACAAAGCTACATCAAGTATCGTGAAAAATTATGATCATGAATACTAACTATTTGACATTAATACCAACTCCAATAATGTCAAATCTTCTCTAATGCTACAAAGCAAGGTTTGAAAACTCAGTTCGTGTATCAGTTTAGTCTTGGACCAATTTGCTCTTAAGTGAATTGAACCAATTTGCTCTTAAGTGAAACCGACTGTCCTGACATAGTACTTAAAAACCAAAATTTCAAACTTTGCTACAAAGTCATAATTAAGTGTCATCTCTCCAATGATACAAGAAGGCAGCCTGTAGGGAGGGTGGTTGATGTAGTTTACTATAAGAGGAGGATTATAGGACAAGTATATAGTAGGGTTACAAGAAAGCTATAGATTTAGGGCAATGACACTGATGGAATTTGGCAACAAGAGCAACTATTAAAGGAGCTAGTGAAAGGGGTAATTGATACAAGAAAATAAATGACAAGTGAGGGTAACCACATTGCCTTTTTTTAAAGAGAGAAAAAAATATAGAATGAAAGAGACGGTAACATCCAGATAACAGCAAGATTGAACTGCAATCTTAGGAGGCGCCTTAGGAAAGAGGGTTGCAGTAAAATTTGGAGAGGAGAGTAGAAAGCGAGTAACTAGGACTTAGGAACCCATTTTGCAGTCATGTTGCACCGAAGAAATGAGTCATGTGGTTCACATGATATCGGGAGGTAGAGTACAACATATACTTTCACTATATAAGGCTTAAGAAAAAAACCAATGTGAGACTAAATAGGTAGTAATAACTCAGACAGCATGGACTCAACAAAAAGGATAAAAGCAAACCTACAAATATGTGAGTCCCTAAATTTATAATGCACCACAACCACTTCACCAAAGAGAACTCAATCTTGCATTACTGTTGCCAATGCATAATAATAGTTAGGTAACATTATACTATTTCTTCGTCCATCAAGAAATGCCCCTGATTATAAATATGTAGCACTATCCATCCAATCAAACAGTAATGTGAAATATATAAACTGAAAAATAGTTTGATACATGAAATATTGGAACCAGAGTCACCTGTACAATGACCAAGTGCATCTCCAGGAGGAAAGTCAAAATCCATTCCAAGCATTGGACCATCTTTACGAAAGATTTTGGACAAAATATAGTCCTTAGAGACCAAAGTCTGTAGGTCAAGTAGTTGATTCTTTCTTGCCTGATTTAACATCCGATCTGAATTACTCTTCAAATGCCTCAAAACTTTATGTTTATTTTTCTGTCTGCTGGCTTGGCTCATCTTCTTGACAGCATCAACTTGAACACGTGTCAGTCTTTCCACAAAGACCTGATAAATATTTCCTGTTAAAGGTTCTCACATACAACCAACTTCAACAATGTAGATGATTTGATTACCTCCATTAGGGTAGCTTTTTATACTAGAACTAAGATCATTGTGCATCCTTCTTTCTTTTCTTCTCCTCTCAGCAAACCAAACTCGAACTTGGTTATATGTCAAATTTAGTGACGATGCATATTCTTCTAATTTGTTTTGCTTAGGATATTTCTCCTCTACATGAGCAAGTCGAATAAGATAAACAAAACTGTCAGATATTGTACTCCTTGCTAATGAAACACAAAAGTAAGGGCTTGATTACTTTTTCAAAAGTAAAACCTGAGTAAAAATGTTTCCAATGATTGTAATTGAACTTGTGTCTTCTTTGTTGCCCTGCTGATGTTAGGTCCATCAGTATCAACGATACCCATCAAACTACCAGTGAACTGGAGAAGAACTATATGCGACAGATGTTGGAATACAGAAATATTTAGCAAAATTAATAGGATAGTAATCCCAAGACAAAAGAAAGAAAAATTTAAACGCGGCAATAACAAAGGTATGTGGCAAATATTCATGTGAGTACTCAGAACTGAGTATATAGAAAGTTTACAAAACATAACGCCTGTGGTAAACAAAAATTAACAAGCTTACTTAGACCATGAGTGTGAAAATTTCCAAGGAAAATGCAATTGTATAGTATAACAAGAGCATCAATTTCACAGAATTGTTAGAACATGATTAGCCAAGTATCAAATGTTAGCAAACATGGACGAATCCGAAACAGAGTTTTTTATCGTGTTTTCCGAGAAGTACACTGAAAATGGATTTGCAAGGGTCTTTTCCCCAGTTCTGAATTATGAAAACTAGAAATAATCAAGATCAACAAAACCATATGCAAGGCTCTTTTCCCCTGTTCTGAATTATGAAAACTAGAAACAATCAAGATCAACAAAACTAAAAGCAAAATTAAACATCAGTATCGGCAAATGTAACGCAACGCCGACAAAAGAGCACTGATTTGCATTACGATTGCTATCGAAACAACAACAAGTGCTCAGGGATTCATTAGTCTACAGCTCAAAAAGTCGCAAAACTAGAGCTGACAGGGAACAGTTCAAGAATCAAACGTACGACTAGATCAAAACTCAATCGGCATCAAAACATCTTCTTGAACGGTTAAAACCAAAGGGAAGTACCTGGAAAAGACAAGAAACGAGAGTATCAGAGCTGCATCGAGGCGATGGAGGACTCCAACTGCAACCGCCTCATTCAGAGAGAATTCATGGGGTTCTTAGTTTGGGAGTCTCCACATCCACCGCAGGTTTAGGGGATATCAGGATTTATGGTGAAGGGATAATGGTCGAAAGATGAGGTGAAGGGGAATCGATGCGGAAATGGAGGCGATACGGTGGTTCCTTCACATTTATATACGCAAGGAATGGTTGCGGGTTTTAACACCTCGCACTGCGCTCTCTTGCACCCTTCCAGCGCCAAAACCCTACTTCTACCCTATCGCTTGCGCTTTCTGTTTTGACTTTTTTTTGTCTAATATAACTCTGGGAAAAAAAAAAATCTTCTCTGAGTTTCAGAAATGCTCATGAAGTTGTCAAATATTACAGAAATGGCTGCTCTTCGTTCACTTTCGTGCAACTGTTTGATCGACGGACCATATCCACCGCTGTCTTCACCTATTAATCGGGTTTTTGCGGGTACCCGCCCCGAATGTTTAATCTGGTACCCGACTTGAATATTGAAAGAGTAAAGAAAATCTACGATTTTAATAATACATAAATTCACATATCTCTGCCCTAACATAAATTTTAGAAGTAAAGAAATGATAAAAAAGAATTTTTAGAAAACTTGTAACAAGCAATAAAGTATTGTCATATACCTATAACAAGTAGCAGCCAAGCAGGAGTCAAGACTCGCGGAGGTCTAAAGTAGGATTGAGCATTCGGTTTTTACCGAATTGAATTTATTGAAACTAATTTTACTGAATTATATTTTATCAAAATTTTTAAAACCAAAACCAAATCAAATTTTAAAAAACTTATTTCTTACCAAACGGAATTTTATCAAAATTTTTTTAATAAATTTGATAAATTACCGATTTACTAATTTAAATTATTTTATTTATATAAATATAGTAATATTTTTATTTTTATATTTTATTAAATAAAATTTAATAATTTTATATTTATATCAGTAAATTTGATAATTTACCAAATCGAATTTACCGATTTTATTAATTTAATCCTTAGTATTGGTAAATTCAATTTTTACTGCACCGAAAAATAAAAAACCAATATCGAAACCGAATACCGAATATTAAAAAACCTATTACCGAAACCGATTTTCTTTTTACCAAACTAAATTTACTAAATTAATCGGTAATCAGTAAAAATCGAATTTATCGCACCATTTGCACACCCATAGTCTAAAGAGGAGAGCAAGAGTGGGCGAGCGATGACACAGAGTCAGAGAATGAAGCTGACGGAGAGACTCAAGAGAAAGTAGAAACAGGAGAGGGAGCGGGCACCCAACATGCTATGTTCATCGTAATTGTTGCTTATAGTTGTCAATGATAAGCATCAACCATCACTAAAATGATGCATTCCACTAGAAAGAAAATGACAGAAAAATAGGATGGTATAAAAATACTAAAATTTTCTTAGAAAAGAAAAAAATAAATAATGAATTTTATTTAATATTTATATCTTATCTATGTTTTTTACACATATTTTGTTTCACATTACAAAAATATTATAAGTAATTACTGTAATGGTAAAATGCTGATAGTGATAGATGACGACAAGTGGGACCCCATCAACTAGCACCTATGGTAGGCACATTGGCTAGTCCCTATTGTAAGGGACAACCACGGCAATAGATAGGGGCGGTTAACTTTATAATAATGGAAAAGAATAACATTATTGCGACGAGCAGAAGCCTAACGAGAGTTATTGTGATACCCGGGTTTAATTTCATATTAGATATGGAAGAAAATATTATATAGTATATAAGGCTTAGTGGACTTGCTATTGTTAACTTGAGCTTAAGCATTTTAATAGATTGGGTCACGTTGCAAATCGGCTGACTAAGTTAATAATAGTTTGCTTACTAACCGAATCATAACAAATGGTATCAGAGCAAAACTTAGTCCTAAGCACGGTGAGATTCCAATATGAAAGAGCTGCCGAGGATGGTGGAGCCGTCATTGGTCTGACCTCACATGCTGCCGACTAAGGGATGATTCCTGGTAGAAAAAAAAAAATTGTTACGGAAAACTAAGGGCTTGTTTTATAGAAGAGAAAAAATGGGAGAAAGGAAAGAAATATCATTTCTCCTAATTTATTGGAGAGATTGATTTGGGGGGAAAGAAAAATAGGCCAATTTTCTCCCCTTTTGCATTCTCTTCAAAAGAGGGAGAAAATACTTTTCTCCTCTCCTCTACTACCAACCTCATCATTTTTCTTCCTTTCCTCTTTACTACTCTCTCTTTTTTTCTTGCCCCACCCCCCCCCCCCCCCACCCCACCCCCACCCCCAAAATAAAACAGGCCCTAAGTGTTTTTTTTATTTATTTTTCTTTCTATTCAAATTCGTACGTTAAAGGAAGCAAAGGAAAATTCATTTTCTTTTCTTTCCATTTAATTTTCTTCCCAAAGAAATAAGACCTTAGAGTGTGTTTACTTGAAAAGAAAAAAAATAAAGAAAAAGAAAATGTTGTAGGAAAAAAAAAGGAGGAAAAGAAAGTCACATAAGGATCACATGGACTTCATCACGTGACCCACACCTACGTGACCCAGGGGAGCTAGCAGTTCATGGAGGGCCGCAGTGGGGAGCTGGGGTGCACGGCGGGCAGTGATGCGCTAGGGGGAGGGGAGGAGTTTGGGGTGCATGGTAGGCGACAACGGGGGAGCAAAGCGAGCTCGCCATGAAAATTGGGTGAAGCTCGCAAGAGTGGGGAAGACAAGCAATTGGTCAGTGGGGGAGTGGGAGATGGTAGACAGGGGAGGGGGAGGTTGTGGGCATGGGAGGGGGAAGCTTTGGGTGGGCGAGATCTCAGCTGGCAGTGGGAAAGGAGAAGCTCACAACAAACGAGCAAGAGAGGGCAAGCTCCACGATTAGCAAGGACAAGCTCGATGGTCAACAAGGGTGACATCACATGTGAGAGAGGGGGAGGGAGAGAAACATGAAAAAATTTTTGCCGCTGGTACCCAACTGCAAAATTTTGCAGCATGTGTCTGGCATTTCACGATCATCGTTAAATAAATTATCGTAAAATCCTAATATCATGAAATATAGTTGATTTCACGATAATTCATTTCACGATGATCATGAAAATATACTCACATGCTGCAAAAATTTTGCAGCTGCAAAATTTTTTTCAAGAAACATGAGCTTCTTTCATGCTTTTTGCTCGAATCATGCATAAACAAAAATGAAAGAAAAAAGAGGTGGTGGACAAAAGGATTTCTTTCCTTTCCTTCCTATCTTCACTTCAAAAAAACACAACCTTAATAGGGATGACAATTATACTCATCAATATAGGTACCTATCCACCCTATATGATCCATTTGTGATAGGTTCATATGCATACTTACCAGAGGTTAATCAATCAAATCATTAAAGTGGTTAATTGAATTAAATAGTTCATTAAACATATGCTTTTTTATATTTTGATAAATTTATAAATCAAGAGAAATTTGGGGGTTAGTTGAACAAATAGTTAATTAACTAAATTAGGTTTACGTGGATGATAATTGTCATGCTACTTGTTGGTTATATGTTTACCCATATACATAGTATCAATCATGCGTATTGGGACATAACTGAACCAATATAAAATCGATTATATTGCATAGTATTGACCAAATGACCATGTTTTGAAACTATTAAGTGCCTACATATTAAATTAAATAATAAAATAAGCTATTAATCAAAAATTAAATAATCTATTTGTGAATTGAGCTAAATAATAAAATAAACTACTAATTAAAACTTAAATAATATATTTGTGAATCGAGTTCATCAAATTAAATGATAAGCTAAAACACTAAGGCTGTATTTAACAGGGCAGACAGAGAGTAGGGGGAACGGGGAGGTGGAGAGAAGGGAGTGGTGATGCACGTGACTTGTGCAAGCGACTCTCCCCTACCACTTTTTTGTCGAGCTCACGACGGAACTCCTTGCCCACGTCATCGTCGTCGCCTTCGTCATCGAGCGGCACTGTCGCCATGGCCTTCCTCGTCGAGCGTCATCGTCGTCGCCTCCGTCAGTGAGCTTCACAGACACAAGCAGCAAGCGTCGCGGACACGAGCAGCGAGCGTCGCCAACGGATGACCCGAACGCGAGCAACGAGCATTGCCTTCCTCATCAAGCATCATTGTTACCCTCGCCTTCCTCGTCGAGCATCATCATCACCTTCCTCAGTGAGCTTCACGGACACGAGCAGCGAGCGTCGCCTTCCTTGTCGCCATCACCAAACGCGAGCAGCAGCGAGCGCCTGTCAGCTTTGCATCAGCAGCGAGCTTCGCGGATGCGAGCAGTGAGTGTCGCCGTCCACGGACGCAAGCAGCAGCGAGCCCCCATTAGGTTTGCGTGAGCAGTGGATGCGAGCGTCACCTTCCTCCTCCTCGTCACCGGACACGAGCAGCAGCAAGTTGCCTTCCTCGTCACCGTCACTGGATGCGAGCAGCAACGAGCGCCCGTCAGCTTTGCTTTAGTAGTGGGTTTTGCGTCAGTAGTGAGCGTCTGTCTACGCTTTCCGTCCGATTTGGGCAGATCGCATTCGGGCGGAAAAAAGAAGTACTGTGTCAACCTTCCTATTTTCCATCCCTCTCATTAAACTATGGAAAATAGCCTTCCCTTCCGCTTTCCATTCCTTCCTTTCTCCTTTCTTCCGTATTAAACACAACCTAATGGATGACCTTAAATTGATTGATAATATTATAAGTTTTTATCATGGACCTAAATTATTTAGGTGGTTTAGGGGTGAATATTCGGTAAAAATCGAAGTACCAAAAACTGAATTGCCGAATACCGAAATGTTAAAAACCGATCCCGAACCGAATAAGGAATTTACCGGTCGTCAGTAAATTCGGTAAATTATTGAATTACCAATTTTACTATTTTATTAATTTTTATCTTAATTACTTATAAACATAGAAATTACAAGTTTGTTTTTCCATGCCTGATAAATATTTTTGCATATGACAATAATGTAAGCAAGATGATTAAGATATTTAAAAAAAAACTAACAAGTTTGTTTTTCCATGCCTGATAAATATTTTTGCAATTGCTGCAAGCAAGATACCGAGAATATTTCCATTGAGCATAATAGCTAGTGTTCCAGCTGCTACTAAAACCAGGCTTGATTTGAGCAATTCAGAGATGAATTTGTGCTTAAATCAAACAGGACTAGTCACAGTATACATCAGCTGTGACTTTGATGATCTGCAAACCAGTTTTTACTTGTACTGTTGTACAGTCATCCAAATTAATTTGTCTAAGCATAACACATCAAAGTTAATTCTAAATACAAATTGATTGGTCTAGAACCATGTAGTGATCACATTTAATTCTAAGCATAACACATCAAATTGATTTGTCTAAATACAAAGTTATCATCAAAGAGTAACATGGATCCCTCTTCATACTCCAGTTCTCATTTTCATATAAGGTTGTATCTGGTCTTTGATATAAATAAGGATATTAGTTCTCATGATCAAGGAGGAATCAAGGCAAAATGCAAACTACTCCACTTTCTTGATGACTGTAGCCGTGTAGTGTCCTCATTTTTTGGTGAAGCATTGCAGCTTGGATTGGCTTTTGGCTGTAGTTCATCATACTCTAATAGCTGCAAACGTGTAGTTTAACACACTGTCAGAAATAACCAGAGGCAAAAAAAAAAATGATAACAAAAGTTACAAAACCATAAGCAGCCTACATATTCTAGGATTTCATCCCTTACAATGCAGCGCATTCTGAATTCAGAATGTTAGATTGTCTTATTGCAATAGTAAGTTGACGAGAATGGTAACTTAAGAAAACCAAGTAATTAACAAAAATTAAGAAAATCAGCTAATACTAAGTCAAACCTTAGAGCATGGAGATCCAGCATATTTTTGTTTTCAGTATGAGGGCCATCCATTGGAAGCAACATAAACCATCTCACTATCATCTCAGTTCCTCGAAGGACAAAAGATAGAGGGAGGAAGCCACCCATTTTAGTATATGTACAGATGGAAATTCTTACTTCTCCATTCCACATGCAGTGAGCAGCTAGAAAGCAAAAAAATAGGTACACACCAGTCTTCTCCATTCCACATGCAGTGAGCATTGAGCAGCTAGAAAGCCAATCATGCCGGACACGATGTACAGAAGAGCAGGCTGAAAGCCACAATAGACAATACGGAAATCATGATTATCAACCAAAACACATGTAAATAGAACATCTACCAGACTATAGGGCGAACTTGGTGAAGCTGCATCAAGATTACTAGAGTTAGAAGTAACTACTTGAGTGGCAAAAATAATTTCCAGTTCCATTCTTCAAAATCTCCTTCATCATTATACTAAATTTCAGCCGTCAAATGTCCAAAGGCCAATCCATTACAATTTCAGCCGTCTTTCGATTTCGCAATATCATTTGTTGATAATATCGCAAATTCTACAAATTCAACTCAAGAAAAAAAATATTGTCATTAAAAATTAGTTTATCAAAATATTCATAACAAATAAAAAGTGAAACAATCATGTTACCCGTGTCAAGTTTGTCACTGTCTTCAAAAGTTTCTTCAAGAGTATTTGAAAATGATAAGTCTTTCAACCAATCTTGAGTGCATATAGGTGCTTCCACCACTTTAGGAGATAAAGAACTCCAAAATGGATCAAGAACTCAACCCCCAGTGCTAAATACAGACTCTGAAGCAACAGTGGAGATAGGAACTGCAAGCACCATTTGTGAAAGCAATGGAAATCGAGGACTGTTTACCTTCCACCATACCAATATATCAAAATCTTCAGAATCATCATCACCATCTTCAGTTATATACTTATCTAATTCTGTTTTAGAATCCACTCCTCCAAATACTGACTTCTTTTTCATTTTTTTCTTTTTTCCTTCTTATTTCAACTTCATAAAAATTATCACTGTAAGTGGAATCAGTACCAGTAGTAGTAGCAGCTTGAACTTGAGTATTCTCTAATGATTGTACTCCTTTTTGAGATGAATTCAGCCGCTTATAGTCATTAATCATCTCAATCAATGCAAGTTTTACATCTTGAGCCACGGCCATACCCTTCTCATGCTCATATAGGGTGCAAAGCTCTGATTCAACATATTCAAATCTAAGTCGTGGATCAAGTACAGCCGTGGATCAAATCAATGCAAGTTTTGAATCGAGGACATGCCTTTTCAAATAAACGTTAAAATCTTTAGTTTCTACAAACTTAAAAGGCAATTCATTCATGATGACCATTTCGGTTAGTGCATTCCTAATACCATCCTGAACAAATTTCCAAACACTACCTGAATAGTACTTATTACTTTCATCATCTGCCTTAAAATTAAGTTCAATTTGTTGCTGACTAACAGTATTAGGATGCTTCTTACATATTCTCACATGATTCCTCAAACCAGAAGTACCATTGGTTTTAGGGTATGCCCTAATCTCTTTTTCACAGTATTTGCATTTTCCAAATACTAAACCTTTTAAATTCATAATATTGATAAAATAATCCCATACCTCTAATCTTGTATGAGATTTTCGAGATCTTTTTCCTTTTAAAGGTCTTATAGAGTCATCAACATATGCAATTTGATCAGGTCCTGTATTCATGTTATCCATTTCCAAATCTTCTTCTTCTAGCATCTACAAAACATAAATTACAATCATCTATAACTATTGATCTATTCATGTAGTAAAAGAAACACTAAAGAGATTATTAAATACTTCATAATAAAAAGTTTGCACGGCTTACAACATAAGAAGCTTATAAATGGAATTTAGACAATTGATCTAGATGATTAATAAGTCACAAGCAACTCTCTTAAACAATATGAATCATAGCATAATCATCTATAACTGACCGACTAATATTTAAAACCTTTGGCAACCATTCTTTGATAGTTTGATATCTATTTGCATATACTGTACTGGAGACTAATAAGTTCGTTCTTCTTCATGCAAATCGTCAGGAGGTGTTAGGTACAAGGGATTATATGAATTAGGTTAAAGGTAATCAATCGGAAATTGTATTTGAGTCAGAAAAGTCCAATAAAGGGATGCATTAATCAAATCTCATGTAATTTTTTATTTGGCATGAAACAGGAACATGCGGAACATTGACTTCAAAACAAAATGAGTAACACATCCTCACAACTGCAGCTGATGAAAAAAAAATCACCTTTTGGGAACGAGAGGAAAAAAAATTGCAAGCACTCAAAACATTTCAAAATGAAAAATTCTACGATCAACATGTACGAGAGCGGACGAGAGGAAAAAAAAAAATCAAACCCTCATCAAGAATTTAGGATATCTAGTGAATCAGAGAAAAAAAAAATCACCTTTTGGGAACGTCCCTTGACGCGATTCACCTGCAGCAATCTCCTTCAGTTGAAACACTTTTCGATCCCTACAACATATATCAAGTGACCGAACAACCCTCAATATCAGCACCAAATGAAAATCACAAGGGAAAAAAATGAAACAAACCAATCAAAGAAAGGTTAATCGAAGCGAAGCCCTAACCTTTTGCCGCCGGAAATCACCTGGGAAGTGGGAACCGTCCTGTTGAAGCTTTCCGGCACAAGGAGTGAAGTGTGAACCCTAACCTTGGATGGGAGCGTTTACGGTGAGGAAGCGGGTTGCGAGGCGAGGAGTGAACCCTAGGAAGGACGGCGAGCAATCCGGCGCGACGAGGAAGGGCAATGATGAAGCTTTCCGGTGAGCGTTAGTGGCAATTCGGGCGGCTGTGTAAAGTTTCGAGCGGTAGCCGGCAGTTGTGTTAGACACTCTTTAGACTTACGCTGCATTTCGGAGGGAAAAAAAATCATAAAAGAAAGGAAATAAGAAGGAAAGGAAGTAATTATTTTTTTTTAGGCCTCGTATTTCGATGGAAGAAAAAAAATATTTTGATCAGTTAACTAAGTTATTGACTTAGTCAAAATCAACCCGAATCTCACCCAACTCAACCCGAATCCTAGCGGTGGCAATTCTGTTCCTGGTGAAGATGGTGGAGAAAGGGGGGAACTAGGGTCAAATGACAATCTCTGCCACCTTACACTAGGGGGTGTGCAAAAAAACCGGCCGAACCGTTGAACCGCGGTTAACCGGTCGAACCGAACCGATCTGGTGGTTAACCGAACCGACGGTTCTTTGATCGGTCGGTTTTTTCCCAGATATAACGGTTCACGGTTCGGGACTTCGCCGAACCGTGGTTAATCGAACCGAACCGTACATATAATATTTATATATATAATATTTATTTATATATATAAATAAATATTTTATATAAAAATCAAACCGGTTAACCATCGATACCAACGGTTAACCGTCGAAAACCAACACTTAACCGCAGAAAACCAATGGTTAACCGTCGTAAACTAACGATTAACCGAGAATATTTATATTTTTTTATCTTAAATTATTATATAATTTTAAATATTTTTTTAAAATAAATAATACGGTTAACCGTCGGTTTTCGGTTAACCGAACCAAAAAATCGGTTAACCGTTGACCGGTTAACCGGGTCAACGGTTCGGGAACGGTTTTCAAATTCCCTGAACCGTTCGGTTCGGTTCGGGACGAAAATTTACTGCACGGTTCGGTTAACCGAACCGTGCACACCCCTACCTTACACACCACAGAAAACCATCGCCCGACCCACGCCACCTTCACCCGCGAGCAGCAGACCTACAACTAGCAGACCTGCAACCAGCCGCAGATCCCGCTCACGAGCAGCACAATCATCGACCGGATGTCGCTATTCGCCTAGCTTCAATGCCGGAAAGCCACAGGCAGCCGCCCGAATGTCGACCGCCTTCATCCCCCATTCGATCCTCATCACCGTAGGTTGATCCATCCCTTTTTGTTGGTGACCCCAATCCGCTCTCCCCCCCATTGTCGATCGCCTTCATCCCTTTTTGATCCGTCCAAGTGGAGGAACGGCTTGCTCAAGAAGGCCTTCGAGCTCTCTGTGCTCTGCGACGCCAAGAACGGCCTCATCATCTTCTCCGCAACCAGCCGCAGTCCCGCTCACAAGCAGCACGATCGTCGACCGGATGTCACCATTCGCCTGGCTCTGACACCGGAAAGCCACACGTAGCCGCCCGAATGGTTCGGCTGAAGCCCTAACAACATGATTTCGATGACAACAACGACGACAGGTGTGGCGACTAATGTCGACGGGGCTGGCGAGAGGGCGACTGCTTCAGATGAGCAGCTGCTTCGAACGAGCGGCGAAGGCGAGAACGAGAGGGGCGGCGAGATCAGGAGGGGCGGTGAAATCGGGAGATGGCGAGTGGGCAAGGAAATCGGGAGAGAAGCGTGTTTTGTTTTGGGCGGCGAGACGAGGGAAAAATCGATTTCCCTCCGATTTGGAGGGAACGATTTTGAGGGAAAGGAAATAGAATTTTCTATTTCCTTCTCTCATTCTCTCCTTTGAAACCAAGGAAATGGAAGGAAAGAAACGTATTTCTTTCCTTTCTTTCCTGATTTCTTTCCTTTGAAACAGGCTGTAGGGTAAGGATAGGAATAAGCATAACCGAGATAAGGGGGATAACACATCATGGCTCACGTGAGATGCGTAAAATAAACTAAAATAATATAATAAAATAAATAAATAATATATATGTATCGATAAATCGGTAAATTACCGAACCGATCAATTTTTTACCATTACCGATATCGAAAATCGAATAATACAAATTTGTCTACCGTACTGAAAACTGATACTGATTATACCGTACCGATTTACCAATCGATAAATTTGGTAAATTCTGAATTATGCTCACCCCTAAGGTGATTATATAAAACTAATAGTTAATCCAAAATCAATAATTAATCAAAAAAATCAATTAATCAATATTTTAGTTCAGGACCAATATATAATTACTCTAAACCGATAAATATAATAAGAGATTAAAAAAAAAACTTATAGTTTAGATAATTGAATCGTGAAGGCCATAATAATAATAATTATTGTTAAATTTTGTTATTATATGTTGATAAACTATGCGAATATATTTTCTTAATTGTTACAGTGCATATACCATTAAGACTATATAACATAAAGTATATTTGGAGAAAGATATTTTGTACCTGATCCAACCTGAAAAAATCGATTTAACCGGGTGGGGGATTAATCAAAAGATATTTTGGGCACGTGACTTATCATCGCATTACCTTATTGTAAATTATATTGATGTGCTCTTTAGAACTCCTAATATTAATCACCTATTTTTGTTTAATTTAATTGATCAAACAACCAAAATGATGAACATGAATTCTAAAGCATTGCTAGCAATATTCTTGATTGCAACTAATGAAAGGATAGTCTTGTCGTGTTCTGCAAAGTGTTGACGCGTGCTGAGCATGCCAAAAAAATAAAAAAACATTAGGCTCAGTTTTTTTCAATAAAAAAAATATTTGGTATAAACTTATTCTGCATACTTCATTATATATGTAAGTCAACCATGATTAATAACAAAAAAATTACTTCAATTAAGTCATAGGCACAAGCTAACATGAAAACGACTTTTATTTTTTTAAAAGAAAGTCAATGATTAGATCCAAAAACCTAATTTGAAAATAGTCGAAGTGCAGCCAAATTTTCTCCATTGTTCGATTCAATTAGGCATAATCCAGAATTGCCAATCATCATGAAAAATCAAGTTGCCGAGTAGTATCTCCTCAGACACTACTGTCGCACGTATAATTTTATCATGCAGTGGTTGCAAGTCAACGCTCACCAATTGCATATGGACCTTGTCAATCATGAAAAGTCAAGTCGCCGAGTAGTATCTCCTGAGACACTACTGTCGCACGTATAATTTTATCATGCAGTGGTTGCAAGTCAACGCTCACCAATTGCATATGGACCGTGTCAACTATATCAGTTATCATCCACAATCGTTGTAGAACACAATATCATATATGTTAAATCAATCCAAACTGAAAAAGTAAACATTCTGAGGTTTGCACCATAAATACGGGAGTAAACATTCTGAATATAAGTGGGAAGAAAAGTCCATCCACCGAGTAGTGGGGAAGATGGCGACCGTTGACAATCCTCCGCCGGAAAGCCCCATCCAGTACAACTACAACGTATCATCCAGCGCCCCTGCTTCTGAACAAATTCCACTTGGCGAATACCGAATCTTCTTGGAGTTCCAGGCGTGCTTTATTGCACTCATTTTGATGCTGGCCTTTCTAGTCGCCGTCACCCAGAACCGGCTCTGGCACTCTAACGGACTGTTGAAGCTCTTCCTAACATCTATCGAGCAACCATTGACAGAATTGATTACCAATACAGTCTTCCTAGTGTTGGCGTCCCCCTACCGCAATGATCTCTACTACGTTTGGGCGGTGCTCTTCATGATCGGCTTCGCTAGCGTCAGCTGCATCTCCGGATACAGCCTCTCCAACACCAACTCGGTGAAGCTATTGTATCTTGCGCTCTTCGTGTATAACTTGATCGTCGCATTTATCATTGGGTTCTACTCCCGAGGTTCCAAGCTCCGGTCTCAACTCTGGGCGCTGTGGAGCCTGATCATGGCGAAGATGATTGAGAGATTCATCAGCTTCCTGGCTGCAGAGCGGGCCTACGGGCTCTCCATGGTCAACTTGGTCGCCGACTATATGAGACACGAGCATGAGCTGAGCAACCCACACGAGGCCAACCCCAGCAATATGCGAGGGTACAAGTACTTGGTCCATGGCGAAGGCCAAGACAAGACTGACATCACGAGTGCCGACTATCAGATGCACCTAAACATTACAGACGAAAAGATTGTGACCGTCGAGGAGGTTTGGGGCTGTGAAAGCGGACTTCTTTCCACAAGCTTCGACCCTACGGAGCGGCTCAAGGAGGTAAGCCTTTCATTTGCACTGTTCAAGCTACTGAGGAGGAGGTTCGCCCACTTTCGATCTGCAGAATCCGCGCAACACAAGACTCATAATCTAGTGTTCAATGGACTCCTCACCGCAGATTTCAGAGTGTTTCGGGTGGTCAAGGCTGAACTAGGATTTCTCAGAGATCTATTCTACACCAAGTATCCCATCATCTTCGGTTGCGGATTTCCAATTTGGAATTTCATAATAATGTTCATGACCCTCGGCGTCACCGCCTGGCTAGGCAAGACAATCTATAGTGACTATCGCATTCCCACAGAAGATCAAGATATCAACTTGGACCAAAAAGGATGGAATCATGACCGCTACATCACTTTTGTCCTTGTAGCCATGATCTTGGCCATGGAGGTGATTGAGTTCTTCACCTACCTATTCTCGGACTGGGCCAAGGTAATACTAACCTGCAACTACGTAAAGCAGTCTTGGCTCCGAGGGATTCCTTTCCTTGACACGATATTTTTCTTTATATTTCAACCGAAAGTTTCTGAGTCATTGAGCAGCAGGATGGGGCAATATTCGCTGCTCAAAAACTACAACTCCTCAAGAGAAACTCTACTGCACACAATTACTTGTAGCCTTTCAGGAAGAAAGCTCGGCCATGGGGTGAAGGAGGATGCGCATACGAGATTGACACGCGAAGTAAAGATGTCAATAATCGCTTCTCTTCGACAAAACAATGGACAACTATGCAATGGTAAGTCATCGTTAGTCAGACATGGAGTGAGCAAGGATCTCAGCTGGGCGTGCAAGCTGCCAACTCAAATCCATACCATTATGGTGTGGCATATTGCAACAAGCTTCTGTGAGATGATACCGCCAACCCTCGACGCCAGCAATAATCTCAAAGATGAGACACTCAAATCCAATAAAATAGTCGCCACTAAACTATCTAAATACTGCGCTTACTTGCTAGTTTTTGGTACAGAACTATTGCCTGTTAGCAGCTTTACAGCACAACTTGCGTTCAACAAAATAGTGATGGAAACTAGGGGTGCTTTGAAAGGAGCAAGGAGCAAGAATGACAAGTACAATAGAATGATGCAAATTGGGGAGTCTGACCAGACACGGATCATAGATTTAGGGGCCAGATTAGGGAAGAATTTGGCATCCTTAGATGAGGAACTGCGATGGATGGTGTTGGCTGACTTCTGGGCTGAGTTCATACTGTATCTTGCTCCATCTCCAAATGCCAATGCTCATCTGAAAAAACTAGCCCTGGGTGGTGAGTTCATTACCCACCTATGGGCTATTTTGTACCATGCAGGTATTCTGGAGCGGCCACCACAACTCTCTGCTTAATAAGTATATGATGTGTGTTTTAATGCTACATGTCCATCCTAGTTCCTTTAAATATTCAGATGTGATCTAAAACGTTTTAGAGATCACTTTTCTACTATTATCATATCTTGTGCAAATTATATTGGAGCGTCTTGTTTATATTATATGTTGGTTGGTGTATTTGATGCTATCTGTTTGAGTCTGACTTAATTTGAGATCTTGGTTAACTCACGTGGTTATTCTTTTAAATGTAATTGTGGAGAGTAAGTTTTGATTATTGATCTCTTAGTATTCATTAAACGTCACCAAACAAAAGATTTAAAATATTTTTATTTTATATTATACTTAGAGTGATTTTGTACCTTATTTTATTTGTAAATCATTTAGTTTAAGTTTTCTTCCGCTATGTCAAACAAGTAAGAGCTTGTATTTTTAGGACTCATTCAAGCAACACACATCACAACCCATAATTGTATATAATACTCCCACCTTCATCTAGTACTCCTATAATGGGATGGCTAACATGAGCATGCTTGTAAAATCCATTCTTTTGGCGACAAGTATAAGTATGCTCAAAGAAGTAGAAGGTAGGTTTCAAGTTATTAACATTTCAAGATCTCTATATCCGTTTTATTATAAACGCATTCCTTGTTCTCTTTGCTAAATTAAGTATTAAAAGAAGAATATTTGGATTAAACGAGTAGTTAGATCCATGCCACTTCAAACCGCTTCTTTATGTTGATATTAATACTAATTATTATTCTTTATACCAAATATGTAATTTTCCATTATGTTTGATTCACTTAAGTTGATTTTTCTTTACTTTGAACTTTATTGTTGATAATACTTAACAAATATAAAATAGGAAAAAATTATGATTTTTTTTACTTTTCTTTATTTGTTATATATATAAACTATTAGTTTGATCATTAGCGCTATATAAAATTTAATCATTAGTTTGATTCTAGTTGAATAAAGGAATAAATTTATTGATATTAAATAATGTTAATATAAAAATAAACCAAATTAAAATTTAAAGTTATTAGGAGATAATGGTAAAGAAGATGTGGAAAAGTAAGAGTTCAATAAGTGAGATAACTAAAACAAATTTCATTAATTTAGAGCTAGTCTAATTGATATATGTTTCCTTCTCTTGACACAAATTTACCACTTTGTTTTGTTCTTGTTTTTTATTAAATACTATTTTTTTTCACTTTTAATCTAAGACTAAAATAAGATATTACAATATAAATATAATAACTAAACTTTTATAGAGAAAGAACCCACGAATCATGTTCAGACAAACCTAGCACCTTAACCAATGAATTGCTCATTAAGCAGGTTATAACATTTAATGAGTCACCAAAATAGTACAATCCAAATAGTTTAAAATGTCATAAATATATTTTTAATCAATATATGTATTATATGCTAGATTTTGGTGGTTTAAAAAATAATAACATTAATATCTATATGTATTTAAGAAATGTGCATCTTTATTTATTATATCAATTATGCCACTCTACGGGTGCTAGTGTCTCATAAAATAGTTATTACAGTAGCATTGATATCTAGTTTCTCACACTAGGTTGTCTTATCCTATATACTTTTTAATTTAGTAAATTGTAGCTATTTTGCTTATAGTAATTGTAGTTTGACAAATTTTTTCCTTGTCACTAATTAAATCAATATTCTTTTTACCCACTGTGATTTCAATCAAGTTAACACCACCTCCATTTCTCCAAGTACCTCCAATAGCTAAGAAGCAATTTAGAACTTAGCTAATAGCTCTGAATTTTAGAGATCAATTTGCAAAGAATCTACAATTTTATATGCTAAATTTTTAAGCATAGAAATGTTATATGGTACAAGGTATAATTATTTTAAAATTCAAGGGATAAATTATGAAGTAATTTTTTTTTCTCATTTTACTTTATAAAATATTGCTTCCCTTCCTAATGTGTCAAACTAAAAGGAAAGTGCCATAGATATAGTTTATTAAAACACAAAATAGGCTAAAGCAATTTGTCACTAGAACCAAATGTCAGCAATGAAAGAAGAAGAGGGATCACAACCATAATGATTTTTTATAAGCATTCTCGTGAGAAATATTCTTTAAAACTAAGGATAAGATCATGAAGAATTAACACCAAATGACTAGCATATCCCAGAGCAAATGTGTTACCAACTAAAGAAAATAGTATAATCCATGCAATCATGTTAACCTTTTAGAATCATCGACTATTGTACTATTATTTACTCTTCTACAATTTTTCCTGATCTCTCCATTGTTTCCAGTTAACACCCCAACATTTCCTAACTTGATCATCGACTTTGAAAACTGTTCCAAGAAAAGCTTTGGGTTCTCCACATATCGCATTGCTAGTCTGCTTGTGAGATCAGTGAAAGCTAATTGTTGATCTGAATATAGGACTACCTTCCCCTCAAGCACAGCTTGATAGAATGAGCTGCCTAATATGGAGGTAGAGTTTAACTCCTGGTTCATGAATACTTTGGGATCTCTACTTACGTTATTGAATGTTATGACTTTTGGAGGACACCTTTGTTTAAGGGAATCGAGCAAGCTAGGATCCATTGTTGGGTCTGGAAAACCACTGCCCTTGAAGTTGTAAAGCCTTGAGATTAAGAATAAGCAGTGGCAGAATCCAAGACTATGAGCACCTGCAGTAGTAGTAAGAGATAAGCCAGCATTGTCATATTAGCAAGAGATTCAAAATTGATATGCTAAAATGGCTGATAAGTCACCTAATAAGGTTGTGAGATCGAGCAAATCAAGGTTGATGGTTTCGAAGGCAGCTTGAGCAGCTTGAATAGAGAAAGATGGAGTAGGGAGATGGACATCAGCCATAGTAGAAACAGTGCCATCCCTCCTCCCTGTAGGAACAGCATACTCTTCTCCCCCAACTAATGCAACGCCATCTCTTGTGGCCACTGCAATTATATCTGCACAGGACACGACTCCACTGCACTCCTTCTCCACCTCCTCTTTGATCTCGTCGATCAAATCCAATCCCCTCAGTGTCAGGTTGGGAGGAGCCTCTTTCTCTGCTATGTTGTCGTCAGTGCTGTCAAGAAGGATCGATGCATCACATCCCTATACAGCGCAGCATGCAAAACTAGTTAAGCGCCACAGGAAGAAGAAGAGAAGGGAAAAGATGTAAAATCTGAGATTGACGTACTCTGACAAAACAATCGTGGAAATGTAGGCGAAGAAGGCCGGCAGGAATCGAGGGATCTTGCTGGAAGTGCTTGTGAACTACCCGCTTGATGATGAGCTCGGCTCGAGGGCAGGATTTTCTGTAGAAGTTTAGTTCCAGCTCTGAAAATGAAACGGCTGCACCGTAAGCAGCTATTAGTACAAGTAGTAGCAGGAAGTGAGCTAAGGAGCGTGCTGCCATTTCAGACTAAGATTTGTGTGCTTTGTTATGTCAAGAGCTAATGGCAGAAAGTAGCAGCAAGGCTTCAATTTCTGTTTTTCTTTCTTTAATCGGATTCCTTTGAAGCAGCAGCTGGTGGATTGATTGATAGCTTCCACTTTACTTCTTGCTTCAATCTTGGGATGCTTCTAATTAATTCCATCTCGCTGTGGGAGTAGTGTGCACATGGATGCTGGAGCAACTTGTTTCTCTAATCTAATTCTAATATATTGAGGTAGCATTCATTTGGAATTCAAAATTGATTATACTACTGTAATAACCTCGATTTGTGGACGACAAATTTCGCCCTTTGCATTATTTTATTTTGGTTTTGCAATGCTATTAATTGACCCATTGACCTTTATAGCATAGTTTTATTGATTCTATTCTATGGGAGTTAGAAATAAGAATATATTTGATAAAGAGCTACTATCGGGAACATTGATAATTTTTGATATACTTTATCTTTTTTTACATATTATAATTTTATACGGAATTTGAATATATAGACAAACCATGAGAAAAACATGAAATGAGAATAACATGTGTATATCTTCTATCAATGGCTTCAGGATGGATTGCAGCAGATGGCCCAAGTTCCCGGCATGGACGGAAAATTGGAGACGAGAGTCTCCCCTTTCACTAGGGAAGTACATCGTGAAAGATGCCTATGATTTTGATCCAGTTCAATGGTGGAGATATGGCTGAATATCAATTTATTTCCTCATCGAAACGTGGCGGTAGAAACCTATCATTTATTGTGAAGAGTGGCAGAATACAGAGAATTACAAAGAATGAATAGAGACTACACATGCCAGTCAAAATCTCACTCCCTTAGACTACGTATATCAACATATCTAGTTGATGACAGAGCACTTCTTCCTGATCTCTCCTGCAGAACCAGTGAGGACGCCAGTATTGCCCATGTTGATCATGGAGTCCCCAAAGTCCTTAAAGAACTCTGACTCATACCCGTAAGCATGCTTTTCGACATAGTTCTTTGTGAAGGGGTTGTCCAGGAGAGAGGCGTCGGAATGGAACAGGCCTCTCCTCTTGGACACCAGCCTGAAGTAGCTGGTGTCGAAGGTCCTGAAGCTCCCCGGGTCCATCTCCACGAAGGTGACGGCGTCGTTGGGTTTGCAGATGGTCCTCAGCTTGGCCAGGTAGAACCTGTCCAGCGTGGGGTCGACGTCTGCCAGGTTGGCCTTGCCAGTGAAGTTGTAGAGCCGGTCATTGAAGGCGGCGCAGTGTCCGATACCGATCGTGTGCGCGCCTTTTATTTGGCAAACATGATTTTTCAGTCTTTTCTAAAAGAACATTATATTATATTATATTACAAGTAAATTTACCTGACAGAACAACAAGATCTTTCACGCTTAATCCTTGGGCTTTAAACATTCCGATCAAGGTAGAGATGTTTGCAGTGGGTGGAGGCAGTTGCTTGGTCTCATTGGCTATTGATACCACGCCATCCTTCCGGCCGGTCGGCACCGCCCAATATGGCCCTTGGCTCTGAAAAGACAACCATTAATCAGAACAAACTACAAATTCGATAAGGTTTGCTGCGTCTTAACTTAACATATATATAGAAATAACGCAATTGTTCCTACCAAGACCACTGCATCCCTCGCCACCAGAGCAAGGATATCAGCGCAGGATACAATGCCTGGGCAAGCCTCCTCCAACTTAGCCTTCACTCTGTCAATAACACCGTAGCCTCTGAGAGAAAGATTTGGCTTTGCATCCTTCTCAGCCACGTTTCCTCTGGTGGAGTTGAGTAAAACTGAACCATCGCACCCCTGCATGAGCCAACTACATTTCGCCCACTTCCCTCCAAAAGAGAAAAATAAAATTGAAACTTAAATTTGAAGTGCCATACCCTCACGAAGCAATCATGGAAGTGCATCCGGAGGAGAGGCGCGGCAAGGCTGGGGGCGACTTTGACGACCTTGGCTATCTCCTCGAACACAATGGCTTCGACATTGGGGCATGTCTTGCTGTAGTAGCCAATGCTCAGGCCTTGTGCTTCAGCTGAGTAACCTGAGAGGAGAAAGGAGAGAGCCAAAGTGGCCAAGAGCATCGAGAGAGATTTGTATGCCATCAGGAAAAATAAGCAAGGCTGATGTCTATTAGATAGGATAGCTATGTGATGGTGAAGTTTAAAGGAATTAGCAGCACTTATATAGTGCTCATCGAGCCTTCCAGCTAGGCCTTGGGCGGCTGCTTCTTTGCTTATTTCTTAATTTTATTATCATTATCTCACTTAAATATCATAGGAATATTCTAATTGTATACCAAGTTGCGTGTGGTAAGTCTGTGTGTAGTACGAGATAATCCAAAACTTTCTTTTGTTTATGTGAAAGATTTGACTTAACTATCTAGGATATATTAATAGATAGTTCGTAGTACATGCATTTCTACTGAGTTAATTTTAAGCCCAAGTAAAGAGCATTGACATCTTTGCAATTGTGTATCCTTAAGAACTCCGCATTCGCGCATCTGCATTCTCCTAAATTAAAATGATCCTGCCTAAGTTGACGAACAAATCTTCCCTAGTAGTTTCAAACACTAATTGTGGAATGATTTGATCAAAACTTTCAAGAAGGTAACATTCTTGGAACTGGAATTAACCAGCATAACAATTTAATATACTCTTCACGAAGAAAGCATAATCAGAACAGTTCTTTAAAAGTACTTGTTTTGTTCCAACTCTTCTGCATGTGGCAAGCACTAAAATTATGTTCATAGAAGACAATAATTGAATCCAATGAATAAAGCATCATATATTTATAGTTGACTGCCTGTCTTGGCAAGTTTCAGACTAACAAATTCTTCTCTCACAAAATTCAAATGCAATTTATGCTTTTATTTTGTCTACTGTGCTTCTGATTTTATGGTTGGTTTTCTTCAGACAAAAAAATGATTGATTTCTGCATTCTTGTCACTCTCAGTTAGTTACCAAAATCTTTGCGGCTAAATCTTACAATGAGAATTTTTGGAGTTACATCAGGTAAAAAGAAAGGCTCTACTTAAGCATTGATCTCGTCATGCTTCTGGGAAAGCTTAAATTAATGTAGCGTTTAATATGTTTGGAGTATCCGATTGGTGTTTAGTTCTTTACATAGTGGACTTATCTAAAAATGAGATTGAGACGTGTCTTAAGAAGTTGCTTCATTTCCTTCTAAAGCCTTAAGTACTACATGCTTTTATATATTAGAGAAACGAAAGCCTCAACTACTACTTGCATTGTTTTTTGAGTAGGTGAATTCGACTCTCAAATTGTAAAAGCAAGATAATTCATGAACAAGAGTCCATTGCAATTGTCTTCAAGTAACACATAATTGAGATATGGCCTACTGATGATCTAAGATGCATGAGACATGCAAAAGACAGCTACTTGTACAGCTCTGGTCTGATCTAATCTTTTTGGCCTTTGTGCTTTGTGTATACAAGAATTGCATGTTAGCTATCTGCTGTGACATGTTGACATGTTCCACTTTTTCTGTTGGCAAACAGCAAAATAACTCAAAATAGGAAGTCCAGAGAGCTTAGAAGATAGAGCTTAAACAATCTGCTGACCAGGCATGGGTACTCAATTCGAAGTCCATACTTTTAGCTAATCAATCAGAAGCAATGCCATTTAAAAATCTGTTTGATTTAAGTGGAAGGCTCAAAGGTAGACTATAAGCTGTTAGCCTACATCTTATTGTTAACTTTGATAACAAGATGCCTGATATGCGTAAGGATGCCAAGATGCCTTCTTTTAGAGGCCAAGAGGTGGAAGAGACAGATCTGACTGATTTTACTTTAGCTTGAATTGAAAGACTTATCAACCTCAAGCTTTAACAAGTTTTCACCCTGGTTGACCCATTTCCCATTCAATGATTTGAATCTTTGGTTTTCCATAGGCATGAATTTCTAGCACAAGAAGAAATTTTCAAGAGGGATTTTAAGAAAAGGAAAAGGCACCCTAAATTACATCATGATTCGTATTAAGCCAAAAGACAGCCACAGCAAAGTGGTAAGAGTGGCCCTGGGTACAGAGTTTTGTGATATCAAGATTAGGTTGGATCACCACATGCACGCATGAATCAAATCACATGACACAACAGCACCCCGAAGGAAGCATCTTAACCTATTGATTTATCATTTGTGGGATCAACTGATTCGTCATAAATTATACGTAATGCAAATGACTCAGCTAAAGACAATAAGATTAGATAGAGGTATGAAACAAAAGGCAGAGGTGGGTGAAGTAGGTGGCAAAGAGGGATATGATGACCTGCTTGACTGCTATGAGATTCAGTGTTTTGAGTCTAACTGCAACATTAAAATAGCAGGGCAATTCGCTCAACTGTCGGCACTTGTTAAAGCAACTTGTAACACCATGTGTTTTGTTGCTGGCTAGTAGCTAAATTTGTAGTTGCTTTCTCTGTATCGAACACGTAAATATCAGACAAGTTTTGCATGTCTCAATGATCATAATGATATGGCTGTTGATTTTCAATTTTTTTTTTTTTGCTGGATTGGAATATATTGAATTGTACATGTGTCGCTTTTCCTAGCAAATGTACTCTACAGAGTTGAGGTGTAAATTGGTGAAGCCCAGCGTAAGATAAAACTGAATACTCCAGGTTGTTTTATGTTGAAGGCTATACATGAGGCATATCCATGGCTGGTAATCCTCCAGTTACAGGCTACAAGTAAAATACGAGGCCTGTTCCAAGCAGAACATGCTATTCTAACATAAGAACACCACCTGCAATTGCCAGATCCCTAGGGTTCTTTATCTTGAGAGAAAGAGAGAGAGAGAGAAGCTGCTTAGTTACTGTCCCAAATAAAAAATTGCTTGTGAAGCTTCCTTTAGCCAGTAGAGCTGTATTTCTGGACCAGAAAAGCCTTGTTGGCTGCTTGCGTTACATTTTGGAATGGATTTATGAATTTGTGAATTTGTGAGCTAAAACTCAGTGTCACCACTTTTACTTACATTCTTTCACTTTCAAGATATCGGAATGGATTTATGAATTTGTGAGCTAAAACTCAGTGTCACCACTTTAGCATCCTATGATGAGTCTTAGTCATCCTGATGGATTCAGAATCCAAAAATATATGGGGGGTAATATAATAAAAATTAAAATTTATTTAGTATGGGAAATTAATTTTTTTATACAATATGTATTAATATTTAATAGATTTTAAAATTTGAGTAAGGCATTTACCCACACTCCTTGCGGCATTTGTCGCCATTATATGTTAGATTATCCGAGGACAAACCAGCACTGAGTCTATCTCATACAAAATCATCACATTTAAATCCATCTCATATTAGACCAACACAATCACAATTATTAGATTGATTGATGTATTATCATCTCGAGAGCCTTCACAATAAGAGAGGAATAGTATTAGTTAGTACAACTGAAAAGGATTTTTGTTCTTAATAACAAAATTTTAGGATCTTTCATTCATTGAGGTTATGCATGTTAGTTTCATAACTTTGAACACAATATAAGATTTGCTTGCTTAGAACACATCTACTACAACATATATACTTCTTAATTATGAATTTTACTAACTATAATAAATATATATAATAAAATATGATATTGCAGGAAAATAGGAGGTAGCTATGTATATTTCACACGAAGCTAGTTAAGCTATAAATCAAACGATCGATACCTATTATAAAATAAAGAAAGTCAAAGGTGCCATAATTTACGTATGAAGTTTCCTTTTTTAAAATTATTGTACTTTGGCTCTCTGACACCCTACAGGATAAAAATTCTGTTGATAACGTACGTGCCTCATAATTTAGTGCCTCCATCACTCATCATGCACGTTAACTATAGTCAAATTGATAAATCTTTTAATCATTTGCCCGTATCTAGGGTTTTGATTGATGGAAACCAACTTGCAACTTCTCTCGTAGACGTTTACTTTCGTCATACTGGAATTCGGATAAGTTGGGCCGCAGGTTTGACTTAACAACCCATGAATTGCAACCTAGTCGCCAAGTTCTCTTCAACATCAAGTTTCAATTTTTGGCCCACAAACTCGTCCCTATATATTTTAGGGGCCCAAGTCTTATACATTAAATTAATGATACTTAATATTTAAGTCTAGTCATTATCTAAATGAGAATGAACATTTCTTTTTGTCAATGGGCTCTTGCTTGAGCACAACATTTACATAATGTGTCTGACAGAAAAAAAAAAATCAAACAATAATGAATATTGTCTACGCCAAGATGAACAATGTTGAGCTTCTACATATTTTTTGAGGGATCAACTAAGAATAGTAGCTTATTGAAAAGAGGATAAATATAGATTTGTAGATTATTATGTTATATGTTTTATGAATTAATATTTTAACTTATTATGCGTTGTTAATTATTTAATCATGAACTTATTTATTTTTGTGTTATCTTACATGAATAAGCTCTAAAGAAATATATGACTATATAAAGTTACTTGATGGGATAGATTCTTAGGATGAATGCATATTTGATATTTAATATATCGATCATATTGTATTTTAAAAAATTATATAATTTTAAACTAGATAATTAATTTTATTTAATGTAGAAGAATTGTTGGCATGGGGAGCAGTTAAGAGAAGTAGAAGATGACTAATGGTGATCGGTGAATGCTGACTTATTGACTTAAAACTCATTTTACATCTTTACAATTGACATTATTGACTTATGTGTGCACTATGAAATACAAACTGAATGAATTTGCATATCAGCATCTTTATATGCAACTATTTTCAGATTTTGCCAACTTGCAGTGGACATGTGAAAATTTAGCAATTAATTTTGTTGGTTTTAGTTTTAGTCTCTTGTGTAGTTAAGAATTTAGATACAATTATCAACAAGAAGACACACAAGGAGCTAGTTTTCGAAAATAAACTTGAATTAGTTTGATGTTTCGGGAAAGACTAAAATTTTCATGAGGTATTTATTAAAAGTCTAAACGAGAGTTAGTCGAGGAGATTAAATAAGAGAAGTTTCAAGGATCGTGTGACTCTTCTAGCTTAGTATTTTGGCTTAATTGTTAAATATTGTGCTTTGTATTTATCAATGTTTTAATTAGAACAAGCAGAAATAGTTTCTATCGTAAAAATATTGTGCTTTGTTTGTTCTTGGTGATTGACTGATTCCAAACCTCTAGATCAAGATGAAGGAGGACCATGAATGAGGTAGGTAGATAGCAAGGGAAGAGCGAAGAAGATACATGTCATGACATTTGACTGTGAGAGTGAGAGATCATTAAAGAGAGATGCATGCCGTGGTGAAAGTTGAGGACATGAGTGGTTGGAATTGGAGGTGAACAAAGCCTACGATAAAGGTAAGAAAACTGACAAGGAAGAGAGGGTGAGGATGATCGTAACATTGAACCCCAATTGGTTTTTTTTTCCTGGTCTTTTCATTGATCTTATTTTTCAAAAGTAACGAAAAGAAAAAAAAAAAAAAAGTAAAGGAGAAAGAAATTTGCATCTAATTATATTGATTTTTTTTTTCTCGATGGATCTATTACATAAGATTCAATTTTCCTTACATGACCAAGTAATTGATGAAACTGAAACTTCATCTCAAAATCTTGATTTCATAAGTATCTTTACTTGTTGAACTAACCGTGTAACGTGACCAATTCATTAAAATATCTATTAAAATTATACTGAGATATTAAAAAAAAAAGAAATTCTTTCAAAAGACAGCCAATACCAAGATATTTTTTAAGAAAAGTGATAAATAATTTTATTTAAGATTTAAAAGTAGTTGTTAATATTTGAAATTAGATTTTTCAAGTTGTAAGTTAGGAGGAAAGACTAATTTGCTTATAGATAAGAATTTAGTTGTGAAGTTTACCTGCCGTCCATAAAAAAATAATTAATTTTCCTTTTAGGGATTTTAAAAATCTCTGTCTCCATCGTTGCGTCATATGTAGCCAAATGGATTAATCCAGAAGGGATTGTTTTGGCCGCAGAAAGAATCCATATTTGTCAGCTTCTTTAATTCCAGGCCATGTTGTTTAGATAATTAGAAGACCACCCTCATAATATACTAACAAAAATGCAAAAAAGGGCCTGCAGAATTATTCTTGGTATCGTGAAGAAGAAGAAGAAACAATAAATTTTTGGAGAATCAAAATTCAAAAGGAAGCAGGTTGTGTGTATCTCATATCGGAAGCAACTGATATTCTCTTTACATTTATCCCCTTGAAAGTATTAATAATATATAAGTGGATAGCCAATGAAGAAGACATCTCTCTACTCTTCCCCGCTTCCTTTTCACTGCTGTATCATCACTTTAATTTCTTTCATTCGCATTATTCTTATCATTTTTCTTGACTTGGCGTTAAAGACAGCCTACCAGATACAATTTCTAGGCCCAATATTAATTTGACATAACAATCAGATTCTTCTTCTTCTTCTTCGAGTTCGATACAGCAGCCATGGCCAGGATAACAGACACAGTAAGTACTCTTCTTTTTTTCACTTTTAGTGCATCGTATGCTCTTACTAAATTCATATTGCTCGTTTTGGAAGAATCCTTCCGAGCTCGCATCGGTGAAAGAAGTGATACCAAATGATTCGGAGACGGGGATTCCCGAAAGCTTCGTTTCCGTGGATATCGATGAAATCAGGAAGAAAGCCGATAATGAATTTTCCAGTTCCAGCCCACGTGTTGTCTCGGTACGCTTTGCTGCCCTGTTTGCTCTACGATTTCTTGTATTTTAGGGGAAAAAAAGTATATCTATAATTTCGATTTTGGCATCCAAAGGTGATGAAGAAGAACCTCTCGAGGAAAGGATCGCCAGTGGAAGGAGATCAGCATCGCATAATTGGTGAGTCAGCGAACCCGGCCGGCGGAGGTTTCCCATCGTTCGTTTCGTTTCGCTTTAGACGGTTGTCATTGGAGCGGGCCCGTTGTTTTCTTGCGCAGGTAAGTCCGATGCGAGCGAGAGGGCGCATCTCACCGTACAAGTGGCGTCAGGCGGAGAAGCTACGGCGGTGTCCCTAGCCCCGGAAGCAGAGCGGTGGAAGGCGTGGAGGCGAGTCGGGACTCGGCGTCCTCCGTCGCCGTGGCTCGACCCCAGGCGAGTCGTAATCGTCTTCGCCACCTTGTAAGTGACCATCATCTAAATTCTAATAAAATATTTCATATTTATGTCCCGTGAGTGATGGGTCGCCTTCATGATGTTGAATCACGGTGGTGATTCATCTGAACTTATGAATTATAATTCTACAAATTGTAAAAGGGCTATAGTTAACAACAATTACTGGAGCAGGTCAAGCATGGGAACACTGCTGCTGTTGTATTTTACACTCTCCATGGCCAAGATGGACGGCGGCAATGTTGACAATGCCTGACGACTGACGATGTGATCCTCACAACCCCCCCAGCGAATAGTCTTCACAAGGATACAGAAGATGCATGCGTATGAACAGACAGAAACAGTTGTTGACAGATAGTTACATAAGAGACAGAGTCTTCCTCGATTCATAGATAGGTTGATAGATGTATAGATAGATTGGAGATTCGTGGAAGAGAGAGCAGAGACGTGTCTATGTGTAGACGAATATTACTTTGCCACATGAATCTGTTTCGGTTTTTGTGGGATTGAGTGCTATTTTGGATTGTTTTTAATCTCTAAATGTACAACCTATGGCCTAATAAGGACATTAATAAAGAAAGTGCAACACTGCTAAGCTAAGCCTAATGAATTTATGAGGGTCTTGTAATAACTCAGGTTATTTTAGGGTTGCTTAGCTATTATGACGATGACCTGTGCAAGAAAAGTTCAAATAGGTACTAGTATAAAAGCTTATCTTCAGTTGAGGATCTTGTAACAACTAATTAGAAGCATTACAAGTATGATAGTTTATTAGGTTTGCTTTGTGGAGTTGATTAGTGAGATTTGGGATTTATTACTTCTCTGTGGATGTGGCTGTGCCCTCATTCTCAAGTCGGTTTCTATTATAGGTCAATTCTGTTGGGAAATGATCCTTCGCTTTTAGAGTTATTATTGTGGCAAGATGTATTTTAATAAGTCCGTGTAGGTAAGGAAGCCCCTGACCGTAATTTTAGGATCTAAAATGCTCTCGAAGTGAGCGAATGTGGTAATTAAAGCCTTGAAGAGCATAGGGATGGTAATTGAATTTAAATTTCTTATGCAAATTATATTGTCTATTAGTTATTAAGCTTGTTTCTTTTATCGACCTCAGGAAACAACAACTTCCAGAATTCAGACCCATAAGATTAATGTCTTGTTTTTAGCGGAGGATTAGTGACAACTTAATTTGATAGAATATCGAAATGGCGGATCTACGTATTGGCCAGTGTGGGCAGATGCCCCCACTGGCCAATTACCAATCTTAATATATATATATATATATATATATATATATATATATAATATTATATATTAGTTAATCAATTGCCCCCACTAAATTATCATATATGCCCCCTCTCCCTTCCGCTTGATTGCAATTTGCGACACATGCTGCCATGGAACTAATTCGTTTCGTGTGAGAGAAGATAAAACAATAAGTCAAATGCCCTATTGGATAGAGTAGTGGGCCAGCAGCGTTATAATTAAGTTTCATGAGAGAGGGTATAAAATTATACCCTTGACTGATTGACTTACACAGTTAGGCTAAAAAAATATTTTAACCTGTTGCGCACGCTTCTTCGAATCTTGGAAACCTTTTGGACTGTTCATCTTCTTCTCTTTTGGAAAATTTCCAGGCGGTGAACTCTCGGCTCTCGTCTTCTTCTTTGATGCGCTTTCCAAACTTGAATCTTTGTCACTTGGCTTTCAACCTTTGAACTCCTACCCTTCATCTCCGATAGTTGATTCCAGATTTCCAGTGGCCAGCGTGTGGCAGGTAACAGCTCTTTGTTCTGAAAATTTTCACCAAGAAGGTGTTGCAGCCTGCGGTTGTTATCTCCTCAATCCTCTCGGAAGCAGGTCCATCTTGCCACTCTTGCTTTTTTTATCCAAAATTTATAGTTGATGATTATTTGTTCAAGATGAATATGCATTCATGCTTATCACTTTATGGAACATGATATTCTTTGTATGCATATCATCTTCTAGGAATTAGAACATTTAATAAATTTTCACAATGTTTTTTCAAAGTGTTTATGCTTATGTTTCGAAGTGTTTATGCTTATATTTATGTTTTGAAGTGTTTATGTTATACAACATTTATTGACCAAATATTATCATGTTTTAGAATGATTAGATAAGCATTATTTGATGCCAAATATTGCCATGTTTTATAATATTTTATATATTTTTTTATAACAAATGATAAATATAATGTTATATACTAAATAATTTTTTTTATTATTTTTGAATAGGATATGGATAAATTTCTTAAAAGAAAATCTGTAATAGATAATGAAGAGCGTCTTAAGGAAAGAAATTGTAAAGCCAAAGAAGAACCATCCAAGCAATCACATACTGAGATTAATATAGAAGATCTTCCTGCTGATCCAGGATTGAGAATTAGAATGTCTGAATATCATCCTAATGATCGAGATAAGATACGAAGAACATATTTACAAAAGGGACCATGTCAACCTCGAAAATATGATTTTCCTCAAAAGAAAATTGGAAATACAATCAGAAGATTTTGTCCTTCTTGGTTTAATGAGTATGCAAATTGGCTAGAGTATAGTATTTCAAAAGATGCAGCTTTCTGTTTATGTTGTTATCTCTTTAAGCCAGATTTAAATAATCAAGGAGGTGGAGATTCTTTTATTACTGAAGGGTTTTCAAATTGGAATAAGAAAGAAAGATTTAAGATACATATTGGTGGTCCTAATAGTTCGCATAATCAAGCTTTAAAAAAATGTTATGCCTTGATGAAGCAAAGTCAGCATATAGAAACTATTTTATCCAAGCAATCTGACCAAGTTCGAAGTATGTATCGCACTCGTTTAAGTGCATCAATTGATTGTATAAGATTCCTTTTGCGCCAAGGTTTGGCTTTTCGTGGTCATGATGAGTTTGAAACGTCAAATAATCAAGGCAACTTTCTTGAACTTCTTAAGTTCTTAGCTGAGCATAATGAGTCAATAAGTAATGTGGTTTTACAAAATGCACCAGAAAATCATCAATTGATTGCCCCTGATATTCAGAAAGATATTGTAAATGCTGCTGCACAGGAAACTACAAATGTTATACTTAATGAGATTGGAGATGACTTATTTGCAATTATTGTAGATGAATCAAGAGATATCTCTAATAAAGAACAAATGGCAGTTGCTTTACGTTTTGTAGATAAAAAAGGAAGAGTTTTGGAAAGATTTCTTGCTATTGTACATGTTAGTGATACAAGTGCTATATCTTTAAAAGTAGCAATAGAATCTTTACTTTGTAAGCATGGGCTAAGCTTATCAAGAATTCGAGGTCAAGGTTATGATGGTGCTAGTAATATGCAAGGTGCATTGAATGGCTTAAAAAGCTTAATTCTTAGAGAGAATTCATCAGCATTCTACATTCATTGTTTTGCGCATCAACTCCAACTCACACTTGTTGCTGTTTCAAAAAATGAGATTCAAGTTGCTTCACTATTTAATTTAGTATCTATTTTATTGAATATTGTTGGAGGCTCATGTAAACGTGTTGACATGCTTCGAGAGAAACAACTTGCCAAAGTGAAAGATGGATTAACAAAAGGAGAACTGAAAAGTGGTTGTGGTTTGAATCAAGAAACTTGTTTGAAACGACCAAATGATACTCGTTGGAGCTCACATTATAATACACTGATAAATGTGACTATTATGTATTCTTCTATCATTGATGTGCTTGAGATAATTATGGAAGATGGTTTAAGTTCAGAGCAACGTGCTGAAGCAAAAGGGCTTTTAGAATCAGTGCAAACTTTTGATTTTGTATTCACCTTGCATTTAATGAAAAATATTTTGGGTATCACAAATGAATTATCACAGGCATTACAGAGAAAAGATCAAGATATTATTAATGCAATGACATTAGTTAGAATTTCTAAACAACGCCTACAAAAATGAGAGACAATGGATGGGAATTCTTATTAGATGAAGTCTCTACATTTTGTAAAACTAATGAAATTGATATTCCTGATATGAATGCAATATTTGTGGCAAAAGGAAGGCGACGTCGTGAAATTCAACAAGTGCTTAATATGGACAAATATCGTGCTGGATTATTTTATGTTGTTTTAGATCGACAACTTCGAGAACTTGATGATCGATTTAATGAAATAAATACTGAATTACTGTTATGTGTGGCATGTCTTAGCCCAGATGATTCTTTTTCAGCTTTTGATAAGCAAAGATTAATTCGTCTTGCCCAGTTTTACCCATTTGAGTTTTCTGCTATGGAGTTGATTGTACTTGAAAATCAGCTTGAAACTTATATAATTGATATGCGCACAAGTGATGAATTCTCAATAATAAGAGGAATTGCAGCCCTTGCAGAAAAGTTGGTTGAATCAAAAAGAAATATTGTGTATCCATTGGTTTATTTACTTGTGAAATTAGCTCTTATTTTGCCCGTCGCTACTGCTACAGTGGAAAGAGCTTTTTCTGCCATGAAAATAGTCAAAAATAGATTACGGAATCGAATGGGTGATGGTTGGATAAATGATTGCTTGGTCACTTATATTGAGAAAGATATCTTTGATACTATCGACAATGAATTAATTATTCAAAGATTTCAGTCAATAAAAACTCGTCGAGGGCAGTTGTAATATCTATGTAAGTATCTTCAAACTTACAAAGTTTTTGTTTCTATTTATATTTTACTTTTTAGTATAATATTTTTATTTTTGTATATTATATTGCCCCCACTTAGCTGTGGGTCCTGGATGCACACTGAAAAGAGTAGTTGTTGATTAATGTACTGAAAAAAACCAGTTTGACTTTCAGGCGGCACCTTGTCTTTCTCTGGCACAGTTAAGAATACTGGCAAAAGGACAGCGAGATGCTACCAATCTGTCATTTTGATTTTTTTTTTAATTAATTTGGTAGAAAATTTTTAAAGTTTTATCTACAGTAAGAAACTGTACGTCGACAGTAAAAGAATAATAATTTTTTACCTTTTCATTGGGGAGAAAATTTTTCATTGTACCTTAATTATGGAATTAATTCTGCGACTTTTTATATGAATTACACAATACTTGAAGTTTTTTCGATTCAATATGTTTAATGATATATATCTATTATTCTTTCCTGCATTTGATCTTTAACATATATTTGTTGATATGTCTCCTCTCATGCTTCCTTTCTGCTGCCAGATTTTTCTTTTTTTTTTTTCTTATCATTCCAAGTTTTCTCTCTTGTTTTTTTTCCAAAATATTTTTTCAGCCTACTGTGAATTGTAACTTATTTTCTATTGTTTTCTAGCACATGTTGATGCAAGCTGAATATATATGTAGACCTTTGATGTTATGGTGGTACAACTCCAAATTTAGTTGTATGATACTCTCTGTACAAGTTGATTGTTGAATGACAGATTTATTCTATTCATTATCCTGCAAGCATGTTTCTGATTACTATTGATGAATGAAAGCCATTATGTCTAAATATGATATAGGAAAAAAAAAATCAAAATTGAGTTTTCACTCTTATCATTTAAGAAATTCTCTACTTTTAACAAGATTAGAACATGGATAAAGTGATTTTAGAAGCATGTGGCAATTTCGGGATTGATATATTTGTTTACATCGGAGGTTAGTCACTCTTGCCAAGGGTTCAGAATATGAGAAATTTAAGGCATGTGATAAGAAACTAGAAGGATCACAATATGGATGTTAACTTTTAAATAGGGATGAGCATTAATTGATAATTATTAAATTTTATTGATTTTACTGACGGTTTGATAAATCGGTAATTAATAATATGTACGGTAAAGAAATTCATCCTATTCGGTAAAATTTTTTTAATTCAGTAAATTTACTAATTTATCAAATATATATTAATTTTTTTTATTTTTACATTATGGTATGGTAAATTTATCTTTACCTTTGGGTAAAAATTTTACCATTACCTTTGGTAAAAAGCGATAAATAATAGATTTTAATTTAACATATTATTGATTTATTTAAAAAATATATAATAATAACAAAATCAGTAATTTTATAATCGATAATAGTAATAATAATAAATTTTTTTTAGTAAATTAATAATCAATAAATTGATAAGCGGTAAATCGATAATTATGGAATGCTCACTCCTACTCTCAAAACAGATGCTAAGTAGAAACTTGAACAGCTAAATTTCAAAAAAAGTAGACTTTCCTGTGAAGAACGGATCATGAGAGAGACAAACCCTGCATGCCAATTTCTACACTCTTCTTCGTAATGAAGTTGCCATTGATTTTAATGTGCCAGAACAAAGTGGGTAGAAGAGGGCAATGCAAATGTCAGTTTCTTCCCCCTTGATGGAAAAAGAAATCGCATCCTCCATCTTCTTATTGATGGTCAACTCTGTTATGAGAAGATGCCGACGACCTACATTGATCATTTACAAGGGCTTCTTTGGCAACAAGTTCCACAATAATAATATTAAGCTAAACAAGGCTATTGTGAAGTCCCGGTCCGATGTGGTCAACGAATGCGCCACGTGGACTATTTTATTTTCTTCTTCGTCATCATCTGCACGTCCGCCGTGCTGGTTCCGTCCGTTCACCATCATGCGTACGCGACCACCGTCGCCGGACCGGACGACCACCGGCAGGGAAGGGCCGCCCGCCCTTGCCCCTCAGCTTCATCGGCGTCCACCTGACGCCGGTATCCGACGAAGCTCCGCCACCCTCTCATCCGCGACTCCGTCCGCCCTCGTCGTCCCAGCAGCTGCCGCCGGAACCTCCATCGATGGAGCCGCCGCCAGAGGGGGAGGAGGGAGAGGCGGACCGCCGTCCGCCGGGGGAGCCTCCTCGCTACCCGCCCGAGCGCCTTCGCTCCAAGGGCTCTCCGAGAGTGGGGGAGAACCGAGAGAGGGAGCACCGGCTCCACTCCGTCCCTTTTGAGGACGTCCCCTCATCGCCCGTCAACGGCCGCCTGCCCGCCGCCCATGCCGTAGCCGCTCACCGGCTTCGTCCTTCCCATCAGCTCCACCTGCCGCCGTCGCGTCGCGTCCGTCTTCTCCTGCGCCTCCGCGCGCTTTCCTTCACGGGGCGGAGCCGGGTCGCTGCACCCGCGGGCGCCCGCATCCTCCTGGCCCGAGACCCGCTGGTCCACGGGCATCACACCCTCCCCCGGCCGATGTGGACGCTCGGCGTCCGGCTTCCTTCGGCCTCGTCGGCGTCCCGTCGGGCGCCGGAACCTCCGCCGGGACTCGCTGGGTGCTCGAGCGACCACTGAAGCTTGCGCGCCCGTCAACTCTGATCTCTTCGCCCCAGCCACCTGCGCCGAGCCCTCGAGTGGGATACAGGGCGCTCGCCGGGCCCTTCCCTGATCGCACCCCACGACGCAGTCGCCGCCCGAGGAAGGAGAGGCGGCGGACGGAGCACCTGCTCACCGCGCCGCTTCCGCTCCAAAAGCGTCCCCAGGAGCCCGTTCCGGAAAAGGGGAGGCGGCAGACCACCGTCCGCCGCGACTCTGCTCGCCCGCCCTCGTCAGTCGGCGTCCAGTCTCGGGAAGGCGGGAACTCGCATCCGCCTGCGTCGCCATCCAGTGCTCGGGAGGACGACGCCGCCGCTGGTATCTTCGCGAGGGAGGCGCCTCCTCGTCCTCAGCTCGCCTCTCGACCGCCTCCGTGGGAGAGCTCACACGCCGCCTGCGCGACGCCGGCCGCCCGTGTGCTGCCCTGAGCATGCATGACACTGGGCGCTCAGTGGGCCCTTCCCAGGTCCGGCTCCTCTCTCGCAGCTTGGCTCGCGTCCGGTGCCCGGGGAGCTCCACGCGTGGAGGGGACGGCCTCCGCCGTCCGTCGCCTGCTTCATCTCGGAAGAGGTACTCCGCTCGCAACCGTGCTCCGCGGCTTCGCTTTCGCGCGCACACGCCGACGGCGACCGAACCCGGATCCTCCGTTGGGTTCGACTCTCTGTCGTCGTCGGGAAGGAGGAGACGCTCCGTCTTCTCCTTCGGTCGGCTGACTCCCGGCTTCTCTCTGCGCACCGGCAAGGTCGCCGAATCCTCTGCGTCCTCTGATACCAAGTGTGAGGTCCCGGTCCGATGTGGTCAACGAATGCGCCACGTGGACTATTTTATTTTCTTCTTCGTCATCATCTGCACGTTCGCCGTGCTGGTTCCGTCCGTTCGCCACCATGCGTACGCGACCACCGTCGCCGGACCGGACGACCACCGGCAGGGAAGGGCCGCCCGCCCTTGCCCCTCAGCCTCATCGGCGTCCACCTGACGCCGGCATCCGACGAAGCTCCGCTACCCTCTCATCCGCGACTCCGTCCGCCCTCGTCGTCCCAGCAGCTGCCGCCGGAACCTCCATCGGTGGAGCCGCCGCCAGAGGAGAAGGAGGGAGAGGCAGACCGCAGTCCGCCGGGGAGCCTCCTCGCTGCCCGCCCGAGCGCCTTCGCTCCAAGGGCTCTCTGAGAGTGGGGGAGAACCGAGAGAGGGAGCACCCGCTCCACTTCATCCCTTTTGAGGACGTCCCCTCGTCGCCAGTCACCGCCTGCCCTTCGATGGGACGCCGCCCATGCCGTAGCCGCTCACCGGCTTCGTCCTTCCCATCAGCTTCACCTACCGCCATCGTGTCGCGTCCATCTTCTCCCGCGCCCCCGCGCGCTTTCCTTCACGGGGCGGAGCCGGGTCGCTGCACCCGCGGGCGCCCGCATCTACCTGGCCCGAGACCCGCTGGTCCACGGGCATCAGAGCTATCCTCTTAAGAACAAGGCTATCGTCTTAAGCAATTATCCATGCAGTTCTCCTGGAGACAATCCATTTACCACTAGTGAAATTGAAGCAGACATGTGATGTGTTGTGTGGTCTAATAAGACCCCAAGCCCTGATGATTTCACTGTCCAGTTTCTCGACATAATGCCATCTTTTAAGTTCTACATGGCGATAATTTGTACAAGTTCAATTTCACACACATTGCTTCAATCTCCAATTTGTAATCGGGTTACAACTCATAATGATACATTCCTCTGAAGTACATTACATTCAACCAATTTTACATGAATGTCCAAATGGTTCAAATACTAAGGTTTTTCTTTTGTTCAAAAGAAAATTTCCAATCAACCTCTCACTGATTCTCTCATTGACAGATTGTATTCATTAACTTCCAGATGGATTACATGAAGCAGATTTGAAGTACATTTCTATGATTTTTTCTTGTGAAAAATCGGTAAAATATCCTTCCCCGACTTTGAATCCCTCCTTTGATGCAAGTCTCTGGACTTCGCACTGTACCTGATCTGCTCCTGAGCTGCTTGGATCCAGCAGATTACATGCCACTTCAATGCAACTCGCTCCATGAGCTAGAGCCATAGCTTGCACTAATTTAAGTCCACCACCTCGCCCACTTACCATCCTTGCAATCCTACGAACAGCTGCCATGTCGGCGCACCAGACCGGCACATTATAGTTGTCGACCCAGTGTGTCGCTCCAACAACCAAAACACCTTTTGACGGTGAAGGTTGAGATGGCCCTGCATCAGGCTGCAGAGACATCTCTATTGTTAATCTGCCCGTCCATTCATTTCCCGTTGTATTTGGTTTGAAGTAGCCAAACTCCCTTCTTAACGAATCAAGGGTCCTTCCCCCACCATGAGCTGCTCCATATAGAAAAGTTGGCACTGCTCATCCAAAAGATCCTTTAAGGAATCAAATTTTAATAGTACAGATGAAAATATTGACAAGCCAAATTGGGAAATGCAAACCTTGAAGCTTATCCCCAATCTCAATAGCCACAGACTTTGCAACAACAGCTGCTTGGTCTAGGGAAGCTTGTCCTAAAGGATGGAAGCAGATATGATCGACGACACCCAGTCGGGGATGGCTTCCAGAGTGTAATTCAAGATCAGTAGATTCAAAAGCTGCTTTAACCATGTCAAACACTGCATTCCTTAATGGGGTTGCATCAAACAATGAGCTCAATTGAGAAACAATTGTATATCCAACTCGATTGTAGACTTCATCATTAAATTTGTTGATGACAGCAGCTTTTGGATGTGCTTTAGCAGCTTGCTCAATCAATTCTAAGGCAGCAGCATTTCTGCTTTCAGATATGTACAGCTTGCAACAAGTGAGCATAGCCTTGTGCATCTTTATCAGGGTCCAGTTACTTTGCAGATAAGAATGTAGATAAATTCTGAGGGCCAGAATTATCCAATTACTATCTATAAGAGGTTTGTGACCCGGATTGCCCAGCAAACCGATAGATCGGGTTAGCCTACATTAACCTGCATTTCAAACATCTCCACTCCAAGAAAATAGTATCTGCAATTTGAAACTCAAGAGATAAATAAAGGATGCCACAAATTTCCTTGCTTTCTTCTTGTCTTTATACACAAATATGCAGTTCTAAATTTTAAGAGAGGATATATTTTTGTTGAACCATTGATTTTCACATGGAGTAGAAAATTAGAAGCGTGCCAAACAAAAAAAAAAATCATATCAATAAGCATGGATTATGAGCTTGCAAAAAAAAAAAGAGAATGGAATTCATTACCATAATTAAGAATTAAATAAAAGTAGGCAAAAATCTAACAAAAGGGGAAGCGCCAGCACCTAACTAACTAAGAGGGAGGAGAAAAGTAGGAAAGCCAATAAAAATAAATATATATGGTAATATATGTTATAGAAAGAAAAAAAAGATAACGTAGCCAAAGCTCTTATAAGAAGAGGCGAGGCGGCTGCAAAGAGAAAAGAGGTAGGCCTGGGGAAGGGACACTCTCGGCACAAAGCAACAAGAGAGGAGGGCTGGAGAAATCTGGACAAAAATTTTGGTTTTTGGAGAAGTATGCCGAGGAAGTGAAGCAGCCGAGAGCAAGGAGAGAATAAAATTGAGAAAGAGGAGAGGAGGGCTGGAGAAATCTGGACAAAATAAATGGCAGGATAGTTGGCGAGAGGAGAAGAGAAGAAAAATGAGATTTATGCTTTTTTAAGAGAAAGAGAGTGTGTGTTCTCGGCCAAAAGAAAGGAGAGGCTGGCTAGTGAGATATACGCCTTCTAAAAAGAGAGAGGGGGTAAGAGAGGCTGCTGTTGGGAAGATTGGTCCTCATGAGCAGCAAGACTAGTAAAAGAATTAGTAAATTCTGAAACAATAAACAGAGAAGAGGGAAGGCAAAAAATTTCTCATTTCAGTTAAAACATAACTGGATCTTATGAAGCTAAAAAAAGAAGAGAAAAATAGTTCACGCAGAAATCGAAGGGAGCAATCAGAATCTATATAGGGAGGTAAAAGAACAAACGTAAAGCCCACCATGAAATACAAGAAAAGAGAGAATTTTTGTGACTGGAGCTCACAACCATGCTCAGATACAGTGCCTAGTCGCCAAATCTCTTTGACTTACTGCTTCGCTGTGAACCTTCCACATATCAAGAAGTGAGGCATTACCTTAACCAATGCTCGCAAACAAACTGAATCGTGGCGCCTAGTCACCGACCTTCAATTTTTGCTGACAAGTTCGCAATTGTCTTGGTTTGAGGCACCACAATGGATACGCAAACAGAACCCTGGCTCGAGTGCCAAAACCTAAGCCAAATCTGTCTTGAATTTCATCCTAGTCTTGCCACTAAAACAATCTCCATGACTTGATATTAAGCTTTCCACTACCACTAGTGCTCTACCATATCCACTCGCTATTACTTGGAAGCTACAATAAAAAAGAGCCACGTTGTTCTATTGCGTCATCCACCTCCTCATCAGAAACCTCCCTCCTCCCTGCCATTAATCACCATTCTGGGAGAAAATGATGAAAACTAAAATCTTCACCAAAACTTAGAACTGACCACTCCACCGGACATCTCTGTCATGCTGGAAAGCTGTGCAGCTATTTGGTGCTACGATCAAAACTACCGCTGCTGACATCATTGCCGTTATGACTCAGAAGTAGCCCTACCACAAGAAAAAAGAAAAGAAAAAAGAAAAAGGAAGACAAAATGAATGTGATACAACAACACATCTGCTGCCTTTGGATCACCCCAACTCAGCAAACTATTATTTTCTTGGCCTCGTCCATTTGATTCAATTTAATACTATGACAGATGCTAGTTCCATTCAGCAGCCCCCCTTTGATACAACTCAGCAACAAACTAAAAGAGAAGAAATGAAGAATAAAAAGGAGAAGAAAATAAAAAGAGATAAACAAAAGAAAAAAAAAGAGAAGAAGAAATTCACCAAGAAATGAGGGAATTCCCAAGAATGAAATGACGAGGGAAGAAAGTTGTTTTGGTCGGCACTCAGCAAGCCATTCTAGAAAATTTATATCCAAATTAAATGATTATCTATAACTCAAATGTTCATTCCTTTGAAGCCAAAGTCAACAAATATACACAAGCTCTTCCCAAGTTGAATGTCTAATTCTAAAGTCTTGGTACGACACAATATAATATTATTTGGGAGATGCGTATATCGATGCTCATCATCGGGGCATAGCACCTCAACTCAGCAAACTATTATTTTCTTGGCCTAGTCCATTTGATTCAATTTAATACTATGGCATAGATGCTGGTTCCACTCAGCAGCCCCCCTTTGATACAACTCAGCAGCAAATTAAAAAGAGAAGAAATGAAGAACAAAAAGAAGAAAATAAAAAGAGATAAACAAAAGAAAAAAAAGAAAAGAAGAAATTCACCAAGAAATGAGGGAATTCCCAAGATTGAAACGAAGAGGGAAGAAAGATGTTTTGGTCAGCAAGCCATTCTAGAAAATTTTATATCCAAATTAAATGATTATCTATAACTCAAATGTTCATTCCTTTGTAGCCAAGTCAATAAATATACGCAAACTCTTCACAAGTCGAATGTCTAATTCTAAAGTCTTAGTACGCCATAATGTAATATTATTTGAGAAATGTGTATATCGATACTCGTCATCGGGGTGTAGCTCCTTAATATGGTATTGTGCTTATAGTAGCAAAGCTAAAGGAACAAATTCTAAATTAAATATGATACTTACAAGCTATCAAGACCGAGTATCTTAAATTTAAAATATTCAAAAGTTATCAAGGCCAAGTATTTCAAAACTCGAATACTCCTAAATCATCAAGGCTAAGTGTTTATCAATACGAATACTCACAAGCTGTCAAGACTGAGTATTCATCAAATTTAAATGCTTATATGCCATAAAGGCTAAATATTTAATCAAACCCAAACACTCATAAGTCGTCAAGGCTGAGAATTCAAGTTCAAATACTCACAAGCTGTCAATGCCGAGTATTCACCAAATTTGAATACTTGCAAGTTATTAAGGCTAAGTACATACCAAATCTAAAATACTCATAAGCTATCAAGGCCAAGTATCTCAAATTCAAAATACTCAAAAGCCACGAGTATCTCAAAATACTCATACACCATCAATGCCGAGCATTTACTTAAATTCGAGTATTCACAAGTCATCAAGGTTGAGTACCCAAATTCAAATTCAAATACTCACAAATTGTTAAGGTCTGAGTGTTCATCAAATTTGAATATTCAAAAGCCACCAAGTATTTCAAAATATTCACAAACTATCAAGGCCGAGTACATACCAAATGTAAAATACTCATAAGACATTAAGGCCGAGTATTCATGAAATTCAAATACCCACATGTTCTCATAAAATTAGACATCCATCGACAAGACCTTCTTTGACTAACAAAGATTGCTCCAAATTTTAAGCCATATATCACCATGAAATTTATAAATTACTTTATTATCCAATTATGCGATGTTGTCCATTACTTATATAGATCTCTTAATCAAATGTGTCATAATTTTAGAGATAATTGATGATGAGTGATTGCGCTCTTTAGCAGCTAGAACCCATTAAATAAAAAGTCTTATTATTATTATAATGTGAATTTGAAAAAGTCATACTACATTAAAAATATAACACTTTTGACCCACAATTTTACTGAACAATTTCATTAAAAAAAATACTGAGCTCTCACTATTTTCTTTTTAGCGTACAAGACTATCCAAAATACTTGCTGAAGAAAAATAAATATGTAGTTATTGAAAATGATAAAAGAACAAAGCATTAAACAGTTGCAGTGAATAAAAGTTCAATGGACTTGATAAAGATTTTATTTCATTGAGTTAAATAGTTTATATGGTAACTATTGCTCATATTCAAGCCCAATAGTCCGAGAAGAACCTAGATGTGGAAGCTAAGATTAAACACATAACATACCCTCACCCTAACTGGTGGATACTGTATATACATCAATCCACTACTTAGTGGGAGCCTGAACAAATTCTTACCATTGCAGAAACATCAATCTTCTCTGAGTAGTGTGGTTTTGAAGGTACAGTAAAGTACCATTGCTCAATATTTTGATATATATTTGCACATATACATATAGATATACCCAATGCATACAACAGAAAACAAATAGAAGAAAACTTATGTAACATTTTTTTAACAATGGAAATACTAGTCAACTATATAAAATTGTTGAAGATATAGCATATGATTGATCATTAAATTAGTCATAAGCAAAATTGGACAAAATATGAAAAAATATATATATACTGTGTTGATGTTAAAAATAATTTATACATAGAAAAGAGATTTTTATCCATAAAAAAATAATTTTGAAATGTTAACCAGTGCATTCTTAGTCTACATTCAGCTGGACAGTTTTATGTGAACCTAACCAACTGAATGGTGTGCTTTGTGTGTCTTTTATCAAAACGTAAAATGTCAAAAATTGTACAAATCTTATTGATCACCAAAAAGGCCGGATCAAGGGCCTTATGGTCATTTGGTTAGAAAGCAATATGTAGGGGCAAAAAGAAAAGTCAATGGTGCTCTGCTACCCTTTACTTCTACTCCCCTCGCTCAACTGCTCTCTCGCTTAGGCTACCCTGAGTGTATTTATTGAATCCTCAAAATATTCTAGTTTAATAGAAAAACTTGTGTTGAGGAATTTCTGATGCACTGTCAAGAGTTTAGCATGCGACTCAGGGGTAAATGTCGCATTTCTTTCTTCAGTTGTGTTTAGTAGGACTTGAGAAAACTTTTGATATTCATATCACATATTGTCTTGGTTATATTGTTTTCTCAATCATTATGTCTAAGTACAGTTTTATATGAGTAAAATAACATTTGTTTTGTATCATATAATTTATATTTATAGACATACTCATTTTTGTTATATATTTCTACTTAATATCATAGCACAATATGTTTACTCTACTCACTAGCACAATAGTTTCCCCAAACACCTTCTAACTTTTCTAACTAGTTATCTTTCAACCAATAATTTTAATAGTTTCCCCAAACACCTTCTAACTTTTCTAACTAGTTATCTTTCAACCAATAATTTTTTAGCTAGAAAAAGCTAAAAGCCCCAATAGCCCCAAACGGAGCTTGCATGAGTTGGTGAGAGTGGTGACGGAGTGACGGCTGAATTTTGCTTGTTTCAAAGTTAATACGTCTCTCATATTTTGTTCTCTATTCTTTATGCACAATCCTTGTTGATTTTTATATTTTGTATTAAATTTATTTTCTTTTTAATGTCGATTTTCATTGTTAAACATTCTCATGATCTAGGTGCTATATGAATTTTGTTTTATTTATGATTACACGATTGAACGAAATGGTGACATAATGCAAGGCCAGGTACCCTCTTGATCAATACGCTTAAATATTATCAGAACATTCGTAACTTTTAGATTATTTTTTATTTTGAACTTGTAGTTAGCAAAAGTATGCCCAAATAAATTCTTCAATTTGTTTCAGCTGTCAGAATCAGTTATCAATTTTCGCTCAATTCTTTTAAAAAAATATATTAAAAATAGCTGAAATATGTGTCATGTGTAATCTATCATGTTGTACATAAGTATAATGATCACTAAATCAATTACTTTAATATCGTTATGTATCATAATGCAAGGTTTCGAACTGACAAGATTAATTTTATTTCATATATGCTACCGACCACTATGTTGTCTATGAACAGATTTTACTTCTGCACTTCACGTGTTAGCTTCCTTCTAGTGTATTAGTTAATTATTATTTAAGTTGACCAATATGCATGTGTGAATTAGATATCAATTGGACTAAAGATTAACTTAGAACGCATTTACTATATAACACAAGTTGCTTGGGTATAAACTAGGCCCCAGGTTAATTCTACTCATATCAAAACCCAAATGAGTTACAACCATACTGTGGTTGGCTAACCACCTAGGGTGAGACACTATAAACTATTGTTAACATAATAATAATAATAAATAAATAACCCAACAATTTATCAAAACATTTTGTACAATAGTTATAATCATCAACTTATAAAATATGTATACTATATTCATTTTAAAACCATATCACCATAAAATAACCACACAAATCCATACCCAATTCAGCAGAATATGGTAAAATTTAAACAATCGTTTAACATACCAAACCAAAACAATTTCAATTAATCCAAATACCAACATAAAGATTGACACACCCAATCAGTCAAAAATATCAAATCTAAAACCATAATATAATAATATCAAAACTACAGTAAATGTGAACACTTATCCAAAGAACTATTTACATCATCATAACATTAAGTCCATCTATCTATCTATAACATGTCACTATAATATCCATAGTCACCACGTGAGTAATCTCTTTACCCCAAAACAAGGAATGGTAGCCTAGATGGATAAGTAGGAATTACAAGATATGCACATGAATCAAAGTAGCAGAACCATAACCAATACCATATACATAATAAAATAACTTTGAATGATGATATCCAAATACCAAAACATAAAATCAACACAATGTCATGTAATCAAGAGTCAATGACTATAACTCAACTCTATTACGAGCCTAGACTCTTATCAAGAATGTTCACACGATGAAACAACTGTATAACAACAACCTAGAAGGTGTAATGTCCAACACCCAGGTAACCTCAGGACCATCCTTCGGGACCAATTAGGTAACCAAAAGACCCTATAACCACAAGTACAAACACATAGTCCGCTAGCCCATAGGGCCCAACACTAGCTTCAATCAACCAATCTGAAGATCATAAAAATCCACGGCATGTACCATATAAGTATACATCTAACTGAATAATGTAGTAATGTACCATAACTATAACAATGTATAAATCAAACACATCATTTAACATAACCATACAAGACAAAAATCACAAGCCCATAAGCACATATCAATAACTATTTTACTATATTAACATCACATGCTTAAACTGGCAATTCGTTTAAGTTACCAACTATATAGTGAACTTAACTATATCCATATAAATAAACAACATGATATGGTACTATCACAAAACTCATGAAACAATCAATCATAATCACATGCATGTATCAATGAATGAACTATACAAGAGTACAATCATGTAGAAGCAAACTCAACAAAAGAGAACAAGATGTCATGGCATCTCAACCTTACTTATCAAACATTTATATTATTAGTACTATGACATGATTGCAAAAATAAGGAAATGATTCTTACCTGCATTGCACTGACTTCCAGTACATATGCAACTTTCAATCCTTCAACTGCCTTGACTAGTCTCAACCCAAGTATCATCAACAATGTCATATAACAAAACACATCTCACTACAGACGTCTCTAACCTCCCCCACTTCTTTATTAATAATGAATTTCAATTAGGTATACACATACCTATGTAAACCCATATATACGTGTTTATGTATATAAATCCTTTATACATTACCTAATTATATAATTTATCATTTAATTATCCCAACACCCTGATAGACACTCATGCAAGAGCACGCCAAAGTAGACAAACAAAATACTAGACATCCTAACCCTAACTCTAGGCCCTTATTTATAGAGTTTCACTACTTAGCGAACTGGGTATGACAAATCAACCCGGATCCACTTTATTAATATCCTATTAACAATATTGGGCCCGTAACAATTGCCCCCTCTCAAACTAGCCTTGTCCTCAAGGCTGTAAACTTTGTCTGGAGCTTTTTCCAGGATCCCAAATTGCTCGATAAATTGTTGAATCAGCAACACCAAGCATTTCAACCTCAAGCTTGACAGCTTCATTAACTACTTGTTTGTCAAGTATTAATTCTTCTTGCTGCTCGTGCTTGACAATTTTAGCTTCCAACTCTCTAGTTTCTTTAGAAGTTTCAATAGCTGTAGTAGAATTGATGCAAACGCCAGAGACTAGTTGAGAACCCTTTGTTACCACTTCTTGTTTATTGTCTTCAATTTTATATTCTTCTTCTCTCGGTTCCTGAATATCTCCAATAGTTGGAATATCAGTATCCATACCAACTTCGTTTGAGGCTCCTAATGGGTTTTCAACTTCAATTAGTGTGTCTTGCTTCTCATGTATGACTTCAACTTTTGATTGTGTGGTCTTATAGATACTTGCATTTGCCAAAGGTTCAGGCAATGCGATACCAAGCACATCTTCATTGTAGCTTTTATCAAAGATTGTAGTTGTATGAAAATTACTAAATCTTTGTATTATCTCTTGTTTTAACCTTTCCTAAGAAAGATTGAGAATTTGCCGTCTTAACCCTTGAATCCAATCACAAGCTTGCCCCTCTATACGAACAAATGCCATAGGAAATTTATAGTTATTTGGCGTACCTTTAATGGTGAAAAAATATTCAGCTTGTGCAATTCAATCTTCTGTATTAGTTCTGTCAAATCCTTGTAATTTCATGCAAATACGAGTTTTCCAGCTATCCTCCATGGTACTTTGGTTCTGTGGGTAAGTCTGCCCATCGATAATCATTTCTGCACTTTCTCGCCTTTTCTTTTCCCTAGCCAACTCTTTAAGCATTGCTCTCATCTCATCTAAAACGTCAAAACGACGATTCATCTCTACATAATGTTGAGCAACCTCGCTTCTCGTCATCTCTTCTCAATTTTTTTCTTTTTTACTCCTTTTTTTTACCTAAGCTACAAAAACTTCAGTAGCGCTGCACCTCCCGATCTTGCCTTCAGCCCGTCCGTCTGGTGCTCGCATCGTCTGTCAATCACCACCCGTCGCCGGCTAGGGTTCCGGCAGAAGAGGCGGGCGGAAATAAGAACACCCCCGCTTAATGTAGACGCCGCTGCAAGCTTCCTCCCCCGAGATCACTAAAAAACCAACGCTGTGCTACAATACCGGTGCTACAGTATCAGCGCTATAGTACCAATGCTACAGTACTCGCGCTACAGTACTGCCGCACCCTGATGCTGCTACAGTGCTCGCTGCTCGCACTGGCAACGTCGCCGATAGCAGAGTTGTTGTTGTACATTCGCCTTCTCCCTAGGGTTTCGATTGACTCCTCCTTAGGGTTTCTTTGTCGGCTTGATCAACGATAATAGATCCACCGATTATATCTACTACCGACAACGGAATTTCTTCCGCCTTTATCCGTCGCCGGACCACCGATTTCCCTGTGATTGATCCGGCAGGTCGGACCAATTGATAGAACTGTGCAAAGCACGCTAAAGTAGACAAAACAAGATGCTTGACATCCTAACCCTAACTCTAGGTCCTTATTTATAAAGTTTTACTACTTAGCGAACCGGGTATGACAAACCAATCCGGATTCACTTTATTAATATCCTACTAACAATATTGGGCCCGTAACACACCCACTTAATTAGCATGGTCATTCTATCATTCATCTAAAATTGTTAAAACATGTATTTACTCACATTCTCCATCCGTGTACATGTAGACCTGTATATAAGTATGTAAGTATGTATACACTAATATACCACCATGCTAAATCATATAATTATATAGGAAAAGAATAGGGTAAGTCATCGTTACCAAACAGTTCGTCGGAAAGATCCAGGCGGCAGCGAAAATTGGGGGAAAACGGCAAAATCGAAGCTGCAGGCTAGTAAGCCCACTCCCACCGGACGAAAAGGTCGTCGGAAACCGACCGTGACGCACCCGAAGGTCGGCGCAGCGGCGCGTGCACACCCGCGCAGATGATGAATGGACGCTGCTAGAAGCCTCCCCTGACACCCACGAGCCGCTGGAGACGAAGAGGAGTCGCCGGCGTTGATCAGCGACGAGTCAAGGCAACAGACGAACAGGAAGAGTGACGTGCAAATCGAAGAGAGAGGGGAGAGCAACCGAGCAACCGAACTAGGATTCGCTCGTTCGGTGATTGGTTTTTTATCATTTCTTTTGGCTAAAAAAAATTGGCACTTTCACACCTGATCCCAGAAAATTTTAATATTTATAAAATAATCCTTGCTAGGGCCACACAAACATATAAACAAAGGTGCAAAGGTGCATGTATTGGCATTTGGTTGGATCTTATCATGTAATGCTCACGCAAGAGTGACAATTTGTACACCAAATATACCTTTAAAAAAGAAAAGTTTCATCGATACTATCATATTTATCAATTAACATATGTTAAATAATTTAAAATGTCAAATATTATTATAAGAATGTTATAAGATATGATTAAATGAAGGAACAAAACTTTCAATTAAGTATCAATGCAAATAAACAAGTAAATTTATTAATTAATAAATATTTTAACATATAATTCTGAATAATTTATCAAACTTTGAACATGTGACATATTCGATTTAGTATCACATGAAAAGTGAGATAAAAAATAATATGGTATATAAAATTTAGTAAACATATTAGCATTAACTTGAGATTAATCATATTTAAATTTAGCAGGGTGTTAAAAAATATTAGAAAATTGATAAACCGTGGTCAACTGATTGAATCGAACCATTCCGGCTATCAATCAAATTGATTGGTTCAATTTATGATCGATTTTTTAATGTATATTCTATTCGGTTACAGTTTGAGAATGAATTTATCCACCAATTAACTGAACCGACTATATATTTATTAATATATATTAAATATTTTAAAATATATGAAAGCGTATATAAAAATTTAATTATTTAATTAGTAAGTTAGGCCACTATACCCTAATCAAACTAACATTACACACCTAAAAGGCTAGATCAGACTTATCTAACATTTTAACCTAATTAGATTTGCAATTTATAAGTTGTAACCCAATTTGTGTAGTTGATTGTTTAGTTTTATCATTGTAGTTAGATTGTTATAAGTTGCTACTGGCTTGTTATATTATTTTTAAGTTAATTTCACTGATTTGGTTTTGAAATTGTATTACTATTATTAAGTAACAATTATGCACTTATTTGGTTTCTAAATTTAATGTTTAGCGTTTGGTTATTTTGTTATTATTTAGTACTTTAAAATCACTAGTTAACCAAAAATCAATAGTTAACATAACTAAAAAAATCTGTTAACTAGTTTTTAAAATTTGAAAATAGTTTTTAATATAGCCGAATCGTTCAAATCAGTTTGAGATAAGATTTTAGGTCACTTACTCAAATCGTGAACACCCCTAAAATAGAGTAGATGAGTTAAGCAAGGTTAATTTGCTTGTTAGGTTAATTTGTAATAGAACAAATCAATATACAAAAATTTAAATACTTTGTTAAATAAATCAATAAGTTCCATAACAACAAACAATAAATTAAAAGGAGAGGTAGTTAGTTCAACTATAACTTATCAAGAGTCTTTGAGTTTAATTTCAAAGCAACAATTTGTACATATTACAAGAAAACTATTTATTATTCCTAAAAAATAATTAATTACCTTGGAATATTATTGTTATTGATATGTAATCAATTTCTCATATAATTAAATTACTCAATTCAAGAATATTTTCATATAAGTTTTCAAAAATTACTTTAAATTATTAAATCATTTGATGACAGTAGTGTTCTTCCAGCAACGTTCATGCATGTTATTTCACTATTTTACTACTTGTTTGGAGAAATTGGAACAAGTGGATTTGAAAGGTAAAATTATGGTTTCTTTTCTCTACTTATTACCTTCCAATTGTCATGATGTGGTGAATTCTGTTCCTAATTATTCCGCACCTGTTTCTCAGGCTTTTTGTTTGATTTGTATCCATGATTTCCTCAATAATACAAACCTAATTTAACCTCCTAATTTTTTTTAAAGAAAACCATAATTTTAAAGCACTGTTTATATTACTCGGAAGATTTGTTAAAGATTAACTATAATTTGGTAAACAACTTGGTAATCTCCCATCTTAGTTAATCTTGTAAGTTCCAAATGTGTTGTTTGATAAACCAGACGAAGTTTATTAGGTACAAAGTTAGAACACAAACTGTTCTCCCCGAAAGAGATAAACGGTGAAGCTTCAAGTGTGTGAACATTGAAGGACGATCGATCTTAAAGTTTTCTTTTCTCTTATCTTTTTTTAATATGTGGCATGAAGATTCTGGCTACATCGAGTGCAGGGTTTTATCTCCTTCTACAAATGTTATTACTGTGCTATCAATTTGGTCTCGACCAGATTATTTCCCATTAAATATTGCATGGATGGCAATTCACAGCACTTAACGCTAAGGGTTAGTGTTTGGCTCTGTTTTTAAGTTGATTTTAAATAGTTTTTAAATAAAAAAAATAGTTAAAAAATTATTTAATAAAAAAAATAAAAGTGGCAAGAGCTGTAATTTAACAGCAACTTCTGCTTCTCAAGAAAAACACATTGATACTTGCATAACCTAAACCACTTAGTAAAAAAGGAAATTGTAGACCGCGGGCAACCCTACATCGGTACTAAAAAAAGACAAGTGCTTCCTTGTTGCACGTTCTTCATAAAGAAACCTTGTGAGCCCAACCTTGCTTCCTGTTAGCCTCACATCCTGCTGGACTTGTTGTCTGTATTCCTCAAAGCTGAACTTTTTGTAAATGGCCGGCTGTGAGTTGCTCTGGATCACAGTTTCCTTAGAGGGGCAAACAAAGTAGGCAACCGAGAACCTCTCCAGGTGTGCATTTGACACTACCCTGTGCTCCACGCTCTTGTACACCCCATTGCTCCACGCCTGCAAATCCACATACATATCATTTTCATGTCAATGAGAATTCTGTACCTGGAACTATTTCGAAGAGTTCTGTACCTGGAACAGATCGCCTATGTTGATGATTAGCGTGTGGGGGTTGGGTTTCACTGTGAACCATTTGCCTTCTTCAGCTGCAGGCCGACGACTTTGTCCTTGGAGAGGATAGTGAGGAAGTCACTGTCGGTGTGAGGGACTAACCCGAACACTTGGCCAGGGAGTGGGCAGGGAGGATAGCGGTTTAGTCGAAGGTAGCACATGTTTCGTGTGCAGTTTTCTCTGATGTAGGCGCCATCGCGTCCCAGTCCGTGAGCCAACGCCTCTACTAATTGGTTTGACAGCTGCGATAATGTCTCAGACAGTTGCTCTATTACCGGCCTGCGTTGCAAGTTGCATAGATATTTGCAAATTAACTGCCATTAAATTATGCAGATCCATTTCTTCAAATAAGTACCTGCTGCTGCTCGTTCCATCCGCCGGTATGTCGCTCGCACAAGTCGATAAAGGAATATGATACGCCTCGGACCACGATAACTGCTTCAGGCTGGTCGCCGTGGGCGTTCCCAGCGGTAGCTATCGCCAGCCAAGTCCTGGAATTTGTCGTAGGCCTTCTTCTTGAACGACTGCCGGAACATCTTAACTTGCTCCTCTCGCAACCTCGCCAACAGCCTCTCAGGAACGCCGTGGTTGACTATCTGGAAGAAGCCCCACTCCGTGGCAGCGGCCACGATGTCCTCCTTGCACCGCTCCGCCTCCGGCTCATCGTGTAGGCGGGCGAGATCAATCAGCGGGAGCTCGCAGTATTCCCAGGCTGCCGCGTCATCGTCTCGGCCAGCGGTGGGTTCACCGGCTAAGGCTCTTGTAGGTGGTCAGGAATGGCGGATTGCAATCCATCATCACAGTAGCAGCAGACTGTAACCGGAAGGAAGCCAAATTAGGAAAAAGGTGAGTTCATATGCATGACAGTTGCTGTATGTATATGTTTTGAGGAGACAGGTTTTTGAGGTGGAAGAAGGAAGGGACGATGTTTAGTTTGGCTTTCAGTGTCCTATTAACTGTCGGCCATCGGTTGCGCCGATCTAATCCCTCCGCAAGTCCAGGGCTCAATTGGATTTTCTGTGCCTTGAGATACGACAGGACGCAACGTGGGAGTTGAGGGCTGCGCTGGCGGCTGTGCAAGGACAAAGCAGCGCCGCCGCCGCCCACACTGGGGGACGCCACGGCGTACGGTCGCGGCTTCCTAAAGGCTTGTGTGTGTTTGGTGCAGCCATGGCGCGTGCAGTCCACCTGTGCTACAATGCAATTATACTACTTGTGATTTTTCCGGGATTTAGCACAAATCCCAAAGCACACCGAGATGGAGCGATGGCGGGACCCCTCATCATCAGCCGTGTTGGACGACTCGAGTGTGCGATTATGTCACTGAGGCTGACACAAGTCCATAGGGCGAGGGTTGAGTCGAACCACGAAGTGTGGGTTCACACGTGGATGTGGGCTTCCGACTCGACCCATGGACCCCGGACCCTCTCGCACGAGCTTACGAGCGTGTGCATCGAGGAGGGTCGACCGTGGGGTGATTCTGAGGTCAAATCAACCCCAAACCAGCACTGAACCAGCCTGAACCAACTTTCCAGGCTGAACCGAACCTGGTTCAGTGGTTCAGACCGGTTCACGCGTTCACGCACGCGAAAGGGGAAATTTTCCCCTGTTCTTCGTTTGCGCTGAATGCGCTACCGCCGGCATTGATTCCGGCCAGCTGGAGGAGGCGTGCCGAAGATGGAAGGTTGCCGACGGTGCGTGACAGCTTGGCGGCGAGCTTGGCGGTGAATGGGCGTGGACTCCGACTTGGACGAGCCCAGGGCGGGGATTTAATCTCGCCCCGGTGGACGCACGATCTCGGGCCATTCGACGGCAGAGATCGGCGCTCGCGTGGCGGCGAGGATGGTTTTCCATCCTCATCGAGGGGAGGCTACCTATCGAGCATTCTGAGAGCTCGGGCAGGTCTGGCGACGGCGATTTTTGGGATCTGAGAACAGAGCTTCGCATCTTCCGTCGGCGACGAGGTTTCGGCCGTGGACTCATCGGCGCGAGGCTTCCAGATCGATTTCCGGTGCCCTGAGGTAAGGAGGGACTCATCCCCTCTGGTGCTGGCAGCCAGACGCGGGAGTGGGATCGGATTTTCCGATCCTCGGTTCCACGCGAGCAACGCGTCCATCGGGTTCAAATTCTTGTCGACGGCGGCTTCTCCGACGACAATACTCCGGCAGTGACTTCGCCTATCGTCGGCGACCAGATCCCGACCCTCCGGCGTGACTCTGGTGGCCGGACGGTGACGGACGGAGGAGGACTCTCCTCCCCTGTTTCAGCCAGACTCGGCTCTGTTCGCACGCGAGCCGCGGAGAAGGGAGGAGAGAGAGGGTTCGTCGCGCGGGTTCGTACGCGCGTCTCGCTTCGTCTCCGACCGGACTTTCCGACGCAGCTTCTCGGAGGATCTCGGTGGGCTCGGCTTGTGGAGTGGTGGCACGCTACAAGGGAAAACCCTCCCCGGATCTATTGTGTGTAGTGGTAGTAGGACGGTTTTCTCGTGTGTAGTGGATAGAGACTTTACCGCCGTCCGGACTTCGTGTGGCTTTTCGTCCGGACGGTTCTCTTGCGTTATCTGTGCCCGCATATGTGTAGTGCGGGCTGTGCTTGTTTGTAGGGGCTGCATTGCTTGCTTGTTGCAAAGTCCCGAACGTGTGTGCCGGCACCCTCGAAGGTGTTCGCCACCGTCCCCTTGTGATTGATTGAGGCTGCGCCGGTGCCTATCTCGGCTGTGTAGAGAAATGAGTGCGGGCTGAGGATATTTCTGTGAGTGCAAAGTGTTTGGAGAGTCTCCATCACTTTGACACAGTTGAGAGATCTGTATCCGTGTCCGAGGGGCGGTATTCATACCGAACCCTTCGCGCACGTGGTGTGAGGACTTGTAGAGTGCTGGGCCAGCTTCCGCAACGCGATCCTAACCGGTCGCGGGCCACTCTAGTGTAGGGCTGAGATCTCCGCGAGGGGATCTGCCGGTTGTGGTTAAGTTTATTATAAAAAAATAAATTTCCCCATAACAAACCGGTATCAGAGCTTAAGCTTGTGTAAGTCTATTGTCAGGGATATCGACGTCCGTGTACGCTGTTTGGAGGGTGCATACGTCGGTGCCTAGCGCCGGGGCGTAGTCTCTCAGCCTCTTCACTGATCGCTCAGTTCCGACACAGACCGAGCACTGCTTAGCTCTTTCAGTGCACCCAGAGGTCAGACCATCAGATCTCATTCCACCAGTAGAACTTCAGAGTTACTTCTCACAATCACAATGGTTACAGCTGCAGAGCGCATCTCCCGCTTGGTGACTGCGATAGGGAACTTCGATGGAGACGCTACGATCATGGAGCATCTCGAGGCACTTCGGTCGGCGGTCGAGTCCGTTGGGACCCGCCTGGATTCTGAGTTGGCATGTCTCTCCAGTGTCCTTGCTGGACTTGCATTGGAGGTGGCTGGTTTGAAGGGGCAGGCTTCTGCCCGTGCTTCTACTTCAGCCGCAGGCGCTGGGAGTTCCCAGCCGCAGACCACTAGAGTGCGTGTCCCTGAACCCTCTACTTTCAGTGGGGTACGCAGTGCAAAGGAACTTAAGAATTTCCTTTGGGATATGGAGCAGTATTTTAGGACTGCTCAGGTGCCTGATTATGAGAGAGCGCAGTTGTGTTCGGCATATCTGACAGGTGACGCCAAGCTCTGGTGGCGTACCTTAGTGACCCCTCCGGGAGAAGAGGTGCCACGTGACATCTCATGGGATGAGTTGAAAGTTGAATTGAAAAACCAGTTCCTGCCGACACACACATCTAAGACTACTAGAGACTCTTTGCATAAGATCAGACACACGAGGACAGTTCGTGAGTATGTTCGAGCTTACTCTGCCGCCATGCTCGAAATACCACGAATGGAAGAAGAGGATCGCTTGTACTTCTTCTTAGAGAGGATGCAAACATGGGCACAGTTGGAAGTTAGGAGACATAACCCATTAACTCTCAAGAAGGCTATGGCCGTAGCTGATTCCTTAGTGGATTTGAGGGATAGGAAGCAATCTGCCCCTATCTCCTCTGGTCCATCTAAGTCACGTTCCCCTCAGAGGAATAAGGGGAAGCGTCCAGCTCCAGGACCCAAGGGTGGGTATAAGAAGAAGCATGGAAAGGGAGGAGCTACCTCTTCAGGAACCGGCCAGAAGAAAGCCACACCAGCTGGTTCCCCTCCTAGGGGCGCTCCCAAGCAGCAGCTGAAGTGTTTTCTTTGCCGAGGTCCTCATCGCATGCGTGATTGTCCTCGGGGAGATACACTTGCAGCTATTGTTCAGCGGGAGGCTGCCCAATCTGAGGATCCTCTGATCACTGTGAATCCTTTGGTGATCAACGCCATTGCCACTTCCACCACAATGAAGACCATGTTGATGTATGTGAAGATGAGGGTGAACTCACATCGAGTTCATGCCATGATCGATAGTGGTGCATCTCATATTTTTGTGGCTCATGGCATGACGACGCGGCTAGGGCTGAGCATGTCCCCTGCTCAGGACCGCTTCAAGACGATCAACGCTGAGGAGCGGCAGATCGCAGGAATATCCTATGATGTTCCTCTTGTCTTCGGGGAGTGGAAGGGTAAGAACCATGTACGCGTGGTTCAGATGGATGATTATGATGTCATCGTCGGCTTGGAGTTGATACAAAAAGATGAAGGCTGCTATAGTCCCTCATCTTAGGGGTGTCCTGGTGATGGATGAGAGATACCCCTGCTTTGTTCGTTGCCTACAGTTGGCTGGGTCGGATAAGTCAGTGCGACCAGGGAAGGCTCAGAGTAGATTCATATCGGCTGCTACTCTTGAGACAGGCTTACGTCGGGGCGAGCGGACCTTTCTGGCTACATGGGAGACGGCCCCTGTAGAAGGTCCAGACGACGTACCAGCGGAAGTGAAGAATTTACTTGAGGAGTTCCAGGATCTTCTTCCGCCTGAGCTACCAAAGGAGCTTCCTCCCAGACGTGCGATTGATCACCGCATTGAGTTGGTTCCTAGGGCAGCTCCTTCTTTCCGACTCCCATACCGCATGCCTCCTGCAGAGCTCGTTGAGCTGAGGAAGCAGTTGGATGAGCTCTTAGCAGCTAGGTTCATCCAACCCTCCAAGTCTCCATTTGGTGCTCCTATGCTTTTCCAAAAGAAAAAGGACGGTAGTCTTCGCTTCTGTGTTGACTACTGTGCCTTAAATAAGATCACCATCAGGAACAAATACCCAATTCCACATATCCAGGACCTCATTGACAGACTGGCGGGCGCTACTATCTTCACCAAGCTTGATTTGAGATCAGGCTATTGGCAGGTCCGCATAGCTGAGGGAGATGAGGCGAAGACAGCCTGTGTCACCCGGTACGGCGCCTTCGAGTTCTTGGTTATGCCATTCGGCTTAACCAATGCGCTGGCTACCTTCTCCCACCTAATGAACAATGTTCTGACACAGTTGCTAGATGATTTTGTGGTCGTCTACCTTGATGATATCGTGGTGTACTCGACCACGATGGAGGAGCATTTACAGCATTTGAGATTGGTGTTTCAGAGACTGAGGGAACACCAGCTGTATGTGAAGAGGGAGAAATTCTCTTTTGCTGCTTCTGAGATCCAGTTTCTGGGCCATGTGGTAGGCCATGGCACTGTCCAGATGGATCCTGAGAAGGTGCGTGCCATCGTCGAGTGGGCCGCACCTACTTCCCCTACTGAGCTCCGATCTTTCCTATGAGTGGCGAATTTCTACAGGAAATTTATCCAGGATTACTCCAAGATCGCAGCTCCTCTTTCTGACCTCCTGAGGAAGGAGACTCCTTGGCTATGGAAAGAACGACATCAGACTGCGTTTGCAGAGTTAAAACGCAGGATCGCCAGTGAGCCGGTTCTTCGTATGCCGGACTTCAGTCGGCCCTTTGAGGTCCATACTGATGCCTCTGACAGAGCGATCGGTGGAGTACTCTTACAGGAGGGGCACCCAGTGGCATTTGAGAGCCGGAAGTTAAGTCCGGTGGAGCAGCGTTACTCAGCTCATGAGAAGGAGATGGTCGCCGTGATCCATTGCCTTCGAGTTTGGCGCATCTATCTTCTCGGTAGCGCTTTCGTAGTGAAGACGGATAATGTCGCCAACACATACTTCGCTACGCAGAAAAAACTTTCACCTAAACAAGCGAGATGACAGGAGTTCCTCGCTGAATTTGACTTCACCTGGGAGCACAGACCGGGGCGCTCCAATGTGGTTCCAGATGCTCTCAGCAGGATGTGTACTGTGGTGCTTGCTTCTATATCGAGGATTGAGGGTGATCTCCTCGATCGCATTCGGCAAGATGCTATTCTCGACGCCAAATATCAGCAGTTGATCGCCGACATGCGAGAAGGCAAGGTTCGTCGTTACTATCTTCAGGGCGATGACCTTCTGATGGCCGAGGGCGGTCGGCCACTTGTTCCGGCGACTAGCGGACTTCGACGCGAGTTATTGCGAGAGCTTCACGACACGGCATGGAGTGGACATCCGGGACAGCGCAGGATGCTGATTCTATTATCCCGATCTTGTTATTGGCCCTCCATGCGAGCTGATGTCGATCACTATGTCCGCACCTGCTTGATCTGCCAGCAGGATAAAGTCGATAGGAGGCGTGAAGCTGGGTTATTACAGCCTCTTCCCATTCCGGAATGACCATGAACTTCAGTTTCCATGGATTTTATTACTGGGTTACCGAAGGTCGAAGGAAAGGCTTCTATCTTTGTTGTGGTGGACAGGTTCTGTAAGTACTCTGTGTTCATCGCAGCACCTGAGCCTTGTTCAGCCAAGGAGACGGCTGATTTATTCTTCAAGCATGTGGTGAAGCTTTTTGGGCTTCCCCTGGACTTTGTTTCTGACAGAGATGCCAGGTTCACTGGTAACTTCTGGACATCCCTGTTCAAGACTCTTGGTTCCGAGCTCAAGTTTTCTACAGCGAACCATCCTCAGACCGATGGCCAGATGGAGAGGATAAATGCTCTTCTTGAAGAATACCTTCGTCACTTTGTGTCGGCAAGCCAGCGCAACTGGGTGTCTCTCCTCGACACAGCACAGTTTGCCTATAACTTGCAGCAGTCTTCAGCGACCGGCAAGACACCATTTGAGTTGGTGTTAGGACGACAGCCTCTCACCCCCGCTGATGTTGTGCAGCACACCGATGGTGAGTGCCCAACAGCCTATCGGGTTGCGAGAGATCATGCCGAGGTGCTCCAGGATGCTCGTGATAGCTTAGAGCACGCTGCAAGAAGGATGTAGCATTATGCCAATTAGAGTAGACGAGATGATGCCAATCAAAGTAGACGAGATGAACAGTTCGGAGTTGGAGATCTTGTGCTATTAAAGTTGACACCTCAGATGTGGAGAAAGATATCAACCAAGACTGCGCATCGTAGTCTCATTCAGAGATATGAGGGACCTTTCGAGGTCTTGAGACGGGTTGGTACTGTAGCCTACAGGCTGAAGCTTCCTGACAGATTAAAGCTTCATCCGACCTTTCATGTAAGCTTTTTGAAAAAGTTTCATACCGACGAGACCGACCCCAGTCGCTCTCAGGGGCGTCGGGCTCCTCCTAGTGTTCGGGCAGAGTTCGATAAAAAGATTGAAAAGATTTTGAATCACAAAACACTTGGACAGTATAGGAGGAACAGGCGGATGGAATTTCTTGTGCAGTGGGAAGGAACACCCATAGAAGAAGCTAAGTGGGAGAAAGCTTCTGATTTGTGGCAGTTTGAGGAGGAGTTGAAGATCTACATGGACAGCCTGTCGTCGAGGGCGACGACGAACTTGGGTGGGGGAGTATGTGATGCTCCCAAGATTTAGCACAAATCCCAAAGCACACCGAGATGGAGCGATGGCGAGACCCCTCGTCATCAGCCGTGTTGGACGACTCGAGTGTGCGATTGTGTCACTGAGGCTGACACAAGTCCATAGGGCAAGGGTTGAGTCGAACCACGGAGTGTGGGTTTACACGTGGATGTGGGCTTCCGACTCGACCCATGGACCCCAGACCCTCTCGCACGAGCTTACGAGCGTGTGCATCGAGGAGGGTCGACCGTGGGGTGATTCTGAGGTCAAATCAACCCCAAACCAGCACTGAACCAGCCTGAACCAACCTTCCAGGCTGAACCGAACCTGGTTCAGTGGTTCAGACCGGTTCACGCGTTCACGCACGCGAAAGGGGGAAATTTTCCCCTGTTCTTCGTTTGCACTAAATGCGCTACCGCCGGCGTTGATTCCGGCCAGCTGGAGGAGGCGCGCCGAAGATGGAAGGTTGCCGACGGTGCGTGACAGCTTGGCGGTGAATGGGCGTGGACTCCGACTTGGACGAGCCCAGGGCGGGGATTTAATCTCGCCCCGGTGGACGCGCGATCTCAGGCCATTCGACGGCAGAGATCGGCGCTCGCGTGGCGGCGAGGATGGTTTTCCATCCTCGTCGAGGGGAGGCTGCCTATCGAGCATTCTGAGAGCTCGGGCAGGTCTGGCAACGGCGATTTTTGGGATCTGAGAACAGAGCTTCGCATCTTCCGTCGGCGACGAGGTTTCGGCCTGGACTCGTCGGCGCGAGGCTTCCAGATCGATTTCCGGTGCCCTGAGGTAAGGAGGGACTCATCCCCTCCGGCGCCGGCAGCCAGACGCGGGAGTGGGATCGAATTTTCCGATCCTCGGTTCCACGCGAGCAACGCGTCCATCGGGTTCAAATTCTTGTCGACGGTGGCTTCTCCGACGACAATACTCCGGCAGTGACTTCGCCTATCGTCGGCGACCAGATCCCGACCCTCCGGCGTGACTCTGGTGGCCGGACGGTGACGGACGGAGGAGGACTCTCCTCCCCTGTTTCAGCCGGACTCGGCTCTGTTCGCACGCGAGCCGCGGAGAAGGGAGAAGGGAGGAGAGAGAGGGTTCGTCGCGCGGGTTCGTACGCGTGTCTCGCTTCGTCTCCGACCGGACTTTCCGACGCAGCTTCTCGGAGGATCTCGGTGGGCTCGGCTCGTGGAGTGGTGGCACGCTACAAGGGAAAACCCTCCCCGGATCTATCGTGTGTAGTGGTAGTAGGACGGTTTTCTCGTGTGTAGTGGATAGAGACTTTACCGCCGTCCGGACTTCGTGTGGCTTTTCGTCCGGACGGTTCTCTTGCGTTATCTGCGCCCGCATATGTGTAGTGCGGGCTGTGCTTGTTTGTAGGGGCTGCATTGCTTGCTTATTGCAAAGTCCCGGACGTGTGTGCCGGCACCCTCGAAGGTGTTCGCCACCGTCCCCTTGTGATTGATTGAGGCTGCGCCGGTGCCTATCTCGGCTGTGTAGAGAAAGGAGTGCGGGCTGAGGATATTTCTGTGAGTGCAAAGTGTTTGGAGAGTCTCCATCACTTTGACACAGTTGAGAGATCTGTATCCGTGTCCGAGGGGCGGTATTCATACCGAACCCTTCGCGCACGTGGTGTTAGGACTTGTAGAGTGCTGGGCCAGCTTCCGCAACGCGATCCTAACCGGTCGCGGGCCACTCTAGTGTAGGGCTGAGATCTCTGCGAGGGGATCTGCCGGTTATGATTAAATTTATTATAAAAAAATAAATTTGCCCATAACACTAGTCTATATGTATACATACATTTAATTAGTTTAACGAGTACATTAATAATTTTTTGTGGTGTCTGTGGTTCACACTAGGTGAATTAACGACCACATCAATTATTGTCAAGAGCTCACCTGGTAGCACCTGCCTCATGTGAATTGACCACTGTTGCAATAACTGCAGTACCTACTTGCAATAACTATAGAGAAAAAAACGAAAGAAGCTGGAAGAAAATGTTCTAAATACTGCCTATTTCTAAATTTTTTTGGCACAGTGGTTAATTTATCGTTTAATCATCGCGTATCTCAAAGTTGCTCATAATGTTTGTTTCTTATAATTTTTTATTAAATTTTAAATAAGTTTGATGATATATAATAAAATTCATATATTGTCAAACTTATAATTTTATCATCAAACTTTGTTATATATTGTTGAATTTGTCTGAAACTTATGATTTTATCGTCGAACTTTCTCATATATCATTGAACTTTTTCTTAAACTTATGATTTTATCGTCAAACTTTATCATATATTGTTGAACTTTTTTTGAAACTTATGATTTTATTATTAAATTTTATTATATATAGTCGAACTTTTTTTGAAACTTATGATTTTATCGTCGAATTTTGTCATATATCGTCAAACTTGTCTGAAACTTATAATTTCATTGTCAAACTTTATTATATATCATCAAATTTATCTGAAATTTGACCTAAACTTGCATGAAACTAATGGAAATAGTGTTGAATATTTTGGTGTGAATTCTAGTAAATTTATCAAATTTTTTTTATTTTTTTTATTTATTTTTACATTTATACTTATTGTCAAACTTTGTTATTATGCATCATGGAACTTGTTTGAAACTTAACAAATTTACAGAAATAGAGTCCGTGAGCAACTTTGGAATGCGTATTTTATTGAACGATAAATTAGCCATCATGCCAAAGAATTCTAAGCACGGCTCGTGTCTAAAAAATTTTCTGAGAAGCTTGGGTAGTCGGCAACACGGAGAGGTAGGCCGACCTTTTTATCAGCACACAGTTTGGTCACACTCTAATTATATATATTACAGCGCCCCTCCTGTGTTAATGAGATGACACGGTGGGAACAATGGCCACGTACAAATCATAAATATGGGCTTATTATAAATTAGGCAGATGCTGTCATCACGATGTGTATGTTAGGTGAGTTTCTCTCCTATATGGAGGATGACTCAGATCGTGGATGGACCCTAATGTGGATATACTGTACTTATCGTGGATATAGATAACGTGGATTGCTGCACATTTATCGTAGATACAGATAACGTGGATTGCTACACACTTGTCATGGATGCACTCCAGATAATGTGGATTGTTGCACACTTATCATGGATAGATAAGTGTAACCTTAACACGTGTTGTTGTCATTAGGTTTTATTGGGTATACGGGTGCATGCCGCTGCATAGTAGATGTGAGAGAGCCACTTGACGTGAAGAAAAAGACAGAGTGGAGAAGCTTCAGAGATAAGCTATGAACTTAGGGCAACCCGTGTAAATTGGCTGTTGGCAAGAAGTTCACCATTGGATTAGACTGAAATTTTATGAGAAGGTTTTGACACAGTGCTCTTCAATCTGAACGGTCGGATTGTCGAACTGGAGTTTCCATCTCTCGTAGTCAGCCCAGAGCGGAGATTGATTTACTTGGTGAAATCCGAACTCTGCTCCTCTCTTGTATCTGTTACCAACTTTGTGTTGATGTTATTATGAGATCCAAGATTATTCTTGATGATGTTGTTATGCTCCTAGATGCTCTAGGAAAAGTTGTAGATGTTAGATCAGTCCAAATATCTTGCACATAAAATTGTATGGAAAATATTACAATAGAAGACGTACCGGATTCCATAACGCAGCGGAAGAAATCTATCACCGGATTAGTCTTCTAATTGATGGTGATCTCTATCACGGAGAGCTGGGGCGGCTGATGGAAAACCATGACCTAAAGCACTCTCTGAAGAGTCGTCACCTCAACCAAGGACCACACCTGTATAAATAATAAAAACCTAATGACATAATTACATATTAGTCCATCAATAATAATGTAATTAAGCCCAGGGATTCTACACAATTAGCTCCTCCATACTTTAATTATTTAGATGACAATAAATAAATAAATAAATAAATAAATAAGAGATTAAATAATATATATACGATTCATTTCTGCAATGCATGTACGTCTACATGCCCAAATGCATTTTATTATGTATGTACATGGTGCGTAGTCCATAGATCTAACAGTAGAACCCATTAACTGATTTTGTAGAGATTTGAGAAGACTTCAGTTCCGTGATTTTTACTCTTCAACTTGAAGAGATTTTCGATGTAAAAATTCTTGGTGTTCTTTATCAATTGTAATTTATTCCGCTACCATTTTTGAATTATATTATTAATTTATTATTTGGTATTAAATCTAGCAACATGAATTTGCATTATTGTGGTGTTTTCTCTCCCAACAGTATATTTATGGCTCATTTATGGGAGCGCTTCCTCATGCTCTTGACTAAACAGTTAGGTAATTAGACTTGTTCTAATCCTACATTTCTACTTCAACATCGCTACGTACACAACGCCTGTTTAAAAGGGAGAACCCTCATCTCTGAGTTGGATCGATCGATCGATCGATCGGATAAGTTATGCATGTGTGCCTATATCGCTAGCTGCTTGAATTTACACGAGTGATGTACTGATGTGTGTTTGTCGTCCATGAATATTATCCATTAATCTATGCTAGCGCGCGTCACTGGCTACTAAAAAGAACACGTTTGTTGAGCGGACATCAAATACTTGAGCCGAGTGGACCATTTGCGAAGTGTTGGAATATCAAAGATCAGAAGAGAACGGAGAGGAAATGGAGTCGGCGGTAGAAATTGAGGCGATAAGACTTCAATTGACTGCCCGGACCTAATTATCAACAACACCGGAGTTTCACACCCAACAATTAATTCTGGTACGCTGAAGAAGCGAACACGTCAGGCGATTGCCGTGACATTCTCTCCTTCACAAATCACAGCCGGCAGCATTAATACTTACTTTAGCACCACCTCCACTGCTCTCCTTTTCTCTCTCACGCACAGTTGACAATAGAGATATAGATAGATAACGCAGAAAACACGCGCGCACAGTCATACATATGTCGTGCACTGTGTGTTCAAAGATGGATGTGTGCCGCTGTCCTTTCATGTCGGCACTGCCTACAAAAAGATTTACTCACATCAGAGCTACTAGTGTCCAACGCCTTTGCAATGATTGGAAAGACAAGGAATGGTTAGGCGTGACGCTACGTTTTTTATTTTTATTTTTATTTTTATTTATTTTTAATTATTCCTTGTCTTTCCGACCATTGCAAAGGCGTTGGACACTAGTAGCTACCTAATTATGTGCAAGTTGACTCTTCTGGCGGCCCCGTCTGCGGGCCACGCGCGTTCATTTTCATCACATTTCTTTTCTCTCTTGATGCAGATATCTTGGAAGAGTGAAGACTGAATTAATTAATTGAAGCACTCTTGCTAAGTATATAGTAGCTTATATTATATAATAAAGTGCTATAAATGATAAAATATCATGAGGTCAAGACTTGAATCATGTGTGTGCTGCAAAATTGACACCTAATAGTTATTCAGTACCATGCACCAATCATAATATGCTAGAGAACAAATACTGCCTTGTAAAGCCAAGTTATCCAAAAATAGGGAAAAAATCTATCCAAAAAGTAGGCAAACGATCTGCCTGCACTTTTTAGTGTTTGTATGTTCTTGTTGAAAGAGAAAACTATACAGTGCTTCGATGGCAACTAATCCACATATTCAAATTCTAATTTTGGTTGTCCTTTATGTGAAGATTAATAATTGAGCATCTCTTGTTGCATTGCTTTTTCTTTTGACAAATATAGAGTAAAACGGTGAGGTAGATTGGCCAATAATAGATATGCCCATCGAAAATCAATGGGGCTTTGGGTACAGAGGAGACATTAACTAATGGCAAGAAATAAAAAGTATATAAAAATTGTTTTTTATATCATAGCATGATCTATTTAGAAAGCGAAAAATAAAAAAGTTTTTGAAGATATAAAGATAGACTAGGACCTTTTGTTCAATTTGTCATTGATTAATCTTAATAACTTGAGTAGAGTTAGATCTCTCTTTTTCACACAAGGTCAGTGGCTCAAAGATTTTTTGAGACTTTACTTGTAATATATTTTGCTACTATTGAGCCATTTTCTTCATGGCCACTTAATTAATTTCAAATTTATCCAAAAAAAAAAACTATTATATAGGATTGTGCATAAGAGTAGGGCAGTCAAGAAGATTCATATGTTCAAGCTTTTGTCTTCTAAGGTATACGTGCCCTTCATAATTTTAAAGAATAGTCAATGATGTATTCATCATTTTGTATAGTAAGATAAGAATGTGTTCCTTTAATTGCACACATCTTTAAAGGTGGCATCACCATCTCCTTTGATGTGGCATTGCATTGTGGTGCATGAATAGAGCTTGCTTTAACATCGATAAGAAGAGTGATAACTCTTAACATACATCATTTATATTGTAATGTAAAACATTATAACTTCAAATAATAACTCAAATATATATATATATATATATATATATTTCAACATTACATAAGCTTGAGCCATGGTAACTTTAGTGTTATTTAAGAATAACATTATCCTTATTGTTTATGTCATATATGGAGCAGTGGATCCATTTTATCTTGTCACCTTATGGCCCCTTTAATGATATTTCTTATAAGCATGATTAAAACCTTCTGGGTACAATAAAATATTAATCTTAGATATTGTAAACATTGAGAACAAATTTCCTCTATCCACATGGCTTACGACACCCTTCATGATATTTGACATAAACATGATTAAAATAGACTCTTGTTACCTTTATAGTCGTCATCTTTGGTCATGCTAAAGTTTTTCCATCATCACAAATGAGACCCTAAGAGGAAACCATGAACGGTGATCCCTCTAGTAAAACTTCTAGAATAAATTAATTAGTGTGAATTTGTGCAAAACCGAAAATTCTTATAAAGCTGACAAGAGATAAAGTAACAAGAAAAATTTTTATAAAAAAATATTTTGTGGGTCAAAAGTGTTTCATTAGAATTAGAATGTAATATAATTTTTATTAAATTCACCTTAAATTAGTAAGATTTTTTGTTTAATACGTTCTGGCTTCCAATGAGGGCAAGAGCTCAATATTAATTACCCCTAAAATTAGTGAACCTTTGATTAAGAGATTTATATTATGAAATAAAATATAAGGCCAGATAATTTTATTCATGTATATCATAAAAATACATGGCTTGACATAATACATGAGCGATGAAAACAGTGAGTATTTATCAATTTAGATAGCTTTTGTGTTTGTCAAAAGTTTAGACTTGTGCTGGCTTATTAGGTGTTTGAACTTAGGATAATATCCGGCCTTGGCAGCACAATATCATATTGAGGAGCTACGCCCCGATGGTAAACATCGATGTACGCACCTCCCAAACAATATTCTATCGTAATGCATTAAGGAATGTTGGATATTGAATTTGGAAGATCACCTGGCCTTGACGGCGTGTTGGATGATTTGAATTTGGAAAAATATCCTGCCTGGTGGCTTGTTGGATATTTAAATTTAAGAAAATTATCCGGTTTTACGACTTGTTGGATAATTTGAATTTGGGAAATATCCGACCTTGACGGCTTGTTGGATATTTAAATTTAAGGAAATTATCCGGCCTTGCGGCTTGTTGGATAATTTGATTTTGGAAATTACCCAGTCTTGCGGCGTGTTGGATAATTGAATTTGGGAAAATTATCCGGCCTTGCAGCTTGTTGGATATTTTGATTTGAAAAATTACTCGGCCTTGCGGCGTATTGGATAATTAAATTTGAGGAAAATTATCCGGTCTCACGACTTGTTGGATAATTTAAATTGGGAAATATCCGGTCTCACGACTTATTGGAAATTTAAATTTGAGAAAAATTATCTGGCCTCACAGCTTGTTGGATAATTTAAATTGGAAAATATCCGGTCTCACGATTTATTGGATATTTAAATTTGAGAAAAATTATCCGGCCTCACAGCTTATTGGATAATTTAATTTTGAAAATAATACTTAGCCTTAGCGAACGCGATGTTATATTGAGGAGTTACGTCCGGACGATAAACGTCGATGTACGCACCTCCCAAATAATACTTCATCATGTAAGTCCAAGGCTCTAAGTATTATTCAATTTGAGAGTGTTTTAATAATCTGCTTTTGGAATCGATATTTAGGTAGACGCGACAGGCTAAGTTCGAGTCATTTAGCGAGTTGATTCATATCATCTCATCTTTTATCACGTATTTTTATTTATTTGTTTATTCTTTAAGTCAAAGAGTAAAGTTCTTTTGACTCAGGTGAATTTCCATAGTGACGAGGCGATGTGCGATCGTGAGCTGCTTCCGATTGAGATGCGGGAGTGAAACTAGCAGGGAGGAGAAACAACGACTTTGCTAAGCTCCGACGAGGGTGGTCTCGGGCTACTCCCTGGGGTTCGCTACGTCAATCTGGGTCTCAAATGGAAGCATAAATGGGGTATCAAAGGGATGGGCGTCTGTCCATAACTGGAAGCAGCGGCGACATCAGTTTGTTGTGGCATCCAGACGACGAAAGTAGTAAAGACGTCCGAGTTGCTAGGGCTAGAAAAGGCGGTGGTAAGGAAGATGGCTGCAATCCGTGTGGAGTTGGATTAGAGGTTGATCAGGCGGCTAGGAGCGTAGGAGAGCATGCTTCGAGGGGAGGCAGAGGTGATTGATGTGTCATGTCCTAGGCGACGGAGATGACTGCAATTCTAGGGAGGGATGGATCTCTGGCGTCATTCATAGAAGAGGTAGTGTCGTTTAGGTTGAAGTAAAGGCGACCAGTGGAGGAGGCATCCGAGATGAGGCAGCGCTAGGTGTTGCACAAAATCCGCAAGCGCACAGCTTACCGACGTAGTACTTAAGATATCGTTTCCACAGGGACTAGTGTCAATTACCGACTAATCGTACAATCAATAGCTAAACGAATGAAGGTATCAGATGGTGTCGCAATTCAAATGTAATAAAACGAAAGTCGAATGATGAGAGAGAAATCGGGATATCGGGTTTCACCACGTCTTCGAACTTAAAAGTGTAATGAGAAGTACTGCTTTGATAATCTCTAGAAAACCAAGGATGTGTCCTTTTGAGTCGTGCCCCTCTCGGGCGCGCGATTCAACAGCTGAGTTAGTCTCCTACTCTCGCGGTGGACTAAGCAGAGGTAGATCGTGTGAAACAGGACACTTAGATTCCCCAAGTAGACTCTACGACTCTCGCAATAGAGTATACAAGATTGATCAAGAAGAACGTGTTGGTTGCGATTCACCTCTCAGTTGTTACCGTAATCAACTAAAGTAAAAATCGTTTTGGCCATGAAACGATAATCACAATTATAATAAATCTAGATCAAATGGTCTCAAAAGATATATCAGAGAGCAATTCTTAACATTAATACTTGTAAATCATAAAGACGGGCTACGCCCGAATCCCGATAGAGGTTTTACGCTAATATACACATGGTTACAACAAGTGCAAGACTTATGATTAAGAAGTAAAGGAAACAGAACAAAGTAGAAAAGAGAAAAGAACTAAGACAAACTCCTTCTCTTCCTCCCTTGATGTCGCCTTTCTCTCCTTATAATGGTGTACTCTCGCCTTGGAACCAGTCCTTCAGCTTTTGGCGTAATCCTCTGCTTGCCTTCGACTCCCCCCCCCGACTCCCCCCGGTCAAGAGAGAACTCATCCCTCTTATAGTCTTCAAGGCGCCTCTTCAATGTGCCTCTTTAAGGTACCTCTTCATGGTGCCTTCTCATGGTGCCTTTTCATGGTGCCTCCTCATGGTGTCTCTTGGAGGAGTCCTTTCATGGTGTCTCTTGGAAGTGTCTCTTCAAGGTGTCCACATTCATGAATTTCTTTCATTAAATCCACATTCATGAATGTGTTTCATTAATTTCTCATTCATGAATGTCTCATTAAATCCACATTCATGAATGTGTTTCATTAATTCCTCATTCATGAATGTCTCATTAAATCCACATTCATGAATGTGTTTCATTAATGCTCATTCATGAATGTTCCCTTGATGGCGTGTCCCTGGATAGTTGATGGCGTGTGTTCTTTTAATGGCGTGTGTGTCCTCTTTAGCTGCATGTATCCTCTTTAGCTGGCAATAAATATTGAATGCGGGTGAACTCGAACTCTCATCTAAAGCTAAATTTCTTGTCATGAGTCCAGATTCACTCGGATATGTGATCGTATATCCGTATAGCTCTGGAGACGAGTGAATTGTCCTGTATTTAACAAATATGACAAGTAGTGAAGCTTCTGAAGATATTAAGTGAATTAAGTTGGAAAGAGATGTAAAAGCATGAAAATATGTCTCGATTCACGAGGAAACATTAGTCAAAAAGACTACATAAATACGAGACATCAAAATCTCCCAGAATTAAATCATTGCTTGTCCTCAAGCATGAGTGATAGTCAGAAAAAGATGAAATCACATCAAGCTTGTAAAATTTTGTATCCAAGGGAAATATCGTTATGAACAAATCTCAGCAAGTCAGGGTATTCAATATAATCTTCTATCTTCAAGAATAAAGGCATGAAGATCCAAAAACCGAAGTTAGATAAGACTTACCTCCATGGGTTGCAATAATCTTATGTGCGAAGTATGCACTCTGTTCAAACCTGATTCAACCAAAGATACAAGTTGGAAAAACCACTACACTCTTTATTTTTGTGTTATTTTCATCCTCTCTCCCTTTTTTTTATTTGACTTCAACTCATGTCTTTAGTACCACTGCCAATTTTACGCAGTGCCAAGTAGAGGAGTCTTATTCTTTTTTTTTTTATAGACTTCAACTCATATATTCGGTACCATTGCCAATTTTTCGTAGTTCCAAGTAGAGGAGTCTTATTCTTTTTTTCTTTTTTTTTATAGAGAGGAGATAACAACCATCAGATAAGTGCAGTGATCAGAACCAACAAGTAATAAAGTGAATCAAATAGATAGAGGTACATACTTCCATAGAGAGATCAAAGCATTACTTTGAAAGTAAGAACCTTAATAAAAAATCAGATATATTACTTCACAATATTTTTCCATCAAATAGGAATCAAATGAATTACCTAACTTTGAACTAAGATTTAGAGCATAATAATAATATCTCATGGATTCAATATGAAATAAGAAGCTATCATGATTTCCAAAAATCAAAAATAACATCACCACTTATCATCACAACATATGAAATGTATCATCAAAGCACAAAACATAATTATTGTGATACTACATATCATGTTTCGAAGATGAACCCAACCCGAAATCTCCCAGACTTAGATTATGCATAGTCCCTATGCATAGCATGTAAAGAACTCAAAATTTGGAGAGATAGGTAGCAATACTCACAAGATCAGTTAGAGTTATCGTCGTTGCTCGTCTTAGCACGTTCCTTTTGAGAGTCGTCCACATCGTCGTGTGAATTTAGCAGGACATCCAGAGAAGTTGTAGAAGCTGGTGGCATTTGTGGACTTGAACATAATTATGCATGAGGAAGCCAAAGACAGAGCGCTGCCTCAGAATAGCATCGGATGGAGGCAGAATAGCTGAAGAAGCAGGCCGGCAAAAAGAAGTAGTAGGGAAGTCGCCGTTGTGGGTGAAGTTGTGCGCCGATGGGATGAAGCGGTGCGCCGGAGGCATGGCTGAAGATTGAGTTGCTGCGGTTGAGGCCGAAAGAGGAGATGGATCCCGTAAGTGGGGAAGAACGGCGCTGGAGGGGATCAGCAGGTTTGGTGGTTTCGTCAAGCTTTTGGTTTCCAGTCCCGGTACCAGTAGATGAATTCGAGCGATGGAGCAGGTTTTGGGTCAGAGCAGCTTGCAGGTTTCTTTGTGGACGGAGAAGAGAAGCGGACTGTGAGTTCCCGATGCCGTCTGTGGAGCATAGGGGCATCGCCGGATGTCTCGAACGTTGCTGGGATGAGCAAAATCAGAACTTTGGTGCCCTTTGTTTAGGAGTAAATAGGGTGTCGATTGAAGATTGAGGCGGACAGTTCGGCTGAATTGCCAGAGTCGGCGGAAGATGGAAGCGTTGTGTCGTTCAGCTTCGACGTCGGTTGAAGATAGAAGCGGAATTGCAATCGTCGATTTGAAGCGGTGGCGTTGATCGGAGATGGATGTGTTGCTAATTGAATTGAAGCGTTGTTGCTGGTCGGCTGAAGCGGTTGGTTGAAAATTGAAACGAAGCTGCTGAAGCGGTGCGCCTGATGGAGTTTGAACCTCGCCTGCCTCTGGCTGCGTGACGGGAGGTTCTTAAGGGTTGCAGCTGAATGAGATCAGGCGGCTGGAGCAGTAAAGGTGGAGTGAGGCGGCGGAGAATCGCTCCAGTAGAGTCGCCAGCCATTGATGTTTGAGGTGGACGAAGCCTGAGCTGCCGCACCAAGTTTGCAAGAGGAAGAGCGGTGGAGTTCGGTTGAACAAGCGCCGGAGGGAATCGCCTTTGTGGATGGAAGATGATGCTTGTGGACGGAGCCCCTCGATTCCAAGATTTCCCCTTCCGTGTCAATCAGCATGGTGGCGTCGGTTGTAGCATTTTCCAGAGAACGAGGAGTTAAGTCGGTTGAGTCTTTTGGTGAAAGGTTTTTTTTTTTTTTTTTTTGCTACGGTTAGATCCGTAACCTTGAAATAAATCTAAAATAAATAACACACGTTAGAAATAACAAACTAAAATAAAATAAATAAAGCACTTGGGTTGCCTCCCAAGAAGCGCTTGTTTAAGGTCATTAGCTTGACCTATGCCAAAGTGTTATGGCATTGCTGGAGGATCAATGGCGTAATAGATGGCATGTAGACGTCTGCCATTTCTTCGTTGTGTAAGTGTGCCAACCAAAGTATGTGTCCAGTGTTGCAGGTGGGTCACTAACTGAATAAAAATCATATGCGTATTAAAGAAAAAATTAGTGCCCTTAATGTCATCAATGATATATCCAATAATTTTTCCAACATTAGAATATGCATCAATAATTATAGAGAAAGTAGAATCAGGGCATAGTAGGTCATACCTCATATTGTTTTGAAGAGATTTAAATTCAAAAGTCAGATTTGCACTCATCTAAAGGTCTATGTCATCAAGTTTTGTTGGACTCACCTTATGTATGTCAATCATCATATTAGAGTCTTGTAGTTGGGAGAATGTGTTAGTGTCAATTTCGGTCACCTCATCATCATCATCAATTATGTAGATGTCTAATGGATCTTTGTCAATTTGAGTGGTGCCGACTTCCTCAACTACTTTGTCCAAGATCTCCATGTTGTAACACAATGTGAATTGCGTGTCATGATTTTCATCTATCAACCTTTGAGGAAAATAAATCGGTGGTTTATATGGTGGCGGTGGGATGCACATTGGTTCCTCTTCCTCAATTTCTTCCTTACTTTGTTTTTCTTCAATAGGATTCTCAATTCTAAAACTTTTTGATTCATCCTCATCTAACTTGCTATCCCTTACTTGTGGTTCCTCAAATTCACCCATAGGATCAGTTGAAGCAAAGTTGTGTTGGGCTTCAGGGAGTAACTGGGTTCCTAACATCATAGTAGGAGTTGCTAAAGTGTCATACTTGAGATATAGGCTTGCATCTCTTCATTATGTTTGCTTGCAGGGCCAAAAAGTTTTCAAGTACGGTTTCAAGTTTTGATTGGCTTTCATAGAGGGAGGTTGGAGGGTTCTCCCAGTCTGGCTCATAGGTACACTAATACTGGTCATAGGTAAAAGAGTATTGATCATCCTCAGGCCATGGGTTAAAGTTACGACTTGTGTGCATATTCTTAAAGCATGACCTTAAGCATGGAGGAAGTTCTACTTGGCATTCAAGAAAAGAATGTCCGGCACATCCACAAATCTTACAAAAGATATAATTAAACATTGCAGGATGTGTATTTGATGAATCAAGCATTATGCGCATTAACCAAGTGAACTATAAAAGAAAGATTCAAATCAATTTCAAGGAATTTCATATGATAACAATTTTTTTTTGTCTAGTCTACCGATCTTCTGATCGTGTCGATATTGACTAACTAGTCCCCGGCAACGGCGCCAAAAACTTGTTGCACAAAATCCGCAAGCGCACGGCTTACCGACGTAGTACTTAAGATATCGTTTCCACAGGGACTAGTGTCAATTACCGACTAATCGTACAATCAATAGCTAAACGAATGAAGGTATCAGATGGTGTCGCAATTCAAATGTAATAAAACGAAAGTTGAACGATGAGAGAGAAATCGAGATATCAGGTTTCACCACGTCTTCGAACTTAAAAGCGTAATGAGAAGTACTGCTTTGATAATCTCTAGAAAACCAAGGATGTGTCCTTTTGAGCTGTGCCCCTCTCGGGCGCGCGACTCAACAGCTGAGTTAGTCTCCTACTCTCGCGGTGGACCACTCCACAATCTACTTAGTTAGTCTCCTACTCTCGCGGTGGACTAAGCAGAGGTAGATCGTGTGAAACAGGACACTTAGATTCCCCAAGTAGACTCTACGACTCTCGCAATAGAGTATACAAGATTGATCAAGAAGAACGTGTTGGTTGCGATTCACCTCTCAGTTGTTACCGCAATCAACTAAAGTAAAAATCGGTTTGGCCATGAAACGATAATCACAATTATAATAAATCTAGATCAAATGGTCTCAAAAGATATATCGGAGAGCAATTCTTAACATTAATACTTGTAAATCATAAAGATAGGCTACGTCCGAATCCCGATAGAGGTTTTACTCTAATATACACATGGTTCCAACAAGTGCAAGATTTATGATTAAGAAGTAAAGGAAACAGAACAAAGTAGAGAAGAGAAAAGAACTAAGACAAACTCCTTCTCTTCCTCCCTTGATGTCGCCTTTCTCTCCTTATAATGGTGTACTCTCACCTTAGAACTAGTCCTTCAGCTTTTGGCGTAATCCTCTGCTTGCCTTCGACTCCCCCCCGGTCAAGAGAGAACTCATCCCTGTTATAGTCTTCAAGGTGCCTCTTCAATGTGCCTCTTCAAGGTACCTCTTCATGGTGCCTTCTCATGGTGCCTCCTCATGGTGTCTCTTGGAGGAGTCCTTTCATGGTGTCTCTTGGAAGTGTCTCTTCAAGGTGTCTACATTCATGAATTTCTTTCATTAAATCCACATTCATGAATGTGTTTCATTAATTTCTCATTCATGAATGTCTCATTAAATCCACATTCATGAATGTGTTTCATTAATGCTCATTTATGAATGTTCCCTTGATGGCGTGTGTCCCTGGATAGTTGATGGCGTGTGTTCTCTTAGTGGCGTGTGTCCTCTTTAGCTGCATGTATCCTCTTTAGCTAGCAATAAATATTGAATGCGGGTGAACTCTAACTCTCATCTAAAGCTAAATTTCTTGTCATGAGTCCAGATTCACTCGGATATGTGATCGTATATCCGTATAGCTCTGGAGACGAGTGAATTGTCCTGTATTTAACAAATCTGACAAGTAGTGAAGCTACTAAAGATATTAAGTGGATTAAGCTGGAAAGAGATATAAAAGCATGAAAATATATCTCGATTCACGTGGAAACATTAGTCAAAAAGACTACATAAATATGAGACATCACTAGGGCTGGCGAAAGCAATGGCAGGGGAGATGGCTGCGGTTTGCGTGGAGTTGGGGTGGAGTTCGTGGAAACAGGGGAGACGGTCGCTGTAAATGGCATCGGAAGATTGACGAGATGGTGGCTGGTGGTTGCGTGAGCCGAGAGAGTAGCTGTGTGAAGAAGCAGCCGCTCGTGAAGGGTTTGAAGGAGGAGAACCTTAGTCACCTCATAGCGGCTCCTCTGTGAGTTGATGAGCGCAATGAAGACAGCGGTGAAGCAATAGGTGTTTACTTGTGCCAAAGGAAGAAACATCGAGTATCGGTGTCAGTCATATTACTGGCCTTCAGATGAGGTTAAGTCGGCGAATCCGAGAGATCTGCTGCTTTCCAAATCTGGAAGCAAGGTGAAGTTTGGTTTTGACAGAAACTTCCAATCATGGCGTATCTTATATGGTATTATTTTCGTCTGAGAGAATTGAGAGATGTGGCGCCTTAAATTATGACAATCTCGAGTTTTTGCTGGCGATATTCAAAGATCGACGGACAATTTCTCTCTTGTTTGAGGTAAAGTATGAATTTTGTTTTCCCAGGATTTTATACTGAATAATTTCGTTGCTTGTTTACTTCGACTTCTGGAATTCAGAATAGTGAAAGGATAATTGCCCGTTTGGTGCAGCCAAGTTGATAGGGATTTCAATTTACCTCTGGAATTCGGAGCAAGGAGATAATTGCAACAGCACTGACAGAAGAGGGGAAGAACTCAAAGGAAGTCATCGGGTATTTATTCTCATCTTTCTTTTTTTTTTTACCTCCATCTATTCTCTCATCTCGTTAACTGACTTCTGCGATTCTCCTTTTTCTTTGTTGTCGATAGTTTTTTTTGTTTATCTTCATCTTTATTACTTCACTGCTGATTTCTCCTGCGTTGTTCTCTCTTTTTTTTTTTTATACTCTCGGCTACTTTGTTTTCCCAGCGTACCAAGAGCTTTTTTTTTGTGTGCACTGCCTCCCTTTTTACCCGGAATTTCCAACACAAATTTCTTGCCTTTTAGCATCCTTGTTATTATTATTATTTTCTTTGTATGCCTTTTGCCTTCTCTCTATCGCAGCCTCTCGATACCATCCTCTTCTTCTCTATTCTTCGGTCCCTCTTTTTTACCGTGAGTTCTCCATATCAAATTTCCATCCTCTCGATGTTCTTAGCTTACGTTCAATATGATGCTGCAGGATGCTTAATGCATCTTAGGCTTAAGAAAGTGGTGCCACAGGATGCTTAGTACATCTTAGGCCTACAAACCATGGTGCCACAAGATGCTTAGTGCATAAGTCTAAAAAGTGTCAGGGTGCCATAGGATGCTTAGTGCATCTTAGGCCTAAAGGAAGAAGAGTGCCACATGATGCTTAGTACATCTTAGGCCTAAAAAAGAACCAGGGTGTCACAAGATGCTTAGTGTCACGCCCCGGTCGGATCGGCCTAGAATTAGCGCTTATCCGCTTCCTAGAGCCGTCCGGCGGAATACCAGAACGTAACTCTCGCTAGGGTTTCTGACCCGAAATTGGAAACCCTAATCTCCCCGAATAATTTTTGCCCCCAAATACAAGATCGCACAGAGAAACCCTAACCCTAATTTAGGAAAACCCGAAATCGAATCGAAATTCCCAATCTGATTTTTACCTCAAACGAATTTTGACCAGAGTCAAAATTCCCGTCGCCGAATTAAATTCGCCTTTGCTTGCGTCAGCAATCCGTCGCTGATGTCACTGCCGATTTCTTTCGCCGCTCGCGATTTCGAAATCGCGCCGCCTACGTCAGCGTCGCCCCGCTGACGTCAGCCAAATAAATCGATTTCAGAATCGATTTCGCGTCGTTGACCACCGTCGATGTTGACTCGCCTCGTTTCGAACGCCGTTCGAAACGTTCGCCTCGCGTCGTCTTCTTCGACCGTCCGACGCACGACGCCGCCGCGTCGTCGCTGCTGCCGAGCGCCGCCGCGCTCTGGATTCCGTTGGAACAAGGGGAAGGCCGCCGCCTCCCGTCGTCGTGGAACATGGGAAAGAGATGGAAAGTGAAGCTTCGTTTATTCCTGGAAGAAACTTACAAACCTCTCCTCGACGCCCGCCGGCGCCCCCATCCCACCCTCGCCGCCAGCGCACTCGCCGACGGTTACAATCTCTCTCTCAGTCTCCCAGCCATCGACGTTGCCCTGAACGTCGGCATCGACGCCCGCCGACGTCGGCATCGACGCCCGCCGGCGTCGGCATCGGTTCCCTCCTGGAACCGGCATCAGAGCCCTGCTCTGGAAGGGCGACGGCGCCTCGCCGTCGCCGGTGGAGTCGCTCCCCGGCGCTCTGTGTGGTGACGCCCTCCGCGTACCTGATCTCGTCTTCGTCGAGCTTCTTATAGAGAAGCTTCGCCCGCGTGGCTTACGTCCGAAGCGTTCGTTCCTCCAAATCGGGAAGGCAGCCCGCGTCTTCCGCTTTGCTCGCGACCGCCGTCGTTGATCTCGTCCGAGCAACCCGCTGGAGACCGCGTCCGAACGCCGCGGCGAAGCTCGCGGAGAAGACGATGTCTCCGTTTTCTCCTCTGGAGCCCGGTGGAGAGGACGCCGCTCCCATCTCGTCGTCCGCATCCGTCGCACGCGGGCTCGCGTCCGAGCTGCACGGTGAAGGCGCGGACGAAAGCTTCGTCCCGTCTTCCTCTATGTGGTCGGCCCCCAAATCTCGGTCAAAATCGCATGTTGACCGGGCTTTTCCTTGTGGGTTTGTGTTTGGGTCAGGCCCAATGGGCTTTGGGCTGAACCGGGTGAACCCGGGCCTGACAATTCTCCCCCACCTGATTTGAACATCGCCCTCGATGTTCCATGCAAGTTGAACACTGGCCTTCCAATGTTCAAAGTTCTCCATCTTCTATCCCCCAGTTTGATGATGGATGTTTGCTGCACCATGCTTATAGCAACCTGCATCAACAAACTTGTCAAGGATAATCTTGCTTCACCATATTTGCTGAACTCAGCTGAACCTCGATGTCCCTGACACCGGCATCGACGCCCCTGGCGCCGGCATCAATGCTATGCATTGGCATCAACACGCCCTGGTGTTGGCATCAACGCCCCCTGGTGTTGGCATCAACACGCCCTGGTGTTGGCATCAACGCCCCCTGGTGTTGGCATCAACACGCCTTAGTGTTGGCATCAATGCTATGCATTGGCATCAGAGCCCCTGCTCCGGGAATTGATCTTGCAATCACTGAGCTCTTATAGAGTTCTCCCTCGATGTCCCCTGACATCGGCATCGACGTCCCTGACATCGGCATCAATGCCCTTAGACATTGGCATCAACACACCCTAGTGTTGGCATCAAGGTCCCTACCCTGGAAGAACGACACTCCTTGTCGCCAGTGGTAATGGTGTTGCCTCTCGGATCCTTCTGATTCACCTTGCTGGATCATTTTAAGCTCTGATACCTGTTGTCACGCCCCGGTCGGATCGGCCTAGAATTAGCGCTTATCCGCTTCCTAGAGCCGTCCGGCGGAATACCAGAACGTAACTCTCGCTAGGGTTTCCGACCCGAAATTGGAAACCCTAATCTCCCCGAATAATTTTTGCCCCCAAATACAAGATCGCACGGAGAAACCCTAACCCTAATTTAGGAAAACCCGAAATCGAATCGAAATTCCCAATCTGATTTTTACCTCAAACGAATTTTGACCAGAGTCAAAATTCCCGTCGCCGAATTAAATTCGCCTTTGCTTGCGTCAGCAATCCGTCGCTGACGTCACTGCCGATTTCTTTCGCCGCTCGCGATTTCGAAATCGCGCCGCCTATAAATCGATTTCAGAATCGATTTCGCGTCGTTGACCACCGTCGATGTTGACTCGCCTCGTTTCGAATGCCGTTTGAAACGTTCGCCTCGCGTCGTCTTCTTCGACCGTCCGACGCACGACGCCGCCGCATCGTCGCTGCTGCCGAGCGCCGCCGCGCTCTGGATTCCGTTGGAACAAGGGGAAGGCCGCCGCCTCCCGTCGTCGTGGAACAGGGGAAAGAGATGGAAAGTGAAGCTTCGTTTATTCCTGGAAGAAACTTACAAACCTCTCCTCGACGCCCGCCGGCGCCCCCATCCCACCCTCGCCGCCAGCGCACTCGCCGACGGTTACAGTCTCTCTCTCAGTCTCCCAGCCATCGACGTTGCCCTGAACGTCGGCATCGACGCCCGCCGGCGTCGGCATCGGTTCCCTCCTGGAACCGGCATCAGAGCCCTGCTCTGGAAGGGCGACGGCGCCTCGCCGTCGCCGGTGGAGTCGCTCCCCGGCGCTCTGTGTGGTGACGCCCTCCGCGTACCTGATCTCGTCTTCGTCGAGCTTCTTATAGAGAAGCTTCGCCCGCGTGGCTTACGTCCGAAGCGTTCGTTCCTCCAAATCGGGAAGGCAGCCCGCGTCTTCCGCTTCGCTCGCGACCGCCGTCGTCGAGCTCGTCCGAGCAACCCGCTGGAGACCGCGTCCGAACGCCGCGGCGAAGCTCGCGGAGAAGACGATGTCTCCGTTTTCTCCTCTGGAGCCCGGTGGAGAGGACGCCGCTCCCATCTCATCGTCCGCATCCGTCGCACGCGGGCTCGCGTCCGAGCTGCACGGTGAAGGCGCGGACGAAAGCTTCGTCCCGTCTTCCTCTATGTGGTCGGCCCCCAAATCTCGGTCAAAATCGCATGTTGACCGGGCTTTTCCTTGTGGGTTTGTGTTTGGGTCAGGCCCAATGGGCTTTGGGCTGAACCGGGTGAACCCGGGCCTGACACTTAGTGCATCTTAAGCCTAAAGGAAGAAGAGTGCCCCAGGATGCTTAGTGCATCTTAGGCCTAACAAAATGAAAACTCCCCTTATTTTTACCTTTGTGTGTTTCTGCTTTCTCAGTATGTCGATGCAATTTCTCTTGCGTCAAAAGTAATCCTCTTTTTTCTTCTTCTCTTCTGCTTTTATAAGCTTCCGGCTGTCTCCAAAAATTTGTTTCCTTCTTTTATTTTTAATGCATGGCGCCTGCTTTGTTCAGAAATTTTATCTGCTGCCAACGCTTTCATTCCTTTCCTTATTAGTACAAATTCTTGTTCCTTTCGTTTTGTGCTTCTCTCTTTTTGAAAATTCTGTCGACTGTTGTATATGGCTTCCTCTTCTTTCCCTGTCTGATCTTCTTAATTTTCTTGCCACTTTTGTCTTTCTTGTTGATTTTTTTATAGCTTTTAATCCTTTGCTCATCCGCTTCGAATTTATTATTTCTTTTTACCTGCCATTGTTTCCCTTTTTGTCGGCTGTTATCAATTGCAAGCTGTGATTGTTTCTTTTGAAATGTTTCCTTTTGTAATTTCTTCGCCTTACGAAGCACTGACGGCCAGATTTCCTTTCCCCTTGTTGCTGTGTTTTTTATTTCCCATGTGGTCAAAATTAATTTTGCCTATCTTCACTTTGCACACGTAATTAATTTAATTCAAACATAATGTTCCTACAATGATCGGCACATTTACATAGCGTGATGTAGGCAATGGCAGGGATGATCATAATGTGTTTCCAAAAGTCAAAAATCAATTTTGACTGGGCTCCTCCGCATACATGTTGGGTAAAAATACATGGTTCGACATATTTATTAGTTATTCTTCTACTAGTAAGATTATAAATAATTGTAGCACTTTAAAGTTGAAGAATTTATGCATGTGACATTTGATGAATCTATCAATGTTCAAAAGTTGTTAAAGAGATTGACATCAATGAAAGAACAGTTGATCTTAAACTTGAGAACAATCATGACACTATTAAAATATCTAATAAAGATTCAACAACTTCAAGACATGCAAGGTAATCTATCTAAAATCAAGTGGTGAAAGTTGACTCATATTAATCACTTCCAAAAGATTATAAGTTCTTAAAAGATTATCCAATGGAGCAAATACTTAAACTTCAAAGGGTGTGGTAACTCATTCTTCACTTTAAAATTTATGTGAACATGTTAGTTTTATTACACAAGTTGAACCTAAATGTATAAATGATGCTTTAAAAGAAGAATTTTGAGTTGTTGCTATGTATGATAAATTAAATTAATTTATAAGAACTGATATGTGAGCATTAGTTCCTACGCCTTACAATCAATTTGTGATAGGGACAAAATGAATATTCAAAAATAAACTAGATGAGTTTGGTTTAGTAGTACGAAATAAGGCATATTTGGTGACCCAATGCTTCAACTAAGAGAAAGGAATTGATTATAATGAAATATATGCTTCTGTAACAAGATTAGAGGCTATTAGAATACTTTTAGCTTTTGCTAGCTTCAAAGGTATTTGAAATATTTTTGAAATATATGGTTGTAAAAAGTGTATTTTTGAAATATTTTTAATAAAGAAATTTATGTTGAGCAACCATCTAACTTAAGAATTTTAAATTTTCAAATTATATTTACAAACTAAAGAATGCTTTATATAGTTTAAAGCAAGCTTCTAGAGCTTGGTATAAAATACTTTCTTTACTTTTGTTAAGAGATGTCATATATGTGTTTAGTCTTACCGGGTTAAGATGTTTCCTTATTGGATTCGGGTCTTACCCTAATCCTTCCCTCTTATGTATATTGTTTTTCGAACCCTAATCTTGAATTAAGCTTTCTGATCACTGTTCATCTTCTCACTTGGTATCAGAGCATCGTCGTCGCCGCTTTCACCCTCTTTCACCACCTGCTTTTGTTGCCGCTCTTGCCTTCCGCCAACCCTTCTCCTCTTCCTCCACCTTCCTTCTCATCTTCCGTTCGCCTCTAACCTAGTCTTCTAGCGCTCTACGCTTTCTCCTTCGCGTTCGCGTTCGATTGTCTCAGCGGAACAACATCAGCTTCTTCGGCGCTTGATTCTCCCCGCTTCAAACGACCTGCCTCTCTGTGCGTCCACTTGTCATCTGACACAAGCTTTCGGCGCATGCGGTTGTCTTCTCGGTGGAACCACATCCATCTGTCTTTGCCGCACGTTTTCAGCGATTCATCGCTCGATAATTCTTTGGCGTCAACAGCAGGATCTGACGCCTTCTTCCTGTCAAGTGCTGCCTCTTGCTGAAATCGGGTTCTAGGTTGGTTCTTGTTAAGTCACTTTTATATAGCATTTTATACGATGTTACCGCCATGTTTTCACTCTTTCTCGCTGTTAGCCTTGGATTTATATTGAAATATTACGATATTTACGGAATCTTCACTATTCTGTGCTTTTGCTTTATTTCAGGAAAGAAAGCGAGGCGATACAGCAATTTTCAGCCAAAATGGAATTCGCAGCAAATAACACACCCCACCCAGGGAAATCAGTCACGCCCCGCGGTTTCTGTTCTGTCGGGAATCGACTTTCCAGATTTTGTCCGTCTCTTCTATGCATTGAAGAAGGATAATTAATGGGGGCAAAAAGGGAAATCGACAGATAGAGACACTAGGGCAGCACTTACGATTAACTAGGGGCGACACTTACCAAAAATAGAGGCGGATCTTGCACACGAGAGGAAGAACACGCTTCATCATTGCGAGAGCGTGAGGAAGAAGAAGAACGAAGAAGAGAGAAAATCCTGCACGCTCCTATCTCCTGCTTGGGGCGATATCCATCATCTTCTCCCTACTTTATCGTTTTATCTTGTTGTTCATGGATGCTATGATTAAACTTATTGAAAACCTATTTTGGAACATGAACTTGATAGCTTAAATCCATTTCAAGGGTAGGGGAAAACCCCTCGTATGATTTGTGCATGGATGTTTGGTTTTAATATATGAATCCTTTGTCGTTCTATCTTACCTAGTTGCGTTCTTTGCATGTTGATTGATAATTACTTTCTCCATGATCTAGATATCTTATACTGTTGAAAGACATATTGATGTTGGAAACCCTAGGTATGAATGTGCCAATCGCCATGCGAAAGCTGGCAATTGCTCATGGGCAGTATATATCTCCTCGTGCCCATTGGGTTTATGAGACGAAGTGTACTACGACGGTAGACGCTTAGCCGCATAAACACCTAGTTGCGCCTTTGAGAGAAGGGTGACTAGTACATTAGAGGGGGAGATATATACTATATCATCTCGCGCTTATTGAGTTCGTTCGGGGGAGCGTTCTACGACGGTAGACGTATACTCGTGCGAATACCTGGTTGTATCCTTGAGAGAGGACAACCTTTATATTCGATGCTTGCCCTAGAACTCTTTGGATAATTATCATGTTTTTTTATTGTCCATGCATAACTCATCGAGGTGGTAAACCCCTTGCCTTGATTTCTTGCATCCTTGATCAACCCTAGTGCAATTTTGTTATTCTTCTGCTTTTCATTTAGTTAGTCTTAATTTAGAAAACTATTCAAACCGTCTATTGCTGTTTAGCTTGTAGAAGCTTAGTCAGTTGGTACTTGGTATTTGGTCTCTGTGGGATCAATACATTTATTACTTCGATATATCCGTATACTTGCGGAACGTATCAGTTCTCCAAGTGCTATTCTGCTGCTGCTGTTGTTCCCTTGCCGCTGTCTTCAATGAATCTTACTACTAACATTGATTTAAAGCCTACTTCTACTATTGCTACCACGGTGAAGTTTGATGGTAGTAATTATCTTCTTTAGGCCCGATCTATGAAGTTTTATCTTGGATCTCACGGTAAAGATGTACATTTGACGGGTCTTGCTCCCGACTCCTTGGATCCTTGACGCAGCGGATGTATAGGTAGGTTTCCTTAGAGCAATACTTTACGGTGGGGGAACTATGATGCGGAAATCCGGGCGAGGGTCTTGAGACAAGGGAAGAGAAAATGCGTGCAATCGATGAAAACCCACGGAGAAAACCGATGGAAATAGTGCAAGATGTATCTTGAGCAACACTCGGAGCGATAAGAAACCACGGATCGGAACTATAATGAAAAGTACTCACCTCGATCGCGAAAACCAATGTCTTTTGCAAGCACACGCGCACACCCTTCACGATGCTATGGCAACCGCCCAAGCTTACTCATCCAAGACGCAAACGCAGCAAGATGAAAACGCAAAGGACCCGGCGCCCAAGCGGGATTCGCCGGATGTTTTGATTGAAAGCTGAAAGAAACGTACAAAGAGGAGTCGAGGGAACTCTAGGCGAGATCCTCGGAGAAACGTACAAAGAGGAGTCGAGGGAACTCTAGGCGAGATCCTCGGAGTTTTGCTGGACCTAAGGCCTTACAAGGGGAAGGCACAAACTACAACAAGAACTAGCTAAGACACACAGTCCTCCGCCCTCTTTTATAGATCAAGAAGGGGCATATCCTTTGACAGATGACAGGACACACCTTTTGACTGTTGAAGGGGCACATCCTTTGACAGTTGAAGGGACACGTCCTTTTATAGATGAAGGGACACATCCTTTGACTATTAATCTCATTAATAGATAGAGATTGTAGTCAAATCAAACTTGCTGACTTTTCCAAAGAGTGCTTCGGAGAGGTGCGAGGATATTTACAGCTGCAGGTGGTGGCTGTGCAAGGACTCGTCACACCCACAAAAAATGGTCCGGGGGGCGCGAAGATCGTTGCGAGCGACGAGTGGGGAAAATCACTGCTTGAGGCTTTCTGGGGCTGAACACGGCCGGACCGTGCTCGTCGTCATGGCCGTGTTTGGCATCTGATTGCTGCGCTGAGACAGACACGGCCGGTGGCTTGGCCGTGTTGGCGATTTGCGAGTTCGTCACGGCTTGGCCGTGTTCAGGGCGGCAGATGGCTTCTGAAGCTGGAATTTATGGGGCATCTTCGTCACTTCCTGGGGAGTTCTCCCAAGCATCTTCGAGAGGCATGAGGCCTGGAGAATAAAGTGGAGAGCTGTCAGTGGAGGGAGGGGCGGATGATAGGGTAGGAGGTCGGCAATGTTGAAGACAGGGCTGCTGTGGGAGTCCGCTGGGAGGTCAAGGACGTAAGCGTTGGATCCAAGCCGCCGTAGAACCATATAGGGATCGGCACAGCGTGTATGCAACTTCCAATTGGCTCGCGATTTCAATCACTCAGGGTGGATTCGCACCATAACGTACTCACCAATCTCGAAGTGATGTGGCCTACGATGCACGTTGGCCTCAGCCGCATACCGGGTGTTGCTCAAGAAAATCCGACTGCGAATTTCATCGTGTAAACCCGCAAGATGAGAAGAAAAGGTGTATGTAGACTCATGAACAGATGGTGGGGGAGGAACGTTATGCATGTCTATTGGCTTTCTAGGTTGGTGCCTGAGGACAACCTGGAAAGGACTCAGCCCAGTGGAGCGGTGCGACGCGCTATTATACGCAAATTCAGCGATAGGAAGGTGTTCAGCCCAACGGCGTGGGAAGTCGCCAGCTAAGCACCGTAGAAGGTTATCCAGACTCCTATTCACCACCTCGGTTTGACAGTCCGTCTGAGGATGGTAAGCCGACGAGAACTTGAGAGTGGTCCCAAGGAGGGCCCATAATGATTTCCAAAACTGGCCGACGAATCGGGTGTCGCGGTCGGAGACAATGGTGAGGGGCAAACCATAAAGTCGGACGATCTCCTTAATGAACAGGTGGGCAATGTGGGAAGCATCGGCAGTCCGAGAAAAAGGCACAAAATGTGCCATCTTAGAGCAGCGGTCCACGACAACGAAGATGGAGTCGTGGCGCGAGGCAGTGCGGGGCAGACCAAGGACGAAGTCCATGCTAATGTCTAGCCATGGACTCCTGGGGACAGGCAGCGGGGTGTACAAGCCAGTGTTGGCAGGGCGGGGCTTGGCACGTTGGCAGGTGCCGCAATGCCGAACGACCCTCTCTACGTCCTTACGAAGAGTGGGCCAGAAGAAGCAGTCTTAGGCCAAGTTGAGGGTCTTGTCGCGGCCATGGTGCCCAGTGGCACCGCCAGCGTGGAGCTCGAGCAGTAGGTGCTCGCGAAGGGAGGACACGAACTCCTTATGAAGGAGATAGTGACGCCACTGTCGAAGTGACTGGACAATGGCATAAAACTCCTTATCGTACGTGAAATATCGTTGCCCGCGCATCATTCAGCTTCTCGCTGAAGAAAGCGACCGAGTGGCCTTCCTGGCTGAGGGTACCACCAATACCAGTGCCGGAGGCGTCACATGCGACCTCGAAGACTTTAGAAAATTCTGGGAGGCGAAGGACCGGGGCGGAGGTCACTATGTCCTTAAGGGCGAGGAAAGCGCGGCTTGTTGCGGGGGTCCAACAGAAGGTCTCATTCTTGGTGCAAGCCGTCATAGGGGACGCGATGGTGTTGAATCCCTTAATGAAGCGGCGGTAGAAGGCAGCAAGACCAATGAAACTACGGACCTCGGTGACGGACTCGGGTTCCGGCCATTGACGAATGGCCTCGACTTTTGTGGGGTCGACCATGAAACCCTAATCCGAGACGATGAACCCTAAAATGGGACCTGAGAATCGAGGAAAGAACACTTCTTCGCGTTGAGGAACAGACGTTCCTTACGGAGAAGGTCGAAGGTCAAACGCAAGTGCTCAAGGTGGTCAGCGCGGGTGCGGCTATAGATGAGAATGTCGTCAAAGTAGACGACCAGGAACTTGCCCATGTATGGGCGGAGGATCTGGCTCATGAGGCGCATGAACGTGGACGGCGCGTTGGTGAGGCCAAAGGGCATCACCAACCACTCGTAGAGACCGTCCTTCGTCTTAAAGGCCGTTTTCCATTCGTCGCCTTCACGGATGCGGACTTGATGGTAGCCGCTCCGAAGGTCCAGCTTGTTAAACCAACAAGCACCCGAGATAAGGTCTAACATGTCATCTAAGCGCGGGATGGGAAAACGGTACTTGACGGTGATGCGATTGATTGCCCGGCAATCAATACACATCCGCCAAGAACCATCCTTCTTAGGGGTAAGAAGGGCCGGGACGGCGCAGGGGCTAAGGCTCTCACGGATGAAGCCTTTGGACAGAAGGTTGTCCACTTGCCGCTTGAGCTCGTCGTGCTCGGTCGGGTTGAGATGGTGATGGGGCAAGTAGGGCAAGGACGCATCGGGGACGAGGTCAATGACGTGCTGGATGTCACGTTCCGGCGGCAAACCAACGGGGAGGTCCACTGGGGAGATGTCGTCGAATCCTCTAACAAGGCGGTGACCTCGGCCGGCAAAGGGGCCAGTGGAAGTGAGGGTATGGGAGAGACCTCACGGACCATGAGGGCATAGACCACGTTGGTCTCCTGGGCTTCATGGACAAGGGAAGCGGGGCAAACCAAGGCTACTGCCTTAGGCGCAGGCGGGGCTGGGGGGTAAGGGTGTGATGACACCCTTAGACGTGGAAGCCCGCAACTCCTTAGGCGGAGCAGGGGTCAAACAAATCTTACGTCCCCCGTGGTGGAAGACGTAGGTGTTCGAGCGAGTGTAGTGGATCATATCACGGTCGTAGAGCCAAGGGCGACCTAAGAGGACGTGGGCGACGTCCATGGAGGCGACGTCGCACCACACCTTCTCCGAGTAATCACCGAAATAGATGGGGACCTGGCATCGGTGGGTGATAGGAAGGCTGGATGTGTCCACCCATGCGATCAAGTAAGGTCGGGGGTGCGGCTCAAGGATTAGACCGAAACGGGTGACCGCTGTCCGTGAGACAACGTTAAGGCTGCTGCCTCCATCAAGCACAATCTTGCACAAGTGTCCGTTACACTTAATATAAGTGTAGAAGATGCTCGTGCGCTTCTAGTCTTAGGACGGAGGGGGGGGGGGGTATGGACAAGAGTGCAGCGGACAACGCCCAAGGAGGTGGGTTGAGGGCTTGACTCCTCATCGGAGTAACACTGAGGGCCGACTTCTTGGACCACAGGTGGGCCGCAAGGAACAGGGGGTCGAGAGTCGCGTCGTTCAGGTGCGATGTGCAACGAACGGCGGGGGCAAGTCCCGGTGGAAGTGACCGGTTTGGTTACAATTAGGGATGGCAACGGGGCGGGGCGGGGGCGGGTTTTGCCTTCCCCACCCCGACCCCGCCTCTATTAAACCCATCCCCGAACCCGACCCCGACCCCGACGGGTTTATAAAATTGAATCCCAACCCCGACCCCGCCGGGGAATCGGGTCCCCGCGGGGAAACCCGACCCCGACCCCGACAGACTGGCGAATGGCGATGGAGGCGGCGAGATGGCGACGACTGGCGATGGAGCGGCGAGATGGCGACGACTGGCGATGGAGCGGCGCTCAGGGCGAGATGGCGACGACTGGCGATGGAGGGTGGCGAGATGGCGACGACTGGCGATGGAGCAGCGCTTAGGGCATGATGAGTCGGGGTGATTTTAGGGAAGTCGGCGCTTAGGGCAACTGGCAAGATGGAGCGGCGGCTGCGGCGCTTAGGGGAGTCGGGACTCCAGGTGATATTAGGGTAAAGCCGTAAAGGTAAACCTTAATAGTGAATAATCGGGGCGGGTTCGGGGTCGGGGTCGGGGCGGGTAGTGAAACTCCCATACCCGACCCCGACCCGACTTATACAAGTCGGGTTTTCCCCGAACCCGACCCGACCCGCAGTCAACTCGGGTTTTCCCCGTTGACTTCGGGTCGGATCGGGTATGGGTTAAATTGCCATCCCTAGTTACAATGGCGGCAAGGTCCCGGGGGGAACGGCGGCAAGGGGCGCCTTACTCCTGTCCTCCCAAGTCAAGCGAGGAGGGGGTGTCTCGCGGGGTGCATCCGCGGGGGGGGGGGGGGGGGGGGGGGGGGGGGGGGGGGGGGGGGGGGGGGGGGGGAGGGGGAGGACCAGCAGGGCTAGGACGTTGCCGTGCCTCGAGACGAGGGAGAGGGACAGGCGCCGGAAGCGCGTAATTAGTCCGACGAGCGGGGAGAGCCTCAGTATGATGGGTGCGCGATCTGAGGTCCTGCTCGACCTTGCGAGCATGGTGGAGGACAAGGAGGATCGTGTCAAGGTCATAGGAGGGTAACACGCACCGAATCTCCTCGTGGAGACCATTGCAGAACCGAGACAGGGTAAAGGCGGGATCCTCCTTAAGGTTGCAGCAGATACCAAGCTCATCAAAATGAGTGTGGTATGCATCCACGGTGTCGGACCCTTGGGAAATGACGGAGTACGAATCGAGGAGGCGCTGTCTATAGGTGGGGGGGCACATACTTTTCCTTAAGTTGGTAGCACATGTCCTCCCACCTCGTAATGGGGGGAAGATGTTGGTCTACTAATTGGCGCTCGACATTCGTCCAATACAACCGAGCAGGGCCGGTTAGCAAGAGACGGACGTAACTGACTTTAAGGTGTTCGGACATGGCGCTCCATTCGAAATAGTTATCGATAGCGGCAGCCCAATCTAGGAAGACATGAGGTTCGAGACTACCGTTGAAAATCGGGGGATCAACGCGCGTGAGCCGTCGGACCTCGTCGTCCTCACGACTACGTGGAACAAGGCGACGTGGGTGAGGAGCGACCTCAGCCCATGCGGACTCATCGACGAAGGGGTCAAAGCATGGTGACTCGTTGGCGCGCATACGCAGCGGGGCCAACGGAGGTGGGATACTAGCAGGAGGCTGGCCCTCGGCGGGCTTAGCTCGGATTTCCATGACTTGGTCTGTCAGATGTTGGACCGACGTCATGAGGCGCTGAAACATGGCTTCCGTCGCTTCTAAACGTATGGATAGCGACTCAACCGACTCTACCCTAGGTGGAGTACGCTCTTCGGTCGTAACGGGCACTTGGATAGGGGGTTGTTGATATGGGGTTCCTGATCTAGTAGTCATGATGCAGGAAATGCGAATGGATGCTGAAATAAAGCTGAAGAAACTGAATGGAATGCAGTGAGAGACCGGCGAAGCTAGACAAAAGTTAGCTTCAACCTGGCTCTGATACCAAAAATTTGACGCAGCGGATGTATAGGTAGGTTTCCTTAGAGCAATACTTTACGGTGGGGGAACTATGATGCGGAAATCCGGGAGAGGGTCTTGAGACGAGGGAAGAGAAAATGCGTGCGATCGATGAAAACCCGCGGAGAAAACCGATGGAAACAGTGCAAGATGTATGTTGAGCAACACTCGGAGCGATAAGAAACCACGGATCGGAACTATAATGAAAAGTACTCACCTCGATCGCGAAAACCAATGTCTTTTGCAAGCACACGCGCACACCCTTCACGATGCTATGGCAACCGCCCAAGCTTACTCATCCAAGACGCAAACGTAGCAAGATGAAAACGCAAAGGACCCGGCGCCCAAGCGGGATTCGCCGGATGTTTTGATTGAAAGCTGAAAGAAAAGTACAAAGAGAAGTCGAGGGAACTCTAGGCGAGATCCTCGGAGTTTTGCTGGACCTAAGGCCTTGCAAGGGGAAGGCGTAAACTACAACAAGAACTAGCTAAGACACACAGTCCTCCGCCCTCTTTTATAGATCAAGAAGGGACATGTCCTTTGACAGATGACATGACACACCTTTTGACAGTTGAAGGGGCACATCCTTTGACAGTTGAAGGGACACGTCCTTTTTCAGATGAAGGGACACATCCTTTGACTATTAATCTCATTAATAGATAGAGATTGTAGTCAAATCAAACTTGCTAACTTTTCCAAAGAGTGCTTTGGAGAGGTGTGAGGATAATTACAGCTGCAGGTGGTGGCTGTGCAAGGACTCGTCACACCCACAAAAAATGGTCCGGGGGGGCGCGAAGACCGTTGCGAGCGACGAGTGGAGAAAATCACTGCTTGAGGCTTTCTGGGGCTGAACACGGCCGGACCGTGCTCATCGTCACGGCCGTGTTTGGCATCTGATTGCTACGCCGAGACGGACACGGCCGGTGGCTTGGCCGTGTTGGCGATTTGCGAGTTCGTCACAGCTTGGCCGTGTTCAGGGCGGCAGATGGCTTCTGAAGCTAGAATTTGTGGGGCGTCTTCGTCACTTCCTGGGGAGTTCTCCCAAGCATCTTCGAGAGGCATGAGGCCTTCCCCATAGGCGTCTACGACTCCGTCAATCCTGCTCATGAGACATGGAGGCACTCGGACATAACTGTTGTGACATCTCTTCTCAGCAGTAATGAAGGTAGTATTGCTTGTACTATCATGTGCTTAGACACTGCTAAAGAAATTTGGGATGTTCTGGCATCGACCTATGCTCCCTAGGAGACTATCGGTCAAGTTCATCAGCTCTATGAGGATCTCTTTAATCTGAAGTAAGCAGACATGCCCTTACTTGACCTTTATAGGATACTTAAAGGCAAGTGGAACCAATTACAAATGCTACAACCACCCACTGCTGACATATCTGTGACCATCCAACAACGACAGGAATTCTTTGTAGCACATTTTCTCACGGCACTAGACGACTCATATGCGGTAGCTAAAGCCTAGCTTCTTGCTGATCCATCTGTTCCTACGATTCAGAGTGTATATTCTCGTCTCCTGCGAGTTTCTATTGTGACACCTACCATTTCTATCACTAATGCTCTTGTTGCTCCCCCCTGAGGCAGAGGCAGGGGGCGTGGTCAGACTAATGCACCTTGCGAACATTGTGGCCATGTCAATCATCCGTCTGAATGATGTTGGAAAAAGTTTGGCAGTCCGTCTTATGCCAAGTTAGCTATTGATGATGGATCACATATTCCTAGGGAGACTATTGCCGCTGCTTCCTCTTCTAAAGCTGATTCGACTGCCACTGTTTCCTCAGCTCAGTATGATCGTCTGGTCCCGTTGGCTGCCCAAGGAGAGGCGTCCTCCTCCTCCTTGATGGTCACTACTCCTGGTGTCTCTGATACTGCTTCTCTTATTGCCTCTTCTAATACTTGGGTCCTGGATTCCGGAGCCACTTCCCATGTTTCAAGTAATCGATCATTGTTTACCTCAGTACGGATTGACACCAACTATAATCCGGTGTCAATCGCTGATGGCTCTCTCATTCCTGTCCATGGCATAGGAACTGTTTATTTAAGCACCAAACTTACCTTGGTCAACATTCTTTATGTTCCACAGTTTCCTGTTAATCTTATTTCTATTTATGCCCTATCTAGAAGTTTGAACTGCTCCATCACTTTTTTCTCTTCTTCCTGCATTTTTCAGGACCTCAGGACGAAGGCGAAGCTTGGTGGGGGGCTTAAGGTTGGCGGAGTTTATGTTCTCACTGATCCTATCCCGGATGCTTCTACAGCCTTGATGACTACTTCCTCTCCTTACATGTGGCACTGTCGGTTAGGCCACATATCACTAAATAAGTGCAACAAATTTTGTCTCTAAAATCTTGTCCTCATTTTGAGTGTGAAGCTTGTCAGTTTGGAAAGCATCATAGGACTTTTTTTCCTAGTAGTAGTAGTCCACCAACCACTATTCCTTTTCATGTTGTTCATTTTGATATTTGGGGTCTGAGTCCTGTTTCCACCAGAGATGGTTTCAAATATTTTGTCACTTTTATAGATGATTATTCTCGCATGTGCTGGGTCTTTCTACGTAAGAATCGTTTTGATGTATTTCATGCTTTTCAATTATTTAATTTTGAAATTAAAAATCAGTTTAACTTGCCACTTAAAATTCTGAGAACTAATAACGCTCTTGAGTACACCAGCTCACACTTTGTTAAATTTTGTGGTTATCAGGGAATTATCCACCAAACCACTTGTTCTTGCACCTTTTCGCAGAATGGGGTTAAACGCAAATACTGTCACCTTCTTGATGTTGCTCGGGCTCTCATGTTTCATATGCATGTCCCCAAGCACCTTTGGGGTGATGCTGTTCTTACTACTACCTTTCTGGTTAACTGTGTTCCTACTTCATCACTTCAAGGTAAATCACCCTTCTCTGTTCTCTCACCTAATTGCCCTGTTTTCCATGTACCACCAAAGACCTTTGGGTGTCTATGCTATATCCATAATCTTTACCCTGGTGTTGATAAGTTGAGTCCGCGTTCTATAAGGTGTGTTTTTCTTGGTTATTCTCGAACTCAAAAAGGGTACAAGTGCCTTGATCCTAAGCTGGGCCGATACTTTGTCTTTATGGATGTTACCTTTTTTGAATCCACCCCAGACTTCCACGCCTTTGCCCCGCTTCCATCAACATCCGTCATTCCACTTCCTACTCCTTGTCCTCTGGATGTGCCATTAGTTCCTCCACCGGTTCCACTAGCTGTGTCTTCTGGCGGTTCACCCATGCCTTTACAGGTATACCATCGGCAAGTACAGACTAATGCACCTGCAGCTCCCTCCCCTGACACGCCTTTGCCTAAAGGTCCTCGCCCAGATCCGAATGATCTCCCTATTGCTCTTCGCAAGGGACTTCATTCCACAGCTAAGTATCCTATTTCCCATTATGCCTCCTACTCACGCATTTCCACTTTTCATCATGCTTTTATTACTGCTATCTCCTCTAGTGCAGTTCCTACTACCCTTTCTGATCCTATCTCTACATCCCATTGGAAAGCCGCCATGGATGCGGAAATGGATGCTCTTACTTCGAGACACACCTGGAGTCTTGTTCCCTTACTCCCTGGGGCTCGCCCTGTTCAGTGCCGGTGGGTCTACACTATTAAACATAATCCTGACGGATCGATCAATCGCTATAAAGCTCGGCTTGTGGCCAAGGGGTTTACTCAAATTTATGGTGTTGACTACTTGGACACCTTTTCTCCAGTCGCCAGGTTGAACTCTATGCAGATTATTCTATCGCTTGTCATTAATCTGGAGTGGTCTCTTCATCAATTGGATGTCAAAAATGTCTTCTTCTATGGTGATCTGACAGAGGCAGTTTACATGCATCAACCTCCAGGTTATGTCAAGCCGGGGGGGGGGGGGGGGCAATTACACAAAGTTATATATGGCCTCAACAAAGTCCAAGAGCATAGTTTCAAAAGTTTTCTACCATCATCTCTCAGATAGGATTCCTTCATTGCAAATCTGATCACTCAATATTCATTCGCAAATCTGCTAAAGGTATTGTTGTATTGGCAATTTATGTTGATGATATTCTTCTCTTTGGAAATGACTCTGATGGCATACATGCGACAAAACAATTTTTGCAATCATAATTTTCTCTTAGAGATATGGGCAAACCCAGGTACTTTTTGGGAATTGAAATTGCTTATAAAGGCTCATCTGTTCACCTGTCCCAACGCAAGTATGTCATTGATCTTCTATCTGACACTAGCATGCTTGATTGCAAACCATCTGATGTTCCGATGGTTCCGAATGAACACCTCAGCGTGTGGGCGAAGTCTGAAGATACTGATCATACCTTATACAGACAGGTTGTTGGGAAACTTATCTATCTCACTGTTACTTGCCTAGACATTTCATTCGCAGTTGGTGTAGTCATTCAATTTATGCAATCCCACAAGAAATGTCACTGGAAAGTTGTGCTAAGGATTTTACAGTATTTAAAGCAATCTCCAGGCAAAGATCTTCTTTATAAGAAAAATAGACAATCCAATGTTGAATCTTACTATGATGCTGAGTATGCCAGGAATATTGATGATCGTAAGTCTATTTCTGGCTTCTACACTTATGTTGGGGGGAATCTGGTTACCTGGAAGAGCAAAAAGCAGAATGTGGTTTCCAGGTCAAGCTGTGAAGCCGAATATCATGCCATGACACATATTACTTGTGAGTTGTTGTGGATCAAAGGTTTATTGCAAGAATTCGATTTGCTGGTTGATACTCCTATGATTATGCATTGTGATAATCAGACAGCTATATTTATTGCAAACAACCCATCGTCTCACGAACATACCAAACCTGTGGAGATTGATTATCACTTCATCAGAGATGTCATCTCAAACCACCATATCTCTACTCCATTTACCAAATATGAGGATCAAATTGCCAATATCTTCACCAAGGCCCTCAACTCAATTAAGGTTCATGAATTCAGTAACAAGCTGTGGGCATGATTGATATCTTTGCTCCAGCTTGAGAGGGCGTGTTAAGAGATGTTATATATGTGTTTAGTCTTACCGGGTTAGGATGTTTCCTTATTGGATTCGGGTCTTACCCTAATACTTCTCTCTTATGTATATTATTTTTCAAACCCTAATCTTGAATTAAGCTTTCTGATCACTGTTCATCTTCTCACTACTTTTAATTGATCGTGGTTTTAGTATTGAAAAAGTCAATATTTTTTTTACTAAATATTAAAATGATGACATATTGACTAGTGTAAATTTATGTAGATGATATTATTTTACAGCTACTAATGAGTTTTTATGTAAATGGTTTATAAATTGCATATAAAATAAAATTGAGATGAGTATGATGAGTGAACTTAGTTTTATTCTTAGAGTTTAAATCAAACAAATAACGAATGAAAACTTCATCAGTCAATCCAAATATGCAAAAGAGATTTTCAAGAAGTTTGATATGAAAAATGCTAAAGCTACCTCAACTCCTATATGCACAAGTACCAAATTTGATGAACATGAGAATGATAAAATGGTAGATCAAAAGCGGTACAGAGGTGGTGATAGAAATCATATCCCTAGTTGAGAACTTGTGATATCTTCTGTGAATCAAGCATCCTTGGGTAGGTAGATACATCATTATCATGATCATCTTCATGGCTCAATTGTGATATGTTTCTCTTATGAATTATCGGCATGATTGATCTTCACGAGTTGATCATGTCGTTTCCTTTTGTGAATTACAGATATATCTAGTCTTTACGTCGTGATCTTGATTTTTCCTATAAGCTTTTTTTTTTCACCAAATTCGAAGGATAAATTTATGGTCTTTTTTTTTTTACATGTAAGCACCTTAAAATTCAAAATCCATTAATTTTGGGTGCTTGTGCCTGAAATACCATAAAACTAATAAAGCTATAAATTTGGAACAAACAGTATACAGTTGGTCAAACAAGGTACAAAAATGATAAAATAAAATCTAATTTGATAAGTTATGAGCATATAAACTCTATAAAAATGTGCATCAACCATTCACTAACCATTCACTAAGTTAATAGGCTAGTTTGCTTATTAAGTGGATCATAATAATGCAATTCCGATAGAAATAATGTTGGAAATGATGGGGTGGTGAGTTAAGAAACAAAGTTGCCAGAGCACAAACATGTAGAAATGAGTGGAAAAGTTAAGCAATTAGATGCATAATTTATTGATTGAATTGATTCTAGTGATGGAGGGTCAAATTGTTACTTCTACATCTACTTAGAATTATTTATTTTTTTTATTTAATATTTAAATTCGATCTGAATCCAATTCAAGTAAACTTATATGAAATATTTAAATAAAACCCAATTAAATTTAAATCTTTTTAAAGAAATTTAATCATGTGAGTGAAACTCATGTACTTATTATTGATTGAATTGATTCTAGTGATAGAGGGTGAAGTAGACTTATCCAAATACAAGAGCTCATTGATCATGTGAGTGAAACTCATGTACTTATAAAAACTATAAGATTGTGTTTTCTTGAAAGGAATCCATATCTAAAAGAAGAGTCAAAATAATAATTAAAACATATTTTTCTTCTTTCCATCAAAACATAGCCCAAAGTGCAAGCTGCTAAAAAGTTCTGTGCATATACTGTCAAATGATCAATAATCAAAGTTAAAAAAAAATTATATTGACAAGTCTGATATAAATTTTAATGAGAAGATAATTATAATCACAAATGTCTATACGATTTTATTATTGCCTGTAATTTAAGTATCACTTAACTTATATGTCTTATATTTTTAAAAAATATTTATCAATTTTTTTATTAAGTACTCATTGCAGTGGAATATTGCCGTATACGATATAGTAAAATATAGAAATGAATCTTTGATATTTACGTATAGGTTGAAATGCTTAAAAAATACTAAACTTAGAGCTGGTAATTGGGATTAGCCGTCATTAATTGGGTGAAAGGGCCTAATCTTAAATACTACTGATTTAGGGTCTGTTTGGCCCCACTGTTAATAATTTTATAACTGCGCTAAACTGTGTTGTATTGTTAAAATTTATAAGATGTTTGGTTAATAACTTTTTAACAAAATTTAAAATAATAAATAAATATATTATTTTAAATTATTTAAAATAATATAATATTTTATTTCCCTTTGATGTGAAAATTTTAAATTATTTAAAATAATAATACCTAAAATTTTAAATAAAATTATGTAAATTACTTTTTTAGAGAAGCAGAAGCTGTAAAAGCATCAAATTGTAGCTTTCATAACTTCTGTTTTTTACTACTTTTTTCTACTTCTATTTTTCATTACCAAACAGTTTTTCTAACTGCTTTCTGCTTAAAAGCTGATTAAAATTCAGCTTCAAAGCAGGGCCAAACAGGCCCTTAGTTTATATGCCATAAGGCAATAAGTATAAATAAAATATAGTAATATATTAAATGATATATTTTATTTATTTTTATATAAAATTAACTGGTCTCTAGTCAATTTACTTATAAAATATATTAGGTTTTAGCCATGTTAAATTAACTCAGTTATTAGATAAATTAAGTTTAGATTTAGTAGAAGTATATGATAAGTTATAGTGATATCACGAAAAATTTTCTTAGGCGAGGTCTCCGCCTTGGAATGCTCGGCGGAGACAAATCCCACCTTAGATAATGTTTTACAGTTCGTATAATATTTACCCATCAAGTGTTATGCAGGTATACATACTTTTTAAAGCAAAATCTATAATACTTCGCCGAGCATTCCTAGGCGGAGAACGCGCCTAGGAAAATTTCTCTGATATCACTACCGCTTAGAATGAATAGAAATACTATCTTTGGGGGAAAAAATTGTCCCAATTTGTTTCCAAATTTAACTAAGCATCGGCGCCATCATCATACTCTAATGTCGCAGTTGCAATGCTCCCTGCGTACTTAACCCTAAAATTCCTAATCTCATCGCCAACTTGTTGACACCCAATGCCATTTGAAGCAGTCAAACGATAACATCTCGTTTGTGCCTACTACTCTCAGTATCTTCAACTCGTTGTCATTCATCATCTACTTGTCGAAGCGATATTGAAACCGTCTCCTCGTCTTAACTCTCACGTCCATACTCCATAGTCCACTCAGGGTTGGTATGCAGTTCTTTATTTTAGCAACTCATTTTTTTTTTTTATTTCTTGCAATTTTGATGTGGAGAGATAAAAGTTAAAAACCTTAAACCACTAAAGAACTAACCGTTTACATGATCTTTTTTTTATTGTGATTATTAGATCAAATGTATGGATTAAATTAGTCAAATTTATTTTTTTTATGTTTGATATGAGAGTTAAGACACAGTCTAATGCTATTATGCTAATGGCTAATCAGCTAATATTGTTCCATATACCCCATGGTTAATTTAATTCTTTTATAGGCAATAAGTTGTAATAAAATAACTTCAAAGTGGATAAGAATTACGATATAATAATTTCATTTTGCATCAAGTTCAGGCCAAATACCTATGAGTAGCTAGAGTGCCACTAGATGCTCCCTCCAATACTATTGAAAAAAATGTGTCTAAACCTCCTTTAGGTGAATTAAGTTGTAAATGTCAAAAATTAACCTCGAAGGTTTTGATCCCTTTGAAAAGAAAAAAAAAAGATAGTATAGATGTGATAATTTATAATTATTGTAAATCTTTTTTAAAGGCAAATAACAAAAATAGAACAACGGCCATAAAAAATTATATGAGTTTATGTTCAAGCAAAAAATAATTCTACAATTCAAATATGTTTGGATAAGCAAAAATAACTTAGTTGTGAAAGAAAATGTGATGTAAATGTTTAATTTAAAAATTTTACATTTGATCGTAAGGCATGAATTGGCTTCTATTATTGTTTTACATGAGTACCTTTTTTCTATTGTTGATCATGCTGGCTTTATAAAATTTGAAATATTGTTTTACATGGTAGAAATTGGCTTCGGCTTCTCGAAACACAATAAAAAATAACATTATGAAGATTTATAATTTAGAAAAAATAAAACTATTAAATATGTTTGAGAAATTAAAAAGTTGATAGTTATTACAATAAATATATGAACTTCAAATCAGAAAAATATCTTTTTTTAATTATATTATACATGTCCATCACTGCTTTTTTTATGACTTTTGGATTTACATAGTCATATTTTCAGATATTAAGGTAAATTTTGAGCACTTTGGCATTATGTTGTTATGTTGCTAAAGTTTGCAAAACTTACCAAAAAGGAAAAAAAAAAGGGGGGGGGGGTGATAGGCAAAATTAATATCGCAAACTTTTGGGTAACTAAGGAGCAGTGTTATTGATAGCGGATTGTAAAAAATAGTAAAAATCAAAAAATCCGTAATATGATATAGTGGATAGCATTGCTAGTAAATAATATATATAATAAATTAAACTGCATAAAAAAGTAAATTATATAAAAAAAATAATATATTGCTAACTCAATTTAAGTCATAATTTTAATTTTTTAAATTTAAAATATAATAATGATAATGTTATATTATTCAAATTGATGAACTATAGGCCAAACAGATGTCAATGTGACAGGTGTATCTAGTCAACGGAATGAGCAAATTCTAGGCAGAAACAACATAGAAGTAAGGAATTTTCTACTGTCCAGAGGCAATCCTAGTTTCTCCCAACACCAGAAACATAGGGTATAGATTAAGAGTGGCTGCGTAAATTTGGCCAGAGAAAAGTTGAGTAGCTGCGGGCCACAAGAGATGTGTACAAGTTAACAAAAGTGATTCATATACATGTTTATGTGATAGTTACCTAAAATCATGTCAACCAAACCAAGTTTCTTGAATCGAAGTACAGCAAAAACAATTCCACCTTTGACATTCCTGAAGAATTCGAGTCCAGTAATTGTGAACTACATCTTTGAGTTCATCGAACGGTCAGAGCAAAAACAACTAAAGATCTCCACGATAAAGTTCTCTTTATACACATAAGCTAAAGAGAGCCGTGTTAAATGTGCGCAGAAAAAGAAAAGGTGTGCTTACTTTATCTTCTCCCGAACACCATTTTCGTTTCTCTGAATGCCACCACTAAATTGCATTGCAGAAATAAATTCAATTAACCCAGCTATAGAGTCTATTCGAAAATGTGTCAAAACTGGAACATGGAAAACATAGGGGCCATTTGGCGCAGCTTTTTAACTGCTTTTGATGGCTATAAAAGTAGATTTTCAGAAGTATGGGTATTTGGCCATCCGCTTTTGGGTTTGGAACCAAGAGCAGCTGTTTCCTGAGAAACTATCATCCCTTCTTCTAATTGATAAAAGCTGCTAATTGATCAAAAAATTTACTTTACCTTTTCTCCTCGCATGCAAAAATGCCTTCAAGCCTGCTGATCTCCTTGCACATGTAATAAATATTAGAAAGTTTTTTGCAAAATATTTTGAAAACAATACTTAATGGCATAACATAATTTCAGCTAGCTACTTTTCAACCAATACTTTCTCAACCAGCACTTTTTTAATCAGCAAAAGCTAAAAGTTTTAGGTATGCTAAATTGACTCATAATGAGTGGGAAAAAACTTATGTTTCGAGGCAATGGATTAGTATAGACTCCAAATTTAACTCCCTAAATTGCAAGTTTTTACATTTCAAAATAAACATCCAAACACGACCTTAAACGGCTCTGGTAAACATCTTCTAGTGCAATATTGCCCATAAACGCATTCGAATTAGTTAGACCAAGGGTCATGCCATATTCTTATTGACTCTCCGTTCACAATATTATAATATATTAATTTCTGGCATTATTCCCTTTCTGATAGTAGATTGCTCAAGCACCAAAAACATGATCTTGGAGTGGGTATGACCTATATCGAATACTTTGATAAATAATAAGTGTTAATCCACCTCACCCACAAAAGACTCCTTTTGTGCTACAACGTCCCATATGTATCTCATAATTAATGTGATATTTGATGTTTTTTATATTCCTTAAACGTAATTTACCTATCTTTGTTGGTTTGGATACATTCTCCCATGAGACCTTGTGACTGCCTTTTTTTCATCAGTAAACCAAAAAAAAAAGGGCTAACAGTTAATGAATTACGTCCATTACTATTCTAGGAAGTTTGAAGGCCCCACACCAATATAATACATGGCACACTAATCTAATAAATTCAACCCTTTCAGGATACGATAGAAGCCGACTCTTTCAATTTATAAGACACTCAGCAATTTTTTTTTTTTTTTTTTGCCAAAGAAGACACTTAGCAATTTTTTGAATGAGCTGGATGCAATCTATATATGTGATCCTTTTAGTTGTCAATGCAATTCCAAGATATTTAATTGAGAGCACCCAAATAGGGATTCCCAAAATTGCTGCCAATTGGACCTATGATTTTTTATTACAAGCTGAGAAAAACATTTAGGATTTGTTAAATTTGCCAGCAACCCTATATTATCTGCAAACTGACTTAGCACCATTTTCACACTCAACACATGCTCATTGTTTGTCTTACAAAATATAAAGATATCATGAGCAAATTTGAAGTGAGTGATAATTGGGTTAGTGCATTTTCTATGAAGTGTCAAGTTACCTTTATCTATTTATCCAAAAGCACGTTGCTGTGCCAATATGTGGGTTTCACTAAAGAAGCCAACATTCCTTTTATGAGAAAGATGGGGATGATATGCATGCCTTAATCTAACCAAATTTTGCGGTGAAATTTAAAGAATCTAAGCATACTAAAAATAAAATCCCCTGAAGGGCCTCTATTTTATATGATATTTGTATAAACTCTCACAATAGAGAAAGATATTCGAAGACCTCTTTCGTCTTATTGTTTCTCACATGATGTTATAACGGAGGTCTTGTTTGACAGAATCTCTAGCCAACTATTTACAAACAGCTCCTGAGTTTCAAACCCAGAAATTTGAGCAAATGTTTGTGCCTAAAACTCCTAAGCATGGTGCTAATTCACCATTTGAAGAGCACTCCATAAGAGGTGCGCGCACAAATATATTTTTACGGCATCCTCTTATCGTTTTTACTGATTCAGAGGGTTGGAAAGTTACAATCTTGCTGTGTTTCTATAGGATTTTGGGTTTCCGACTCTAGGATGGGGGAGAGAGAGATTGGTTTTGCTCGTGCAGTTGGATTAGGAAGGTTATGAGTTAGGTAATTGTTTGCTAAATCTGTCTTTTGAGGGAAAATTTGATGCTTTTGTCGAAATCAACAGAAAAAATGATTTTTTTAAAAAAAAATAATTTTTCTACCGGAAATTGTTATCCACTTAGAGGATTTGAAAAGTTCTTCCCTTTTTTATGGTTTACTGCTCTAATTTGTATCGGTAGGTCATAGGAAGATTGAAGGAGAAGTTCTTCTGGGGCAAAACGATGAATTCCCCTCGAATGTTGTACAACTCTCACATTCCTGCACCATCCATTCTCCCTCGCCTTTTTAACTTGGGGAAAGAAAGGGAGGGATTCGCATTGCGGGTGCAAGTTCCAAATTTTCCTCATGTCTGGTGTCCAACACACAATCGAAGGAGGTGGCAAAACTGTCGAGGGAGAGCAGGGAAGTGATGGAAACAGAAAAAAATGTGTTTGTGAGCACATATGCTCGAGCTCGTAGTGTTTAAGAGTGGTAAGGGATGCAAGCTTTATGATGTGGACGGGAAGGAGTACCTCGACATGACAGCCGGTATTGCAGTAAACTCACTTGGGCATGGTGATCCAGATTGGATTAATGCAGTGGTGGAGCAGGCTAACACTCTTACACATGTCAGCAATGTATACTATTCAATACCACAGGTAAAACCAGAATCTTATTAGCTGTATTGTGACTTCTTTCGGACAGATATTATTTGTTGAGTTCATACACTTATTCACTAAAATACATTTATCAAGTATGGTGCTTATTAGTTGGTACTTGTGTATTTGGTGGTGAAAGATTTGTTGTTATATCTGTGTACTTGATGAATGCACAGAAAACTATTGGCTCTTTTATTTTGTTCTCTTGATCATCATGATACTCTGGTTCCTGATTAGTATTGATGATCAATATTTCTGTAAGTGTGATCCTTACAGTCATGACTTCTATATCTATATCCACGAAAAAACTAGGTTCTAAATTCTATTTGTAACCTTACCTTATCATGTTATTCATAAGATATCTTTCTCTACTGTATTTTGAATAAAATTTTGGCGATCTAAATGCCGTTCTGAAAAGGAATACAAGAGATGGTTCAGAGTTTCAACTTTCTTGATTTGAAAATACTGTCACGAATAGAGTTATAGGATTAATTGTTCTGGGTTCCAACTTGCAATATGAGTATTTTTTGGTTATTATTTCAATTTCAAATTTTTATGAACTATGCCAATAAACTGAGGTTTCAGTTTCTTTCAATTAGAATAAACTTGTAAGTGGATGCAGTAAACAAATGGAGATAATACGTTGAGAAATTTAGGCATGTCGCTAGTAGTTAGGAATAACTGCACTCAAATTTTCCAAATGAAACAAAAAAAAATTAGTAATTGGATATAGCAAGATCTATGACTATTCCTGCAGGAATCTTTTAATTCTAGTTCGAGAAATACGCATTTCCTTTTGTTGCAATCATCTTAATTTCTTTTTTATCTGATGTCTTGTATTAGCTTTTTCATTGGTCTTAATGCAGTCATCTTAATTTTCTTGCTTTCAGTCCTTCACTTGTGCTTTGGATATTTTTCTTTTGTTTTATTATTGTTATGGAAGAACAAAGTACTGACTAGTCCTATATTTTTTTTATGCTCTTATGTGTGAAAGGAATAACACTGTTTGATATTTTAGTTCTTGTTTTGTGACATTGTCATGAAAGGCTTGTGTTTTTCTACTTGCACTGTGTGACTTACATTAAAAATTTTCCCTTTTCCCCCTCTTTCTCACTGATTTATATGCTTGGATGACAAGGTGACTCTTGCAAAGCGCTTTGTAGATTAATTCGGTGAAATGTAGCTCTTTGTTTAATTAGGTGATCAAACTGAGTATGGTCCTGGTGCCTTGAACATTCCAAAAATTTTACAGTTCAACTACATTTTTATTGTAGATCGATCTTTTAAAATTAGCTGAGGATTTACAGACCTTTATAAACTAATGAAAGCTAGTTTTTCCAATTCACTTGTATTGGAAGGTCTGGAATGTTGGACTACAAAATTGCAATTTTTTTCAGGTCGGTGCATCGTGTGACAAATTTAGTTATATCTTTTCAAACCAGATCAAAATCCAATAGTGAATTCCAGGACTTGTATGTGAAGTAAAACTGTTCATAGTGCAAATCCCACAAAGATATGTCTGAAACAATACAGTTTAAGGCAGATACTGAGGAAAGAACTGAACCCTAGAATAGTTTCACTTTGGAACAAGACCTTGTCTTCTTCTCTCGATATTTTTTTCTATTATAATGTCTTGTGTAGATCACTTGTTTAGTAATTATACAAGACCTATAGTTGGGCTCCTAATCTAAAGATATATGAGTAGATTACTCAATCTTCAAGCTCAATTCAGTGGCTGGTGTAAACTAGATCCCTTCTTGTAATCTAACATAGTACAAGTTTGTAGTACCACCATGACATTTTTGAACTTATCCCTTAATCCAAAAGAAAGCGATGCATAGGAATATTTCTTACAGTACAAATATTAGAACTATTCCTGAAGGTTAGGTAATTTGATTGTCATGTTACAGTCCTTTTCCCAGAGTCTACTAAATGTTAAGAGAACATTCAGTATGTGGAGTCCATGCATCAAATTAAATGATAATCAACTCTCATGATGTTTTCATTCTAATTCATGATGAACCGAGTTTGACTAATGTAGCTAATTTGAAACTTTAGTAGAAATCTCATTTGTGTTGCAAGTTATTTGGAGATAATTCTCTTTATTTTGCTTGTGCTCCTTTCTCTACTTTCTTTAAGACTAGTAGCATGTTCATTGCATTCTCTCGTCCAGGTCCACTGTGGCGTGGACCGAACAGCCTATCTCTGGGCCCATGAAGCTTTTGGTGTAACACCTGATATAATGACACTTGCCAAACCCTTGCTGGTGGTCTACCAATTGGTGTCGTCCTCACCACTGATAGGGTTGCCACGGCCATAGCTGCTGGAGACCACGGTAGCACTTTTGTTGGCGGACCGCTTGTTTGTCTTGCTGCCCTTATAGTGTTGGACAAAATCAGGGAACCCAGTTTCTTGGCCAGTGTAAAAAGGAAATGACTCTACTTGAAAGAGCTACTGTTTAAGAAACTTGGAGGGAACTGCCATGTGAAAGAGATGCATGATTTTGGGCTTATCGTGTGAATTGAACTCGACATCCAAGCTTCTCCTCTCGTCGATGCTTGTCGAGATGCTGGCCTTCTGGTGCTGACGGCTGGAAAAGGAAATGTCGTTAGGCTGGTGCCGCTGTTGACCATGTATTGGGCACAAGCTTGCCTGCTCCGGATGGTAGCAAGTGATTCTTCTATTTAGGGGACAAAATTATAACGTTGTTGGAAGATCTGTTCAAGTGCATGTTTCTCTTGGGACATGTACCTCATGTAGGCTTGTTCAACTCTTAGGAGATCAGAGTAAATTCGTACTGTTGTTGTCTTATGTTAATGTGTGCCCAATCTGATTGAAATTTTAGAGAGGGAAATGCAACTGTAAGAGAAAAAAACATTACGTGTCTTATGTTAATGTGTGCCCAATCTGATTGAAATTTTAGAGAGGGAAATGCAACTGTAAGAGAAAAAAACATTACGCTATTTCTTTGTTGCTCTGTTGAATGTAAGAGAAATTTTAACTTATCTCATGAAAGAAGCAGAGCAAGTTGTGGCCCGGTTGAATAGGACACATTGTTCTTCCAATTACCACAGATACATTTTACCATCACTGTATCAATAGGAGATGTATTTTTTAAAAAAATAAAGGTATTTAACATTTGCGTCGTCAGTTTAAAAAAGATCACATGTTAATCAAGTTAAAAGAGAATCTCCCCTACTCTTTCTTTCCCTATTTAATTTTCCTTTCCTTCTAAAAACAGTGTTAATATACTTAAGACAAGAAATAGTCCATATCTATTTACTGCATAAATCTGAACAGGGACATAGGCACGACTCCTTGCAAAGGCTTTTTCCAGTTAAAAGAGACAATGAATATCCGGTTAAGCAAATACTCTTTAGCCGAGCTCCCAGTGCACATCGTCACAGAATATAAACTGTTTTAGTAAACTGAGCGAGGATGATAATATAGTCAATACCGCCTTTTTTGTTAGGGCCACCCCACCCGTAACAGGTCTAGGCCCAGCGGGCTAGGTCCCTCCGACCTCACGAATCCCGGTTTGGATCCCCGTTACCCCAAACAAATCACGTCTGCAGCGGGATTCGACCCCTGTCCATGACCCTCACGAGTCATGACCCTTTAACCATTGAGCTGCAGCTCAGATGGTTAAAGGGTCATGACTCGTGAGGGTCATGGACAGGGGTCGAATCCCGCTGCAGACGTGATTTGTTTGGGGGTAACGGGGATCCAAACGAAATACGATGCTAAAAAGTGCACAGGTAAAAGGTTACATGTGTAATATATTTATTAATCAACACAGACAAATGAAATGGCTTACCCTTGTGCTGATAACCACAAACAAATGACTCAGTTATCCACTTCTTTCATAAATAAACTAGTTGCATCTCTTCTCTGCATATCTGCATTAAAGAAGTCTATAACCAAATATATCAAAATGAGATATTGTTGAATCGCGGAATGAAGGGTTACACTCAGCAGATTCAGGATAGATGAATTCTACTATGTCACGAGATGCAAGTTTGATATGAGGCACATTTGTTTCATGAAAATGTCACGAACTCTACCATGCCTCTCTTTTGTAAATCTTTCCAATCCAATGCGACTATAGAAGAAAAATGGACATTACTTTAGACAAAACAACCCAATAATATGAGAACAACGATCAATGTACTATTTCACATTCACGTCAGTGGCATCAAAACTATTTATACTTTGAGAGCATGTGAAAAACTAAATTGGTATGTGAACTATGTTGAAAAGATAAACCTGAAATTAATTCACGATAATTATGTTTTAGGATCCCAACCGAATGATGCCGCAGTTGAAGATTTATCTTCTAGATTTCTGTATTAGATATTAATATTGGGAATTTAAGAGTTAATTAGCAACTCTATAAATAGTTGTAATTCCTATTTGCTTAATAGAACAAGAACAAGAACACATAGACTTGTGCTTCAACTCAAAACCCTTGTTTCTCCGACGGCTCTCAATTCCTATTTCCTACAAACTGGTATCAAAGCTAGGGGGGCAACGCTGTCCGAAGAAGAAAGAGTAGAGTACATTCAAAGAGAGGAAGAAACAAGCTACTGACGATCAACGTCGTGCATGGAGCAGTAGGGAGTCACCGACGATAGATTATCATCGTGCATAGAAGTAAGCTACAGCACAGACAAGCTATAGTGAAGCTTGGAAAAGTTCAGTCAAGGAGTGACCGTGACAGAGGAGAAAGAAAAGTCTGGTTAAAGGTAAAACCGTGACTTGGAAGCTGCTGTCAAAGAAAGAAATTTGAAACACTCTACCGTACCTGTCGTTGAGAAGATCCTCGCCACAAAGAAATTCTTGATCGGAGTTAAAGGTCGCTGCCGAAAGCCATCGTTGCTTCCACCACCCGAAAAAAAATAGTCGCGTCGTCGAGAGGAGGATAACGACTCACAAGGTAAGAAAAATAAAAGATGAAACAGTTGTCAAAGAAAAGAGAGAGTTCCTTAATTAATGAGAGAAGAGGGCTATTAAGGAATGATAGAAATCGCTACCAGAGAGAACGAAAAAAAATCGATTAAAAGATGAGAGAGAGACGTTTAAACAACTGGCATAGAATTGAGAAAAGCAAATCGGGAAGAAGAGAAGTTGGAAGAGAAATTGGGTGAGAGATTGAGAAAAAGAAATCAGAAAGAAAAATGACGAAAGGAAAAAACTCACACCAACCCCACATACCTTCTTGCTGGAAGATTCACCATTGCAAGAAGACACTAATCGGAGAAATAGATGAAGATGGCTCTAAATAAAGACCCATACGAAGACCCAGAAGAAGACCGAGACGAAGACCCAGATGAAGATCCAAAGAGGAATTTCAAGTTTAAGAGGAAATATTGAAAAGATAAACCTGAAATTAATTCAGGATAATTATGTTTTAGGATCCCAACCGAATGATGCCTCCAAAGAGGAATTTCAAGTTTAAGAGGAAATATTGAAAAGATAAACCTGAAATTAATTCAGGATAATTATGTTTTAGGATCCCAACCGAATGATGCCTCAGTTGAAGATTTATCTTCTAGATTTCTGTATTAGGTATTAATGTTAGGAATTTAAGAGTTGATTAGCAACTCTATAAATAGTTGTAATTCCTATTCTATCAATAGATCAAGTTGAGTTTTGAACCTCACTCGCATACACAACTTGTTTATCCAGCAGTTGCCCCATATTTCCAACAAATTATTCATTGGTTTCAGTGCATCTCAGCTATTAACATCTACATATACTAGCACATTCACGTCGGTGACATCAAAACTATTTATTTTTTGAGAGCAGGTGAAAAACCATATTGCTATGTAAACTATTCATTGGTTATTGGAATATGCATCTTGGCTATTATTGTCTACATGTACCGAGCAGATCTACAACATATTATTTTTTATGAAGCACTTTTCCTTTTATAGCTAGACAACCTAGTTTGACATCACAAGCATGTTCTTCAGCCATTTCACAATGTATTCTTGGACTAGCTCCTCAACTACCTCCTAATATAATAAGAATCACAACTCAGTGGAGACCAGCATGAATCCCCTCGACACTGGCTACGTTTGGGAAAGCTTTTATTTTTAACTTTTACTGGCTGAAGAAGTATGTGTTAAAAAAATGCTGACTGAAAAAGTTTAGAAAGTATTTGAATGCACAACTTTTAGTTAGATAATTATGTTTATAATAAATAAATTTTTTATTAAAAAAGTTATTAAGATAAAAAATTATATGACTAAATTTTTGGTTAACTATAATTAAAATATTTATTAAAAATATTATGATTTATACTATTATTTTTTTAATAATAATTGAAAGTACTATAGATTACACTACCAAACTTATTTAAAATAATTAAATTATAATTAAAATAATTATTAAAAAAGCTAAAAATAATTAGGGCAAATAGGAATAGGGAGACGGCAAGGAGCTTGTTGTTAGCATTGATGACGGCTGGGGAGGGGACGTCGTTCGGTGAGCTTTGTTTGAGGGGGGCTGCGACGAGCTTTATTTGAGCGGGGGTGATGAAAATGTGAGCGGATGGCGGGCAATGCTGAAGTTGGGAGAGGAAAGAGGAAAGGGAGAAGCTGGGAAGGGGTATGGATAAGTAGGTCTATCCATGCTTCTTAGCTATAGTAAAACTTCTCTAGTTGGGATCAAGAAGTTGCAAAACCAAACACTCGAGCTTCTTAAAATTAGCTAGTCACAACCCCAAAAAAGCTGCTAAATAAGTTGGATCAAATGCAACCACTGCTTTTCAATAATTTGGTAGCATCTCCACTGATAATGTCGAGGAACCAAGCTCAAATGCAATACACACATTAGAGTCTATGTGGAAGCAAGATCAATAAAAGAGAACAAGATGTCATGGCATCTCAATGCTTACCTATCAAACATTTATATTATTAGCACCATGACATAATTGCAAGAACAAGGAAACTATTCTTACCTGCATTGTAGTGACTTCTAGTACATTTGCAACTTTCAGTCCTCGAATTGCCTTGACTAGTCTCAATCCCAGTATCATCTACAATGTCATATAACAAAACTCTTACCACTACATATGTCTCCAACCTCCCAACTTCTTTATTAATAATCAATTTCAATTAGGTATACACATATAGCTATGTAAACTCATATATACGTGTGTACGTATATAAATCCCTTATACATCACCTAATTATATAATTTATCATTTAATTATCCCAACACCCACTTAATTAGCATGGCCATTCTATTAATCATTTAAAATTGTTAAAACATGTATTTGCTCACATTCTCCATCCGTATACACGTAGACCTGTATATAAATATGTAGGTATGTATACACCCATACATACACCACCATGCTAAATCATACAATTATATAGGAACAGAATAGAGTAAGTCATCGTTACCAAATGGCTCACCGGAAAAATCCCCGGCGGTAGAAAATTGGGGGAAAATGGCGGAATCGAAGCTGCGGGCTGGGAAACCCACACCCACCGGACGAAGAGGTCGTCGGAAACCGGTCGTGATGCATCCGAATGTCGGCGGCAGCGACGCGTGCACACCCGCGCAGACGATGAATGGACGCTGCTAGAATCATCGCCTGACACCCACGAGCGGTCGAAGACGAAGAGGAGTCGCCGGTGTTGATCAGCGACGAGTCTAGGCAACAGGCGAACGCGAACAGGAAGAGCGACGTTCAGATCAGAGAGAGGAGAGAGCAACCGAGCTAGGATTCGGTGATTGATTTTTTTATATATCTCTTTAAGCTAAAAAAAGTTGCACTTTCACACGTAATCCCACAAAATTTTAATATTTATAAAATAGTCCTTGCGAGTAGCCAATACTATCATATTTATCAATTTGTACCCTAAATATACCTAAAAAAAGAAAAGTTTTATCAATACTATCATATTTATCAATCTAATAACATATGTTAAATAATTTAAATTGGCAAATATATTCTAAGAGTGTTATAAGATATGATTAAATGAAGAAACAAAATTTTGTATAAATGCAAATGAACAAGTACTTTTATTAACTAAATAATATTCTAGTATATAATTTAATGAATAATTTATCAAGCTTTGAATTTTATGTGTTAATAATGCAAATGATACCCGAGTTTAATTTCACGTAGGAAGTAAAACTGTCGAACTGTGGTTAATTGGATTGAATCGAACCGATTTTCCGGTTAACTGAACCGAACGGTTCTTAATCAGTTGAATTTTTTATGTGTTAACCAGTTATCAGTTTGGTTATAGTTCGGGACTTGGCCGAACTGTAATTAACTGAATTGTTATATAATATTTATATATATAATATTTATTTATATATAAAAATAAATATTTTATATAAAAATCAAACCGGTTAACCGTCGAAAACTAATAATTAACCGCTGAAAACTAATGGTTAATCAAAAATATTTATATTTATTTATCTTAAATTATTTTATAATTTTAAAATATTTTTTATATATAAAGAATATGGTTAACCGCTAGTTTTCGATTAATCATACCAAAAAAATTGGTTAACCAGTTCAAATTGTTCAAGAACGGTTCTTATTTTCCCCGAACCGAACTGCGAAAAACCGGCTCACGATTTGAAACACTCTTAATGGAAAGCGAGATAAAAGATAATATGGTATATAAAATTTAGCAAACTTATTAGCATTAACTTGGAATTAATCATTTTAAATTTAGTAGACGAGTACAGCAAGTTTACGCATAGTGATAAATCATCATATAATATAAAAGGGTTGTCGAGGATGGTGGAGTCGTCATTTGACTGACCTCACATGCTCTCCACTAATGCGTTAGACTTTAGGCTTGATCAAGAGTCAAGTCTTAATGGGTTAATTTGCTTGTTCATTAGGTTGTAATAGAACAAATCATTATAAAAAATTTGAAATAATTTATCAAATAAATCAAGAAGTTCCATAACAACAAACAATAAAGCAAAAGCAGCGGTTGTTAGTAACTATAACTTATCAAGAGTCTTCAAGTTTAATTTTAAAGCAAAAATTTATACGGATTACAAGGAAACTATTTATTATTCCTAAAAAATAATTAATTACCTTGGAATATTATTGTTATTGATATGTAATCAGTTTCTCATATAATTAAATTACACAATCTAAGAATATTTTCATACAAGTCTTCAAAAATTACTTTAAAGTATTAACTCATTTGATGACAATAGTGTTCTTCCAGCAACGATCATGCATGTTTTTTCACTATTTTACTACTTATTTGGAGAAATTGGAACTGGTGGATTCGAAATGTAAAATTATGGTTTCTTTTCTCCACTTATTACCTCCCAGTTGTCATGATGTATCATGGTGAATTCTGTTCCTAATTATTCCGCACCTGTTTTTCAAGCTTTTTGTTTGATTTGTCTCCATAATTTCCTCAATCATACAAACCTAATTTTACCTCCTAATTTTTCTTGAAAATCATAATTTTAAAACACTGTTTATATTACTCCGAAGATTGTTTAAAGATTAACTGATAATATGGCAAACAACTTGGTAATCTACAATCTTAGTTAATCTTCGAAGTTCCGAACGTGTTGTTTGATAAACAGTGAAGCTTTGAGGGTATGAACATTGAAGGATGATGGATCTTAAAGTTTTCCCTTTTTTTTTTCTCTTTGGTCGAGCAATTTATTACTGAATTTAATGCCACAATCAGCCGCGGAAGCTTCCAGGGTATGAACATTCTAGGATGCATTGTTTTTAATTTGTGGCGTGAAGATTCTAGCTACATCGAGTGTTATCTCCTTCTGCAAATGTTATGACTGCAATCCACAGCACTTAAACTCCAACAGCTGGCATTTGTATGACTGATTTCAAGACAGCATTATACAAACTATAATTAATTCTTAGCCGAAAGGTCAAGATAGAGATTAACACCTGCATAACCTAAACTAACTCCTCTGGGAAAAAGGAACTGTAGACCACTGGAAACGCTGCATCGGTACTATAAAAAGACAAGTGATTCCTTGTTGCACGTTCTTCATGCAAGAAACCTTGTGAGCCCAATCTTGCGTCCTGTTAGCCTCACATCCTGCTGGACTTGCTGTCTGTATTCCTCAAAGCTGAACTTTTTGTAAATGGCCGGCTGTGAGTTGCTCTGGATCACAGTTTCGTTAGAGGGGCAAACAAAGTAGGCCACCGAGAACCTCTCCAGGTGTGGATTTGACATTACCCTGTGCTCCACGCTCCTGTACATCCCATTGCTCCACGCCTGCAAATCCACATACAGATCATTTTCATGTCAACGAGAATTCTGTACCTGGAACTATTTCGAAGAGTTCTGTACCTGGAACAGATCGCCTATGTTGATGATTAGCGTGTGGGGGTTGGGTTTCACTGTGAACCATTTGCCTCCCTTCTTCAGCTGCAGGCCGACGACTTTGTCCTGGCAGAGGATAGTGAAGAAGTCACTGTCGGTGTGAGGCACTAACCCGAACACTTGTCCAGGGATTGGGCAGGGAGGGTAGCGGTTTAGTCGAAGGTAGCACATGTTGCGCGTGCAGTTTTCTCTGATGTAGGCGCCATCGCGGCCCAGTCCGTAAGCCAGTGCATCTACTAATTGGTTTGCCAGATGCGATAATGCCTCAGACAGTTGCTCTATTACCGGCCTGCGTTGCAACGTATTACGGATGTATAAATATTTGCAAATTAACTGCCATTAAATTATGCAGATCCATTTCTAGAAATAAGTACCTGCTGCTGCTCGTTCCATCCGCCGGTATGTCGCTCGCACAAGTCGACAAAGGAATATGATACGCCTCGGACCACGATAACTGCTTCAGGCTGGTCGCCGTGGGCGTTCCCCAGCGGTAGCTATCGCCAGCCAAGTCCTGGAATTTGTCGTAGGCCTTCTTCTTGAACGACTGCCGGAACATCTTAACTTGCTCCTCTCGCAACCTCGCCAACAGCCTCTCAGGAACGCAGTGGTTGACTATCTGGAAGAAGCCCCACTCCGTGGCAGCGGCCACGATGTCCTCCTTGCACCGCTCCGCCTCCGGCTCATCGTGTAGGCGGGCGAGATCAATCAGCGGGAGCTCGCAGTATTCCCAGGCTGCCGCGTCATCGTCTCGGCCAGCGGTGGGTTCACCGGCTAAGAGGCTCTTGTAGGTGGTCAGGAATGGCGGATTGCAATCCATCATCACAGTAGTAGCAGACTGTAACCGGAAGGAAGCCAAATTAGGAAAAAGGTGAGTTCATATGCATGACAGTTGCTGTATGTATATGTTTTGAGGAGGCATAGGTTTTTGAGGAGGAAGAAGGGACGATGCTTAGTTCGGCTTTCAGTGTCCTATTAACTGTCGGCCATCGGTTGCTCCGATCTAATCCCTCCGCGAGTCCAAAGCTCAATTGGGTTTTCTGTGCCTTGAGACACGACAGGACGCAACGTGGGAGTTGAGGGCTGCCCTGGCGGCTGTGCAAGGACACAGCAGCGCCGCCGCCCACACTGAGGGACGCCACGGCGTACGGTCGCGGCTTCCTAAAGGCTTGCTTGGTGCGGCCATGGCACGTGCAGTCCGCCCTTGCTACAGTGCTTTTATACTAGGCTATTTGTATACATACATTGAATTAGTTTAACGAGCATACTAATAATTTTTTGTGGTGTCTGTGGTTCACACTAGGTGAATTAACGACCAGATCAATTATATTGATGAGCATGTAAAGAGAAGACAAAAGAAAAGTTGGAGAATACAGTTAGTTGGTTCGTCTTAGACAGTTTATAAATCTATAAATTATGTCGAGAGCTCGTCTCCCACGCGCGACCTGGTAGCATCTGCCTCATGTGAATTGACTGTTGCAATAACTGCAGTACCTACGTGCTAATTTTGTGGAATAAAGAACACGGAAATAGATTAATAGATTATTAGTACGTACCTTGTGGCTCTGCAGAAATTCCCAGGACCTCCTGCCCTATCTTTCTAAGAACTCTCCTGATCTTCTTTCTTGGATTCGGTAGGATGGCTTGCGACTTGTGGAGTTTTGCATCATCTACATGTATATATAGAGAGAGAGATGGAAGAAGCTTGGGTAGTCGGCAACACGGAGAGGCAGACCGGCCTTCTTATCAGCACACGGTTTGGCCACACTCTAATTATATATATATACAGCCCCCTCCTCTGTTAATGAGATGACATGGTGAGAACGATGGCCACGTACAATATTCATAAATATGGGCTTATTATAAATTGAGCAGAAGCTGATGTAGATACTGTCGTCACGACGTGTATTTATGTCTCATTTATGGGAGCGCTTCCTCTTGCTTAGAGATTAATGCTCCTGATTAAACAGTTAAGTAATTATACTTAACTGTTCTAATCCTGCAGTTCTACTTCGACATCGCTACGTACAACGCCTGTTTACAAGGAAGAACCCTCATCTCTGAGTTGGATCGATCGATCAATCGGATAAGTCATGCATGTGTGCTTATATCGCTACCTGCTTGAATTTATACGAGTGATGTACTGATGTGTGTTTGCGCTCGATCATCCATGAATATTATCCATTAATCGATGCTAGCGAGCGTGACTGGCTACTAAAAAGAATACGTTTGTTGAGAGCACATCAAATACTTGAGCCGAGGGGGCCACTTGCAAAGTGTTGGAATATCAAGATCAGAAGAGAAAGGATAGCAAATGGAGTCCGGGGTAGAAATTGAAGTGACAGACTTGAATTTGTTGAATAACAGAGAAGGAACAAGGCAGAAAGGGAGAAAAAGAGATGATGAAAGGTGAATAATGTATTTCTCCATTATTTTTACAGTCAATATTCAATACAATTTATATATTACATGTATGAAATAAATCCGAAATTGTGCAATTATATTGTGTGAACATAATCCTATTGCTAAATGACTCGAGATTGCAATCGTTGCTGTTGTTTTTAGTAAGGATTGATTTTGAAATAATATCAAACCTTGCTGTCCACATGCTTTCTACAAGCATGAAAGATTGGATTGGCTGTTAGATATGTAGCTTTAATATTGTCACATCAAAGATTAGGAGGCAAGTTGAAGTTTGTGAAGAAGTGATTGAATCAAAAGACTTTTTAGTAGCATTAGCAATTGCTTTATAATCTGCCTCTAGATTGAGACATAGTTTGTTATTTCTTTAAATTCCATGAGATTTTTACAAAGAAAGACACATAATAAACTATGAAATTGTAGTTTATGTTTGCTGTAAGGTTTAAGACAAGGGTAACATATGTAACAAAAAAAATGAAGAAACACATATTTGATAGTATAATTGTAAAGTTTTTCAAAGGGGCTTTTATTTGCTAAGATATAAGTTGGGAGACAATTAATGAGGTAAATAGTAGTAGAAACAACATCATCCCGGGATTTAGTAAGCATAGAGGCATGTTGGAGTAAAGCAATGGTGGTTTTAATGATATGCAAATGTTTTCGTTCAGTGGATCCATTTTGCTCTCGTGTATGGGATAGGATACTCAATGATGGATTCCTAAGGTGTTGAGATAGTGATGAAGGCCATGAAACTCTCCACCCCAATTAGATTGAGCATCTAAGCTTTTGCATCCATAGAATCGTTCAACATGCGTTTGAAAATGTCAAAATATATTAGTGACTTCAGATTTTCTTTACATAAGAAAAAGCTAAGTATATTTATTATAATCATCAGCAAAAGAAACATATTATGAATAGCCATTGTTTGTAAAACAGGAGTAGAACCCCTGTTGGAAAATAGGATGTCGTCAGAGAACAAAGGAAAAAAAATGAGTGAAAGACAAATCTAACTTGTTCTATTTATGAAAGTGGTTTTTTCAACTATATATAGAGATGTTAAGCATCTCTTGACATTCCTTAATAAATCTATATTACTGATTCCTAAGCATTATAGTAGAACTGAGACAGTCTTCGCTTAATTTCTCAAAAAACTTAATGACTCCTAATTAATTCAGGTTCATCTTTCAACATCCTTCCTTAAACTTGAATTTTCAGACAAAATTACGTAACCATCTTACATGTCTTCTTCTTGCTTCAAAATCAACTCGAGCTTCTCAAGGGGGGTTTTTCTTTCTTATTTGCATCCTATCAGATTTATCGACGTGTAATTGTTGTCAAATACTTGTGCTTCAGGAGTGTTCTTGAATTCTTTAAGTTTTCCTCTAAGTTAAAAATAATCATCGAGTTTTACGTCATTTTTGATATTGACGCGTCGCTCCATTTTGACTTCTTTTCTAACATTGAGATAGTCATGTCTTGCTTTGTTGACTTCTTCTATTAAGCTCGCAAGCTTTCTCCCTATGTATTTTCAAAAAAAATTTGTTCATACCAAGTGATCACAAAGTTAGTTTTAATTTCATGCTTCAGCATTCTCTTCTCTCGTTCTATGATAGTGTCAAAGTATTTGATTTTTTAACTAGATTGCTCTGTGTTTTTTCTTTTCAGTCAGAACTTTTATTTTGATCGACAAATCTTGACTTTGACTTTATTTTTGATTTTGACTCTGATTCGACCATTCATCCTTCACTGCTTTTCCTTTTGTTTCTTTCTCATTTTTTTTCTTTTCTCAGTGTTTTCATCTTATGCCAATTGTCTTTTCAAAATCTTTTCTTTTCTCTTCATTTCTCCAAATCTATCTCTCTCTCTGTTTGTTTTTATCTCTCCCTTTTTTCTTCTTACAGACATTTTCTCTCTTTCTAACACTTCACGTCAACCACTGCCCTTTCATTATGTCAAATTTTTCTTCGGCATCGTTATCAAAAAACCTTTCTTCTTCAATGATGCTTACTTGTTTACCCAATTTCGTTGATCCATTTTTTTCTCTACTGCTTCACTCATTGATGGTGATGGCTCCATTTAGCCTCTCGAATAGCGGTGACACTGGCTAGGATTTCTCACATGTTTAGTGGCAAAATGAGGTATGTGGTGTGGTGTTCTTCTTCTTTGTCTCTCTCGTTGTTTGGTAGCAGCTCTCTGGCAGGCACGAGATCTCCTTTTTTAGCTTGCCCCATCAAGGTCTCTTTCTGTCCCTACTTTTCTTCCACGTCACAGTACCTTCTTTGATCAGACTTTTCTTCTAGTACATTGCAGTAGCCTTGTGCTTGCAGTGGTACCCTTCAAGTACGATGAGATAAAATTGTCAGCAATATCTAAAAGGTTGTATCCTACTGCCTTTTTTTCGTCATCGAACACCCACTACCACTCACCCTTTGTTTTTTAATGTTGGTTTCACTCTAGCTCTGATACCACTTTGTTGGAAAATAGGATGCCATCATAGAACAAGGAAAAAAAATGAGTGAAGCACAAATCTAACTTGTTCTGTTTTTGAAAAAGGTTTTTACAAATATATATAGAGAGCTTTTAAGCATCTCTTGACATTCCTTAATAAATCTATATTACTGATTCTTAAGCATTATAGCAGATCTGAGATATTCATTGGTAATTTCTCAAAAAACTTAATGACCCCTAGTTAATTTAGGTTTATCTTTCAACAATCCCAAACAACAGAATAAATAAGTTTTAATGGAGAAGTTGTTTCATTATTAGAAACTACAAAAGTAAGTTTGTGACTCTTAGATTGTAGGCAAGCTTGACAATGATGAAAAACATAATTTTGACAAATGGGAAGACCATAATTGTCTATTATTTGGTTAGCAATGCCTAAAGAAGTGTGTCCAAGGTGAGCATGCTATGAGGTGGTGTTTGTGCGTTCTCCAAGATGAATAGTAGGGGATGATGACTGGATGTGGTATATATCATTTTTGAATTCCTCCTCGGAGTAGAATGGATCTCATCATTCGATCCTTCACAAAGTATTCATGAGAGTGAAATTCAAAATAAACATTGTTATTGAAAATAGATTAGCAAACTGAAAGTAAGTTTTTGGTGATAGTGGGAATATGAAGAATATTGTGCTTGCATAAGTTACAAGTAGATGAGATCAAATATGTCTTTCCAAGGTTTAGTGATTTGCAGTCCTATACCATTGCCTATTTGTATATTGTCTGACCCATGATAAGGAGTAGATTCTAAAAGTGCACAGTAATCTGCAGTAACATGATGAGTGGCACAACAATCAAGTAACTAACAAGTGGAAGATGTAGTAGGAGAAGTATTTGATATGATAGTGTTTAGAGCATGTGGTTGTTGTTGCCTTTGTAATGAAAAACCTCCGGCATAAGTTTTGTTAAAGCACTTGTAGCATTCAGAAGCATAATGTCTACAAGCAAGACAAATTTGACACTTTTCTTGATGAAGACCGCTACTCGACCTTGACCACCTTGATAATGGTGACCACTATGACCACCTTGATAATGATGTTCACCATGTTGAGAATTAGAAATAATGGACTTATTGAATTTTGTAGTGTGAACTGCCGGTAAATAGAAATTTTCTACATTTATAATAGATTATAATTGTAATAAGCATTCGTGAGATGAAAGAATAGTATGAACTTCTTCAATACTAAATTCTTCAATACGAGTAGTGATAGTTGGCATCAAATTATCACAGGATGGGCTTAGTCCCATGAAAATGTGCATTAGAAAGTTTGGATCTGAAATAGGTTGTCTAATTGCTACAAGAATATTGATAATATATTTTATATTTTGCATATATCTATCAATAGGGCTATCACCTTTTTTAATTACTTGTAGTTGTTGCTTTAGTTAGAGAACACGTGCATAAGAGTGTGATGCCAAAGCGTATACTAGAGTCTCCCATACTTCATGGGATGATTAAAGTCCAACAACTAATGGAAGAACATATTCAAAAAAGTGTTGACATAATCCATATAAATGTGACTAGATGTTTCTTGATATTTCAAAAAGTGTTGAGATAATCCATGTACATGTAACTAGATCTTTCTTGATGCAAATATGATAATTTGGATCTGATAAATCAAGACACAATAGAGTTCCATCAAGAATGCTAAGACGGTCGTGTATACATAATATAGTCATTAATTGAGTCTTCCAAACAAATAAATATCTCGGGTCAATTAATTGGTTGAAATGATATACTGCAAGAGTGATTGACGAATCTTGCATGAGTGAAGTGGAGTTCAATAGTATTGCGTTGGCCACACATGAGTTAATTTCAGACATTGTGCATGGGCGATTGTAGAAGCCGCAAGTATTGTATTGAGGGATACGACAGGTTCACACTGGATCTTGTTGAAAGGAGCGGTGACTTGCACTAGAGAAAGAAAGAAGGCTTGCTTGCTCTAGAGAGCTCCGAAGAAACCATGCAATCGTCCAAGGTGATGCTACTAAACAATTATGACATGTAGATAAGGCCTGCACCTTGCTGCGACAAGATAAAGGCTTTGCTAGATACGAGTGGCTTCAAGGTGAGAAGAAGAAGCAACCAATTGAAAAGGGGTGCACAACATTAAACGATAAGAGAGATTGCTGCAGACTTTGATACCATGTTAAATAACAGAGAAGGAGAGCCAGAGATGATGAAAGGTGAATAATGTATTCCTCCATTATCTTTACAGTCAGTATTCAATATAATTTATATGCTAAATGTATGAAATAAATCCTTGAAATTGTGCTGTGTGAATATAATCCGATTGCTAAATGAGTGAAGATTCAATTGCTGCTGCTGATTTAGATAAGAATTGATATGGAAATAATATCAATTCTTGCCGCCACTAGAATTGACTGCCCGGACGTAGGACAGCGGAGTTTCACACTCAACAGTTAATTCTCGTACGTTGAAGAAGCTAACACGTCGGCGATTGGTGTGACATTCTCTCCTTCACAAACCACAGCCAGCAGCACTAATGCTTTGCTTTAGTAGCACGTCCACTTCTCTCTTTCTTTCCCTCTCACACACACACAGTTTGACAGTAGAGAGATAGATAGACACGCAGAAAACACACATGCACAGGCATACACAAGTCATGCACTGTGCGTTGAAAGACGGATGTGTGTTTTGTAGCCGCTGTCCTAGCATGTCGGCACTGCCTATAGAATGGTTGTCTCACGTGCTTGCATCAGCGCTACTAGTGTCCAACGCCTTTGCAATGATTGGAAAGACAAGGAATGGTTAGGCGTGACGCTACGTTGACAAGCGCCAGCGCACACAGTTAAAGATCCTCGCTAGCTACTTAACTATGTGCAAGTTGACTCTTCTGTTCCCTTTGGCTTCCGCGGCTGCGGTCCACGCGCGTACGTTTTGATCACACCCACACTCACATTTCTTTTCTCTCTTTCATGCATATATCTTGGAAGAGTGAAGACTGAATTAATTAATTGTGCTAAGTGTCCAGTAGCTTGTATTATATAATAAAGTGCTATAAATGATAAAATATCATAAGGTCCAGGCACGAATGATGTGGGTACTGTAAAATTGACGCCTAATGCTAATTCAGTACTATGAACCAATCATACTATGCTAGAGAACAAATATTGCCTTGTCAAGCTAAGTTATCCAAAAGTAGGAAAAAAAATCTATCTAGAAAGTGGGGAAATGATTCTCCTATACTTTTTTCGTGTTTGTATGTTCTCGTTGGAAGAGAAAGCCATACAGTGCTCCTATGGCAAGTAATACACATGTAAATATCATGTTGTTAAAAAAAATTATATTTAATGTTAGCAGCTAACGTTTCTGCCAACGTTGTAACATTACGTCGCAACTACGTTAACTAAAAAATCTTATGTGAGAGTATAATATATTTTTTTGTTTCTCTTTTAATTTTTTTTTTCCATTTGTTTACTTTCTTTTTATTTATTTTCTTACATCTCTAATCTTGCCGTTTGTTGCTGAAAAGGCGTTTAGATTAATTTCTTTATGATCATGTCCGTAGGAGAGAAATACATTATGTTATTCTCGGGCATCCAACATATGAGAGCACATATTTTCAATTAAGATTGTTGATTTAAAATTTTATATATATCTTGATTTAAACAAAAAATATAAATTATAAAGTAATAAAATTTATAAATTATAGTTAAAAGAGATAGAACCTAGAGGAAATTTATTATTATTGCACACTATAATAATGATTTGATTTTTTAATTTAATAAGATAACTTTTTTATATAGAAATGTTTGTTTATTTATGGCTGTAAATGTTGTATCTTAATCTACACATTACTGAAATCAAAGCATAGCAATTAATTGGAATTGAAATTTGCATAATTATGACAATTAGTAGATTAAGCTAAATTGCCCAACGCAATCAAACGATTACACATTCATTCACATTAATAATAAAACAGAAATGATTAAAACAATTAGGAAACTTCTGTAAATTGTGGCAAATAAACTAGAAAAAATTTGAAAATTTTTCCCAGACGGAGACGCCGGCTAGGAATCTTGAGCATGGGTGAAGCTGACTATAGATATTTTTTTAAAATTTATATAATATTGATTCATTTAGTGTTGTGCAAGCATATACAAATTTTAAAGCAACATCAACGTTTGATAGAAGCCCTGCTCAAGATTCCTAGGCGGCATCCATGCCTAGGAAATTTTTTCATATTGAAAATTTTTCCTAGGCGGAGACACTGCCTAGGAATCTTGAGCAGCGGTGAAGCTGACTATAGATATTTTCTTGAAATTTGTATAATATTAATCTATCGAGTGTTGTGCAAGTATACACAAATTTTAAAGCAATATCAACGTTTGATAGAGGCTCTACTCAAGATTCCTAGGTGGGGACCAACTTAGGAAATTTCCTAGGAGGGGACGCCGCCTAGGAATCTTACCAGGACTTCTATCAAACGTTGATATTACTTTAAAATTTATGTATACCTACATAACATTCGATGGATCAATAAACCAACTGTTGCACACATTCAACTAGCCAATTAACACAATTAAAACAAAATTGCAATGTCAATTTATGAACAGAATAAAATTGATGAACCATTGCAGCAATTAAGATAATTAAAAACATAATTAAAGAATCAATTCTAATTAGGTAATTATGTTCTTTTTTAACAAATTTGTTGCTACTGTCACTGTTGAATACTGATTTGTATTGTTACATTATTGTATTCAATTCAAATTGCCACAACCTGCCTATTTTAATTACCACAACTTATGGTAATTTTTAATAATTTTTTAATTAATGTGTGGTTTAATTTAGTTTAAAAATAATTAATTAGTCCGATAGATCTCCATCTGGAAATCTTGGATTTTATTACCAACGTGACTGATAATATAATTTTAATATTTAAAATAATATTTATAGCCATTATGCAAAATATAAACATAATATAAAATATAAATGTCGTAATATAGATGTCATTCATATGTTCATAATAACTCAATTGTTTTATTAGACATAAAAATATTAAAAATACATAAAGTGCATAATTTTCATAATATAATAAACTTGATGTGTATAATGAATCTTATATATATAATATGTAATAAAATTATTTTAATAATATTTAAAATAATTATTATGCAAATTGTGCAAAACATAAATATTATGCACTTGTTGTACATATTTAAAAAGAATATACAAAATAGAGATAAAAAACATAATGCATAATGCACAAAATAATCATAGTATGCATAATGAAAATAATGTATATAATTGTTAAAATGAACATCATAAAGTTTATGTACATAATGTGTTTAATGATTATATTAACTTGATGGACTTAGGGCCAGTTTGGTTCTGCTGCGCTGCCGCAGCTGCGCTATGATAGCTGCACTATCATTGTAGTACCTACTGTTAAGTATGTTTGGTGGCTCCAACTGTGCTGTCACTATAGCAATTATTGTTAAAGTTTGACCCATGTGATTTATCACTTTAAGTATGTTTGGTGGCTCCAACTGGTCTAAATTCAGCATTCATCACTTTAATTCCAAAAAAATCGAGCTCATGTGATTTACGAGATTATAGACCCATAAGTTTGATCAATGGAGTTTATAAACTTCTCTCAAAAATTTTGTCTCATAGGCTTCAGCAAGTAATTGCAAAAGTGGTTTCTCTAATGCAACATGCATTTATAAAAGGCAGACAAATTTTGGATTGCTCACTTTTAGCATCCGAGGTAATTCATGGACTAAAACAAAATAAAGACAAAGGCTTTCTTCTCAAGCTTGATTTTAGAAAAGCCTTTGATCATGTCTCTTGGGACTACATTATACAAGTTCTCAAGATAATGAAATTTGGTGACAAGTGGCAATCTTGGATCAAAGAATGCATTACAACTACAAGGGTCTCAGTGTTGGTGAATGGTAGTCCGACTGATGAAATTACTTTGGAAAGAGGGTTGTGTCAAGGGGATCCTATATCACCTTTATTATTTAACATTGCGGTAGACGGTTTGAAAAGAATGATAGACAAAGCTAGATCACTAAATCTCATTAAAGGAATTCAAATCAATGAGCAATTTGGAGAATTATCAATTTTGCAATTTGCAGATGATACTTTGCTCTTCTGTCCAGCTGACCTAGATGTGTTAATTAACTTACAAAGAATCTTGTGATGTTTTGAAGCTATCTCAGGCTTGAAGATTAACTTCATGAAAAGTGTACTAGTAGGAATCAATGTGAGTATGGAGCTTATTCAACAAGGAGCAAATTTGATAGGTTGCAAAACTGAAACTCTACCTTTCACATACTTGGGCTTGCCACTAGGAGCTTCTCCTAAGAAGTTATCAACTTGGTCTCCCGTAATAGAAAGAGTTCAAAGAAGACTAGCCCTATGGAAAGGAAGACTTTTATCTATGCCCGGAAGATTGATTCTAATAAAATCAGCTCTAGCCAACCTACCTGTTTTTTATATGTCTTTGTTTAAAATGCCAACTGCAGTGATAAAAAGAATAGAAGGAACCATGCGAAGATTTCTTTGGGGTGGCAAAATTGAAGGAACATACCTAAGTAAAGTAAGCTGGAACGATGTATGTTGTGGTATTAATGAAGGGGGACTAGGCTTATATCCATTGAGGATTAGAAATTCAGCTTTATTATTCAAATGGGCCTAGATATTGCAAAAACAAGATCAAGGACTTTGGCAAGATCTTCTTCGAAGTAAATATGATTGGATCTCCTTTAACTCTCTTTCCAAAGCGGTTGGAAGGGAGATATCTCCTATTTGGCTAGATATTCAAAGTGTTTGTTTCAATTATTGTTGGAATTTTATTTCAAAAAACTTACAAATGGAGGTAGGAGATGGCACTTTATGCGCCTTTTGGCATGATCATTGGTGCGGGGACAAACCTCTAGCAAAAACTTTTCCAAGATTATTTTCAATAGCACTAAATAAAGATGCAAAAATTGCTCAACTGGGAAACTGGGATTTTGATAGATGGAATTGAAGCTTTGTTTGGAGAAGAAGATTATTCCTTTGGGAACTCAATAGCCTTGATTTGTTAATGAACACTATTCGAAGCTTCCAACCTAGAGAAAATATAATGGATAACCTGATATGGCTTCCTGGGGATAGAAAACAATATACTGTTGCATCTTTTGTAAAACATTATCCAAGACAAACACAACTTCATCTAAATCTCCAAGCTACAAGAGTATGGAAGTACAAGGATGCAACACCGAGGCAAAAGATGTTCCTTTGGCTTGCAATGAGAAATAGAGTGCCAACTAAAACATTTTTAGTGAGAAAAGACATTCTCTCAAATTCTAACATTCTTTGTTCACTTTGTGGAGATTACAATGAAACAATTGAACACCTTTTATTACATTGTAGATTTTCTTAGCAGTTGTGGAGTAAGGCAGTAAATTGGATTGGTCAACAATGGATATGCCCTTCGACAATCAGTGAAGCACTTTACAATTGGGATTCACTACTCTCAAAGAAGAAACAAAAACAGATATGGAACTTACTTTTCTTCATTTTGACATGGTTGATTTGGAAAGCAAGGAATAAAAGAATATTTGAGAATAAGGAAACAGACTGGGAATTCATGTTTCAACTATCTTTGATTACTTTGAGTGACTTGGTAAGGGCTACAATGCCTTCTTTTACTTACTCCGATCTAGATCTTCTACGATCGCCTCAAGTATTGTTGATGTGGCATAATTAATTTACTTGTATTGTATCTTTGTTACTTTCGGTCATTATCCTTATGGCCTCTTAATATATATATATATATTTTGACTTATCAAAAAAAAATTATTGTTAAAGTTATTTGGTAGATTTATTATATTGTTAATAAATAAATAAATATTAATTTAATAAAGTTATTTTATATATTTAATAAAATTATTTTATATATTTTTTAATAAAATAAAAATTATTTTTTAAGTATTGTAATAAAGTTATTAAATTTTATAAGATCAAATAATTAATTTTAATATAAATTTAATTATTAATTTTATTTTTAAAGTAATAAATTAAAATTATTTATTTTTATAATAAAATAAAAAAATAATTATTTTAATAAAATTATTAAATTTTATAAGATCAAATAATTAATTTTAATATAAAATTTAATTATTAATTCAAAAAAATAATTATTTAATAAAATTGATAAATTTTATAAGATCAATACTTAATTTTAATATAAAATTTAATTATTAATTTTATTTTTTTAAGTAAGAAATTAAAATTATATATTTTTATAATAAAATAAAATTTATTTTTAAAATTTAAAATAATTATTTTAATAAATTTATTAATTTTTATAAGATTAAATAATTAATTTTAATATAATATTTAATTATTAATTTTATTTTTTAAGTAAGAAATTAAAATTATATATTTTTATAATAAAATAAAATTTATTTTTAAAATTTAAAATAATTATTTTAATAAATTTATTAATTTTTATAAGATTAAATAATTAATTTTAATATAATATTTAATTTTTAATTTAATTTTTAAAGTAATTAATTTAAAATTAATATTTATTTTATTACTAAATGTATATTAATATATAAGCTACGATAGGTTTTAAGAATGAACTGTAGCATGTGGTGCTATAGTGGGATCAAAGCGGCGAAAGCAGGGGTTACCCTGCTTCCATGAACAGTACTAAATTTGTTACTATTCTACGGCAAAGGAGTTGAAACAAACGACCATACAGTACTTGCTTCTGCTGCGTTCCTATGCACTGCTAGAAGTAGCACAGCCCACAAACGGGGCTTTAATGTTCATAATAAAATATTGTATATAAGAAAAATAATATACATAATGAAAAAATGCACATTATAAAAATCATGTATATCATAAAAATAAGATATGTCACGACGATAATGTATATGGTCGTCATATTGATCATGAGAATAAATAATATTCATAAAGAAAAATTATTTATGCAAATAAAAAAAATCTTATTTTCTAAAAATTAAAATGACTTTAAAAAACAATTTAAAGAAAAAAATTAGTTTAGGTATATTTGCTACATTAAAAGACTCATGTTAAAAAAAATGAGTAGTCATATTAAAAATAGATAAAGTCTATGTAATGGCTTAACTCGTAAAAATTACAGCTCTTTCTTTTATAAAAATTGAGCACAACAAAGTCATTGGTTTGAACAAAGGCTTGCCTAGGATTATAATCCTAGAAGTATGGAGAGAAATGATATTAGTCTGAAAATAAGCCTCTTAGCGGTGGAAACCAAATCTCTACGATAGTAGATCCCTGAAGGAGGTTCAATGTAGTAATAAATTACAAGCTAAATTATTGGTCAGAAAGTACTTTAAAAAATATAATTATAAAACACTACAAGGTATAATAATATTTATGTGATAGAGTTGATATATACACACGTATTTATGAGGATACATTTTGTGCTTCTTATTATAGTGGTGAGGAAAACTTTTTAAAATGGTTAATTATTATGAGATGAGCCTCTACACTCATCAACTTTTTATATGAGAGAGTCTATATACAACAGTGACAAAGGGCATAGACAATCCATAAAAGCTCTCATGAAGATACACATGTGCGACCAAAAATGCGTAACCTCATGATTGGACAAACCCTGTATTATGTGTCAATATTTTGAAATTTGGGTTAAAGGGAAGTAGTTCAAGACTAGTTCACTATTTTTTCTTCAAATAAAAATATTTTTACAAAGATTATGCCTTTAAGTGCACTTTATTAATCATATGATATAGGCATGAACAATATTTTAAATTTATTTAATCATATTATTAAGTTTAATTATATTCAGATTTTTTTTTAATTTTATAGGAAATTGTTAGGAAATTTTTTTTAAAAAAAATTAATGTTAGAATTTAGCACCTAACATTAACTAGCCTTTAGAAAAGGTTTAAAAATCTCATACGAATGTATGAGCTCCTATGAGATTTTTTTATTCTCTTCTCCTTTTCCTTTTTTTTTCTTCGATTTGTTTATTTTCTTGGATATCTGATTTTGTTGCTAGTTGCCGAAAGGGGTCTAGATTAACTTCTATATGGTCATGTTTGTAGGAGAGAAATACTTAGTTATATCCTCGAGTGTTTAATTCAAAATTAACTCACACGAGAGTCCAGATTTTCACCTAAGGACATGCCGCAATCCTTCTTTATGTTCTATCTTTCTACCTCTTTTTTAAATATAATTTATATGTTTTATTATTTTATAATTTATATTTTTATTTTCTGTTTAAATAAAGATCTATATGAAATTTTATACCAATATATATATAAGATTGTGCATAAGAGTAGGGCAATTAAGAGCCTGCTTGGTATATCTGAAGTTTTTAGTTTTTGCTGGTTAAAAAAGTGCTAGTTGAAAAGTAGTTGTCTGAAAAAGTTTAAAGGTATTTGGGTATAATAAGCTTTTAAACCAATCAACAGTTTTGACTAGCCAAAAGCAGAGGGGTGACAGCTTCTCAGGAAAGCAATTACTTCTGGGTTTGGAACACAACAGTTGACAGCCAAACACTAAGGCCCAATTTGGTTTTGCTGCGCTGTCGTAGCTGTGCTATGACAGCTGCGCTATCACTATAGCACCTACTCAGCTGTGCTATGACAGCTGCGCTATCACTATAGCACCTACTTGTAAAGGGTGTTTGGGTGAATCTGCTGTGACAACTGCACTGTCAATTTAGCAACTACTATAAATTATATATAACATAATATAATTAAAGTTTTTTAAATATTTAATTTTACAAAACTATTAATTTATATATGAACTAATTAATTAATTAATTACTTAAATTATATATAATATAATTGGCAAAATAAATTAAAGTTAAAATTACATATTTTGAAAATTAAAGAATTTTATAAAATTAATATAATTATTTTTATAAAATTATTAATTTTTATATAATCAAATATTTATTTTCAAAGAAACTTCAATGATTAATTTTATGTATAAAAAGAATTAATTAAAATTATTATATATTAGATTAATCAATATAATGATATATTAAATTTTAATATATATTTAATATTATATATATTATATTTAAAATTTAATTTAATTATTATTATATTATATATATATAATGATATATATTTTAAAATTTAATAGATATAATTAATTGTTATGTATATAATGATTAAAAAATATAATATTTTTAATCAAAGGAAGAAGCAAGAGGTGAAAAAAAAATCACAGCCGGGATTCGACCTTGCTCTCTCACCCCAACTACATGCACGTGCGTCGAGATAAATGCACAACAGCCAAAGCAGGGGGAGTCTGCTTTTATGTATAGTGAAAATTTTATTACTATTTTAACACACAATTATCTGGCCATGTTTACTTGAACGAAAAAGAGGAAGGGAAGGATGGATTATACCTTTTTCCATTGTTTACCAGGGCGGACGGAAAACTGACAGAGGAAAATGGGAAGGAAAAATAGGACATTTTCCTACGTTTCTCAATCCGCCCAAATTGGGCGGATTGCTCACTACTTGCTTCACTGGAAACTTATAACATTTTAAGAAAGTTATGTGTTTATTTTTTTTATATTTTAATTTTATAATTTTTAATAATACTAAATAATATCTAATAATTTTATAGTATTTAATAATATTTAGTAATTTTTATAATTTTTAATAGTATTAAATAATATTTAGTAATTTTCATATTATATAGTAGTATTAATAATAATTTTATAATATTAATAGTAATTATGTAATATGAGTAAAAAGATATAAATTAAGGGTGTATATATAAATCCATCAAATTATCCATCCTTTTAAGTAAACACAAAGAAAGAAAACTTATAACATATTTCATCCATCTATTTTTTCCTTTCCTTTCCTTAAAAGTTGGGTGAAATTGCATTGCTTCTGCTGCCCTTTGAGCGCCGCCAGAAGCACGATAACTCCAAATGGGCACTAAAAATTTTGAAAAATTGCTTTTACAGTCAGCAGAAGTAGCTAAAAAGCTGCATCAAACGCACCCTAAGAAGATTCATATTTTCAAGCTCTTGTCTTCAAGGTACACACGCCCTTGATAATTTTAAAGAATAATAATTGATTTATTCATCTTTTGTATAGTAAGATACAAATGTGTTCTCCTAATTGCAAACATCTTTAAGGCTGTGTTTACTAGAGAGGATAGAAAATAAAAGGAAAATAGATGGAAAGAAAAAATTAGAAGGAAAATGGATGGAAGAGAAAAATATGATTTTCCTTTCGATTTGGAGGTATTGAGTTTGGAAGGAAAACTAAGAAATTTTCCTTTCTCTTCCGGTAAACTAAGGAAAATGAAGGATATTTTCCTTTCCTTCCTTTTTCTCTCCTTTTTCCTCCCTAGTGTAAAGGTGGCATAACCATCTCCTTGTGGCATTTCATTATGGTCCATGGATAGAGTTTGCTTCAACGTCAATAAGAATAATGACACTTTAATGTTCATCATTTACATTGTAATGCAAAACACTATAACTTCAAATTATATATATATATACTCTTGTCACCTTATGACACTATATTAATCTTAGATATTGTAAACTGAGAACAAATGAGTAAAATATACTATCTTGTTAGCTTTATATTCATCTTTGGTTATGCTAAAGTTTTTCCATCTTGAGAAATCCTATAATTTTATAGCACATTATCTTTATAAAATAAAGTTTTACAAAATAAAACTTTATAAAATCATAATTTCATGAAATCAAAATTTTTACAAAAATTAAACTTTATAAAATCAAAGCTTTATCAAATCACAACTTTATAAAATCAAAATTTTATCAATCAAAATTAAAAATTTATAAATATTATATATTATTATATTTATTATTCAAAAAAAGTTAGTGGCCAGTCTTTTATATATATTTGTAATCAACACCAATGAAAATTATAGTTGCAACAAGAATGTTGCATAACTACATTAGAGGAACTATATGCAATAATGTAATTTTTTAAGAGGTTGAAACTAATTCTAATGTAGTGTTAGAATAAAATAGGCTAGATAATAAAGTAGATCAGTCAAGTCAAAACTAATTATAATGAGATTGATAATATTTATAATCAAATTATAATTAGTTTAATATAATCTAGAAGATATAAACTGTAATTTTTATATATTTGTATAATATACATTTAATTTATTTATGAGTTGTACATTTGTAAATGAGGTACGTTAAAATTTTTGTATTATTAAAATTTCTATATAATATAATATATAGTTTCATGCGACAACAATCTATAGGATAATTTTTTACTATTTCACATAACACTTATCTAATCAGCTGACGCTAGACATCACTTATTATTTTAACTCCACCAAGTGCAGCCTATGTTCAATGGTTCATCTAGTAAAACTTCTAAAATAAGTTAATCAGTGTGAATTTATAACAAGCCAAAAAGTCGTATAAAACTGACAAGAAATAAATTAACAAGCAAAACATTTACAAGGAATATTTGTTGGTTATTCCTCTACTAGTAAAGTTTATTGAGTTTACAATTGTAAAACCTTAATAGTTAAAGAATCTATGCATGTTGCATTTGATGAATCTATCAATGTTTCAAGAGTTGTTAAAGAGATTGACATCAATGAAAGAATAGTAGATCTTAAACTTCAGAACAATTATGATACTATTAAAGTATCAAACGAGGAATCAAAAACTTTAAGATATGCAAGGTAATCCATCTATGATCAAGTGGAGAAAGTTGATTCACATCAACCTCTTCCAAAAGATTATGAACTCTTAAAAGATTATCTAATTGAGCAAATACTTAAAAACCTTCAAAGGTACGGTAACTCATTTTTCACTTTAAAATTTGTACGGACATGTTGCTTTTATTACTCAAGTTGAACCTAAATGTTTAAATGTTGCTTTAAAGGATGAATTTTAGGTTTTTTCTATATATGATGAATTAAATCAATTTATAAGAAATGATGTGTGGACATTAGTTCCTAGGCCTTGCAATCAATTTGTTATAGGGACAAAATGGGTATTCAAAAATAAACTAGATGAGTTTGGTTTAATATTATGAAACAAGGCACATTTGGTGGCCTAAGGTCTTAACCAAGAGAAATGAATTGGTTATAATAAAACCTATACCTATGTAACAAGATTATAGACTATTAGAATACTTTTGGTTTTTACTAGCTTTAAAGGTCATAAAATTTATCAAATGATTGTGAAAAGTGCATTTAGAATGGTTTCATTAAAGAAGAAATTTATGTTGAGCCACCACTGAACTTTGAGAATTTTAAATTTCTAAATCACATTTACTAACTAAAGAAAGCTTTATATAGTTTAAAGAGCTTGGTATGGAAGACTTTTTTTATTTTTAATTGATCAAGATTTTAGTGTTGGAAAAGTCAATGTTTCTCTTTTTACTAAACATTAAAATGATGATATATTATTAGTTCAAATTTGTGTAGATAATATTATTTTTGGTGCTAATAATGAATCTTCATATAAATGGTTTGCAAATTGAATAGAAAATTAATTTAAGATGAGTATGATGAATGAACTTAGTTTCATTCTTAGACTTTAAATCAAACAATAACAAATGAAAACTTCATCAATCAATCCAAATATGCAAAAAATATTTTCAAGAAGTTTGGTATAAAAAAATACTAAATCTACACCAATTCCTATGAGCTCAGGTTAGGGGAGAGCATTCGGTTACGGTAAATTCGGTTTTACCGATTTACCGACAAATTCGGTAATTTTGGTTCGGTATAGAATAATTCGGTTTCGGTTTCGGTAGAAATATTTAGAAATTTCGGTATTCGGTATTCGGTTCGGTTTATTTTTATCGGTTCGGTAAAAAAACCGAATTACCTATATATATACATATGATAAAATGAATTAACGGTTAGCGAATCACCGAATCCTATTTAGTATTTACCCAATATCCACTATCCAAATTTCAAAGTCCAAACCCATTACACATTTACACCATTAACCCATTACCCATTTACCCATTTAACTCCTAAAAACCCTAATTGCAATCCACCTTGCACCTTCGGGCTTCGACTCCTCGACTCGACGACAACTCTTCGCTTGCTCAAGAGAAAAGTTTTCTCCCGGCGTCTCCTTCCCATCTCCCTGCGTCTCCTTTACGTGACTCACGTCTCCCGGCCTCCCCTCCTTCCTCTCATCCTCCCTTTCATCGTCTCTGTTACGCCCGTGCCGAATACGGACGAAAGTTAACTAAAATAATATTATTTAAAATTAAATGATGTGGATTGATGGGACATGACCCTGGCGCCGGTGGTCAAGCCCATCTCCTCGCATCACTCAGTGTCGCGTGTGCCCTTCTCCTCTTTATCTCCTCCCCGTCGCGATCATCCTTCCGCCAAGCGAACGAACGCAGCTCTCTTCCCTTCCTTCGATTCATCTTCTCGGTTCCACTTCCTCTGAGCTTGGCGATTATTCCGACGTGATCCGGTGGCTACACGGCGAGCTCGAGGAACTCTGTGATCGAACCCGACGTTGTTTCTTTTCCTCTGCTCGTGATTTCCATTTGACGGCGGATGAGTCGTGCGTACGCATCTCTTCCGGCTCCGGCGGCACTCTTCCCCCTTCCGGCGTCGACCACCATCTCCGACCTTCGATCTGTGCCCTGATTTTTGCTCTTGCGCTGATTTTCGTTCGCCCTTGCCAATTAGTCCGGTGAAATAGGGCTTCGACATTAGCACACCTATCTATGGTTTCCGGCGATGCTATTTGCTCTGACGAGCTACGGGACCTCACAGCAAGTTTTCCCTCTGTTTCTGGTGTGATTTTGTGCTCGAAAGTACTATTCCGGCGGTGAACAGTAACTTCGGCGAACTTTTCGGTGAACTCCGAAAGCTTTGCCGACGACTCGTGTTACGCGTTCTGGTTGGTTCTAATGTATTCTCGACGACTCGGTGGTATTTGCGTTCGCACAAGGCTGCGAACTAGGTTAGTACCCGAACCCCCTTCGTATACAAGTAAACGAATGCATGCGTAAACCGAACCTGGATCTAGACATAAATACCTGACGAACTTGGATTAACTTGTTAACTAGTAATTACGATTAAAATGGATTAAATGGAATATTGTGGACTTATACCTTGATTAACCTGTTAGGAGCTGTTGATTGACTACGTACGTCTGGTTGAATCTATATTTTTCTGTACGTCTGCATCTGAGGTAGGGATTCTACCTCCTTCCTTTGTTACAGTGCCAACCACATGTGTAGATAGTGGCACCTTCTTCTTGCTAATTAACCCTGTTGATTACTGTTCTGATTCTTGTTCTACTCTAGTCTTTATCCGTTGACATATACTGCCTGTATGACACATGGTATGAGTATCGGTATTGCATGCTAGTCTGTAGAGATAGCTGGTATGAGTTATTTTATACGTATGTATGAGGGCTGAATGTCTAGCGATAGATACTTCAGTGTACCTCGATGTACTGCCTGTGAGACTTCTGTTGAGACGCTGTGTGATCGTCTTTGACCGAGAGAGTCCGATGTTATGGGCTTGAAGTCTGTTATCAGCCCAATGAGGGGTTGTACTGAGTGTAGGACGCTACACTAGCGGGCTGTCGACGGACAGTCGTCTCTACTGTTCGGGGAGCCATCAGTAGGGACCACTCTATTTTTAGAGTTGCGGGTCGTGGACCACTGCTGTACCAGCTCCCAGTTTTTATCTGTGTATGAGGACATATATATTGATACGTATTTGAGATTTGATTATACTCTATATGGTCATATAGAGTCTTGGTTGTATTCTGGTAATTCCTTATATCTGATCATGCATCATATACATTGTGATATCCCTACTTAGGCTCCGGCTAACCCCCCTTTGGTTTGCCTCCAGGTTCCGGCGCGGCTCCACCTGGAGCAGAGTATATAGTTAGTAGTTTGACCACCAGTCTGGGTGGGTTGTGATGCATATTAGTCTGTGGTTATTTTATGTTATGTTGTTGGACTTTTGACTGCTGCGTCGGTCTTGTTATCTGTTGGTTCGGTTGACCTCTGCGCCAGTATATTTTTATCTGTCGGTGTTGTATTATGGATATTTAAGGCCGGGATGGCCTGTGGTTATGTTATTTTATTCAGTCTGTACCTTTCAGTTGTCAGGATTGATTTGACAGGTACAGTGTTGTGCGTCCCGAGGTCCGGGATTCTGGCGAGGGTTCCAGGTGGATTTTGGGGCGTAACAGTCTCGGCCTCTCGTCACGACGTCGCCCCTGCATCCTTCGAGCCTTGCCAGTGAAGCATTCGCCACCGGCCTGCCTCTTTTTTTCAGTACTTTCAAGTTCCAACGTCTGATAACCCTCAGGACTCAGGAGACAGCGAATCAACACTGAACAAGTAATTTTCTAAACCCTAATTTTTTTTAAAACCTAACAATGTCTCTTGGTTGATAAGAAGGTTTCTCTTGGCTGTGTCCTAGAGTGCACATGGGACCCATGTTTAACAAAATTAGATTGGAGATTTATACATGCATTTTAGGTTATATAGGTGATTTTGCCTTTCATGATTCCAGATGCCGTGATTTGCCTTTCATAATTTATGCTCTCGTTTGGACCAATCAGCACTATCAAAGACCCCACTAGCACTAATCACTTGTTCCAGCAAACTGTGAAGGACATGTGTTAGACTAGGACAATGCCTTTAGATTAGAAGTTGCTGACTTTTTGAATCCAATACTGGATCAGCAGCCTTGCCTCGTATCTAGCTCGGACACAGGTCATCCACAATGCCTGACTGTTTCTTGCTGAAAGGATAATGACTCGAAGAGATTTTTCTTCATATTGTTTGAGTCTATATAGGTTTTGGCACAGGAATAGTGTAAAAATGGAAAGCCTTTGTTAATCACCTGTTTTATAATTTATTCTCTCAGCTGTTGTTTAACTAGATGAGAAGCTACTAATATTTGTGTGTTATTTATTCTCCCAGCTGTTCTGTTATTGTAGAAAAGGACTAAAAAAGTAGTGGGCTGGCTTATACATCAGTAGCTTCAAATGTAAGTTTTTAAAATTTTAATAAATGTAGATAAGTTAATACATAGTTAATATTTATATTTTTTTTATGCTTATGCCATATTGATGCTTATTCTCATTATAGATGCCAGAAGAAAATTTGCAAACAGATGAAGTTTGTCCAAGTTCAAATTCTACACAAGAGACACAACCTAATGTTCAAGAACAAGGGACACAGTCTACATTTGCTACGTCAAAAGCAAAGAAAAGGAAAAAAGTGAAAACAAGATCTGAGGTATGAGACCATTTCATTAAGCAATTTAATGCACAAGGCTTAAATATTGGGAAATGCAAACATTGTGGTAGAGAGATTAAAGCTGATCCCAAAAACAATGGCACATTTGGTCTACGAAGTCATATCAGAGTATGTAGAAAGTACATGCTTAGCATTAGCCAACAACAAACTGAACTTAGGTTCAAAAAGGATGATAAGAATGACAAATCACTTCCTAGTACTGTTTGGAAATTTGATCAGGATATTATAAGAAAGGCATTAGCTCGAATGATCATTATTAATGAGCTACCTTTTAAGTTTGTTGAAAGCGAAGGCTTAGCTGAGTTTCTTTCTGCAGCATGTCCTAGATTTAAGATTCCATCACGTTGGACTATCTCATGAGATTGCTTTCAGCTATATACGGAAAAAAAACAGAGCTTATGAAAGTGTTTCAAAAATATACTCAGTCTTGCATTCAAAGAGTTTCTTTCACAACTGATACGTGGACCTCATTACAAAGGGTTAATTATATGTGCCTAACGGCACATTACATTGATGATGAATGGAAGTTAAATAAGAAAATTATAAATTTTTGCCCAATTAATGACCATAGTGGTAGAGGCTTAGGCATGGCTATTGAGATGTGCCTCATTGATTGAGGGATTGATAAAGTCTTTTCTATCACAGTTGATAATGCCTCATGTAATAATGTGGCTATTAATTACTTGAGGGATAAAATCATCAACTGGGGCTTCAGCATTGCACAAGCAAAATATATTCATGTAAGATGTGTTGCACATATTATTAATCTTATTGTAAATGATGGCCTAAAAGAGATTTGTAGTTCAGTCTCTAAAATTCAAAATTTAGTTCGTTATATTAGGCAGTCTCCTGCAAGAATGAATAGATTTAAAGAATGTGTTGAACTTGAAAAAATTCAATCCAAGAGTTTGTTATGTCTAGATGTTAGCACAAGGTGGAACTCCACTTATCTTATGTTAGACACTGCCCAAAAATTTGAAAGAGCTTTTGATAGATTCAAAGTTTTAGATCCAAACTTTTGCCATGAACTTATGATGGCTGATGGCACTGATGGAGTGCCCAATAAAAAAGATTGGGAAGATGCAAGGAGAGCAAATAAGTTTTTGGAAAACTTTTATGAACTTACACTCAAAGTTTCAGGCACCTCATATGTAACTTCCAATATTTTATTTGATGAAATTACCATTCTTGATAGATTGTTAACTCAGTTGCAGCATAGTGATGACTATGATTTAAGTATGATGGCATATAGAATGAGAGAGAAGTTTGACAAGTATTGGGGTGATACTTCAAAAACAAACAAGTTGATTTATATTGCTGCCATACTTGATCCAAGACTCAGGTTTAAATATGTTGAATCGGAGTTATACAGTTTGTATGAGAATGAGAAGGCAATGATAGTGGCTAAAGAAGTGAAAGCTGCAACATTTGAGATGTTTCACGAATACAAGCGTCTAAATGCTTCCCAAAAAGGCTCTCAAGCAACTGAGAATGTACAAGTTGAAACCAGCCAAGTTGAGGACTCCAGTAATGCGAATGAAAATTTTCGAATTTCAGAAATGAGAAGGATGAGGGATAGGCTTAAAAGGCGCAAAATAGATTCTGGAGGGGTAGATTCAAGAACATAATTAGATAAGTATATAAGTGAGGAAGGTGATGATGACTGTGATGAATTTGATGTATTATTATGGTGGAGGTTAAATAGTCCTCAATTCCCCATTCTTGCAAAAATGGCTAGAGATGTGCTTGCTGTTCCTATTTCAACTGTTGCTTCAGAATCAACATTTAGTACCGGGAATCGAGTTCTTGATTCTTTTAGGAGTTCTTTATCTCCTAAAATGGTTGAATCTCTTATATGTTCTCAAGATTGGTTTAAAAGATCACATCAAACAATTGCTGAAGAAACAATTGAAGACAGATAAATTTGAATTAGTTAACATTTTTATTTTAGTTTAGTAGATTATTATGTTTTGAATTTTGTTCATTTCACCAAATTCATTATTTTTTTTTTATTTTTTGGCAGAATTGTCAAAAACACAACAATGAAAGTGAGTTTGAAGATGGAATAGTGATAATACCCTTGGGAGTTGGGAGGATTTACAAATTATGGTCTGCATTTGCTTGGCTTTGATAATACACTAACTGGTTTTGTAATTTTGTAGGCTGTTGTTGTAGACTGGTTGCAATAGACTTGTAATAGCCTTTGATTATTGATTATAACTGCATCTGTATTTTTGTAATTCTGTGATTGGATGTGGACTGTATGGTATTGTAAACTTATAATGTTGTAGACTTGTAGTAGTCTAGTAGACATCTGCTGTAAACCTATAATGTTGTAATTCTGTGTTGCTTTTGTATTTACATTATTTGCTGTAAACCTATACTTGTAGTAGACTGTGTTGCTTTTGGTATCACAGAAATTGGTAAGATACATTCGCAAATTCACGAAGCTTCACAGAGTGAAGATGAAACACCATTGAGGAAGAAATTGAATGAGTTTGGGGCAGCCTTGAAGGTAAGAATTTATATACTGCTGTTTCTAATTGCATTTTTTATACAGCTTCCTCGGATCTGGTGTCAATTACATGTGATTTGATAATTTAGCTTTCTGATTGCTAGGAGGAGTTATCGGTGATAAGGAATCGATACACAGAGGCCAAGGTACATACTTCTCCCTCAATATGATAAGCTTTCTGATAATTTAGCTTTCAAATGTTACTTTGTGCTCTTGCTTCTACCCATTTTGTTATCGTTTCACCTGCACGCCTCAATATGCTGAGGTTCGCATTCTGTTTTGCTAAATTTTAACTACAATGCCTATTGAAACAAAAGGTTTAAATGGTACTCTGACACTTTTTGCATCTTGTTTGCGTCAAAATGAAAACCCTTGCCCATCTGTGGAAAACTTTTTGCATCTTGTTTAGCATTTTTAGCTTTACCAAGTGATATATCATATTTTTCAATTGTATGATCATTCTATCATTCTCTTCAACTATCAAATCATTTTTCTGCTTTTATCCCAGTTGGTTTCTGCTCACTGGAAGTCCAACGGTCAATACCCTTACTGAAGAAAGTTTCCGGTGAAAGCATGCGCAAGGTTTTGCATGTAGGACCTGACACTTGCTCAGTTGTTTCTACGTTGTTGAAAGAAGATGATTCTGAGGCTTGGGGTCTGGACACATATCTGGAGAGACGCTCTTCAACATGTGATTTTCTTTGCTCTTCAAAAGTTATTCCTCTTCAACTTGTACTTGGCTTGTGAATAATATATTTGTGAGGATGCCATTTAAGGTTTATACTTTACACTTACAAGTTACTAATTATATTCTGTAGTCCAATAGCTATGCTTGATATAAATAAGCATGTAAAATTATAAGTATTGATTGGAATTTATTATATTTTGAGTTGTTTGTATAATATATTTTCGGTAAATTACCAAATTTACCGAACTTTTAGTTCGGTAAATTCGGTTCGGTAAGAATTCGGTTTTTATAAAATTCGGTTCGATTTCGGTTTCTAAATTTTCAATAAAAAAAATTTCGATAAATCTAATTCGGTAAATTCAGTATCGGTAAATACCGAATGCTCACCCCTAGCTCAGGTACCAAGCTAGGTGAAAATGAGCATAGAAAAATGTAGATCAAAAGTGTTACAGAGGTGGTGCTAGCAATCATTTCCTAGTTATAATGTCTTCTGTGAATCAAGCATCCTTGGGTAGCTTTGCCGCATCATTATCGTGATCATCTTCATGGCTCGATTATGGTATGTTCTCTTATGAATTATGGTCATGATTGATCTTCATGAGCTAACCATTTCATTCCTTTTGTGAATCACGGATGTGTCTGGTCTTTACAGCTTGATTGTGACTTTTACTAGAAGCTTTGTTTTCTACCAAATTTGAAGGAGAAATTTATCTTTTTTTTTTTACATATAAGTGCCTCAAAGTTCAAAATCCATTAGTTTTGGGTGCTTGAGTCTGAATTACCATAAAAACTAATAAATTTAAGTATGTTTTGATAAGCAAAAACAACTTAGTTGTGAAAGGAAAAGTGATAGAAATGTTTGATTTTGAAATCTTACATTTGATCAAGGCATGAATTGGTTTATGCTATTGTTTTACATGAGTAGCCTTTTTTTTATTATCGATTATGTTGGCTTTAGAAAACTTATTGTTAGCCTTTCGCTGCTTTTCGAAATGGTTTCTTGAAACACAATCAAAGATGATATTATGAAGATTTATAATTTAGAGAAAGCGAAGCTACAAAATGTGTTTGAGAAATTGAAAAGTCGAATTGCTATTACAAGTATGTGGGCTTCAAATTAGAGAAAAAGTTATATGTCGATCACCGCTCATTTTCTTGATGACTCTTGGACTTTACAGTCATATTTTGAGGTTAAAAACTTTTTTTAATTATATAATATATGTAATTAATTGATTTATGAGTTTATGAACTAATAGTGATTGTAATGTCTAAATATGTAAGACACCTCACACTTTTTTAATTATATAACAAAGGTAAGTTTTGAGTATGTTGGAATGTTGCTAAAGTGCTCAAAACTTACAAAAAAAAAAGGGAAAAAAAATAGAATGCTAAATACTCAGAATGAGGTAGGCAAAACTGACATTACACACTCTTAGGTAGGGAAAAAAAGTAGAATGCTAAATACTCAGAATGAGGTAGGCAAAACTGACATTACACACTTTTAGGTAGGGATGACAGCGAGTAGGGTACTCGTATTTTTCATATTATTCGTATCCTAATTCGGATAATTCTTCTACTACCCATACTTAAATAACTACCCATTTATTTTTTAGAAACCCTATCGGAACCCTACCCTATTAAAAATTTAACTACCCATTTAATACCTGAACCATATAAATACCTGACTTAAATACCTATCCTATTAAATTTTAACATATACACGGGGTTACCTAAATAAAATTTGGCTACCCGATCCAATAAAAACCCTAATAATAATTAATTTTCAAGTAGGGTAAAATAGGTACTTGTTGACTGGACTAATATATTAAAAAATATATAATTTTTAATACATAAATATAATAATAATAATTGCATAATAAATAACGGATTGTAGGGTTAGTAAATAGTAACTATATATATATATAAACGGCTTTTCAGGCGACTTTTTAGACGACTTTTCAGGCGATGTTAGGGCTTAGGCCCTGAGCTCCGGCGCCGGCGCTACTGCCGGTGGTGATGGGTCCCCACGGTGTGCGCGAATTTTCTAAGCCGGGCTGCTTCCCTTATGCTCGCAGGTGTCCTCGCTTCTTTTTTGTTTTGTTTCTTTGTTCTTCCTCTTGGTCTTCGGCTCCTTCTCGGTTTTCTGGTTCTCTCCTTGGGTCCCGGTGGCCTCCCTTGCCAATATGACAGTGGCAGAGCCTGCCCCTGCTATTGGGTCCAAGGTACCTATACCTTCTGCAGTTCAGGCTGTTAGTAAGGTTGGCCGGCTTGCAGTACCGTGTTCGAGCACATCTATTTATGTCAACCTGGCTTCGGCTCCGGCCCCAAAATCTTGGAGTGCTCTATTTTCGCCCCAAACTTCCAGCAAAGCTAACTGTTCGCTGGTTGCTTCAGAAGTTTCTATTTCAGGAGGGACGCTCTCCATCTCTACCCCCAAGGATGAACTTGAGGATAATTTGTCTTTCTGGAAGCACTCACTCTTGTTGGGTACTTCCTTGGGTCTAGACCAAGCTATCTGGCCTTTAAGCAAAAGGTTCATCAACTTTGGAAGATTAAAGGGTCTTTGGTCTTTTCTCTACCTTCTGGCTTCCTTGTGTTTAGGTTCGATAGCAAAGAGGACAAACAATTGATGGTTGAAGGGGGACCCTGGTTTTTCTTCCGTCGTATCCTTGTCCTTAAGGCTTGGTCCCCTTCCGAACCTTTTGAAAAAATGGATTTTTCCACCCTTCCTCTTTGGGTCCGCATTCACAATCTTCCACTTCATTAGTGGTCACTTGGAATTGTTGGCCAAATAGCTAGTGCGTTGGGAACTCCTCTCTATGTGGACCAAGCCAATGCTTCAAAGACTAGAATTGGATTCGCACGGGTATGTATTGAAATGGCTTCGAATGCTCCATTCCCTGACTCTTTTATGGTATCTGTCAATGGCGAACCAAGTGTTAAATTGAAGTTTGAATATGAATGGAAACCATCCACCTGTAGTCAATGCAAATGCTTTGGTCATGTGGAGAAAAACTGTCAAGTTTCCAATTCTACAAAAAAAGGAATGGGTTGCAAAGTCCCTGGCTCAGAGGGTGGAAAATCATGAGGCCACCCCAACTGTTACTAATGAAGCCTTGAATGGGTCTAGCTCAGCCTAGTTTGAACCAATCTTCTAGTAAGTGCATACTGTTGGTGTATATGCCCTAGGACCTAGTTTTGGTCAACTTATGTACTACTTGACATTGATATTTATATATCATTCTGGCATTGTCGTTATCATTGTTTGACTACACCTGTGATTGTGTACTTACATGATAATGTCCCTGGAGACAGATTGGATTTGTGCTCAAATAATTGTCCCCAGTCGATGTACCTAAGTGGATATAGGACAGCTCTGATACTTGAGAGACTGGTATGTGGGCTGGTTAGGCACGTGGTGCTAACGCAGACACATGGGTATATCATAGGAGGATATACTGGATAGACCCGCTATGAGGCTATGACTTGGTGTCATGAGTTATCCTCATAAGTGACAGGAGATGCATTGATCCCTTGACTTGAGGTCATTGATCATTCTATATGGTTAGGGACTTGCTTTGATAGAACCTAACACCTTTCCGTAGCTGGGAGGTCATAACGGTTGTTATTGAGCATGTCACGACCCATATGAGAAGATCAATGGACAGACATAGGATTTGCCCCTTCCCTAGGGAAGTATGATATCCATGGAGCTCCCTTATGGTTCTATGACTGAGAGTGTATGGCCATACCCAGGTGAGAACCTGTTTTAGTCATAGCCATGTGATTGGATGAAAACAAGTGGTGACACACTTGTCCAATCGGATATCAGTTCGGCAAAGAGACTGTAATGCATCTGTACCTAGTTGCGATGATGGGGATGTCGATGTCGATATCCATTCCAATGACCTGGGTAGCAGCGATGCACTGCTAGGTGCCACTCACTGCTTGTGATGACCTTTGGTCAGCACTGCCAGCGTCAGAGGAACCTACAGGGTCGCACACCTTGATACTTGAGTTCTCGTATTGATCGGGAAGCCTTATGATCGAGTTATTGGATAACCGGATCTAATTGGGAGATTTCATCAGCGCCAATGGGCCTGATGAGATGGAAGAATGTTATTGGAGCCAAACATCATTTTTGGTAGGTTGACCCGTATTTGACCATGGTTGGTCATATTTGGATTAGGGTTGCATTGGATTGGATCCAATTGCTTAATCAACCCATGTAATGAAGTTTGGGCTAGCTCATTATCCAATGAGGCCCAATAACAAGTTCTCATGAAGAGATGAGAGGCTAAAAGGGTATAATGGGGAGAAACATGAACCATTAAGCGCCTAGGGGCATAATGGGGTCATGTTGGCGCCTTTGCTTCATTATGGAAGTAAAGGGTGCCTCCCCTCTCTTCCTAGGATGGAATGCATGCCTCTATGGCATTGCTTGGGGCGCAAGGCAAGGCCTTGGCGCACAAGGAAAGGCGTGGGGCACAATAATGAATGGTTGAATGAGAATTATGGAAATGTCTTGGAGACTTTTCTTGTCTCAAACCTCCTCATCCTAGCCCTACACTTGTCATGATCCTAGCCATTACCCTAACCGCCTCTTGCCCTATAAATGTGACCCTAGTCGCCCCCTCTTGTGCGTGATCAATCCTTGAAGGCGTGAACACAAGAAGAGGGTCGAGTGCTTGGAGCAAGGGTGCATCTTCTTTCTTCCATAACCGCAAGCCTCTTCCTCCTTTCCTCTTGGCGCAAGGAGATCTAGGGCTTGGTGGCTTGGATAGTTTCCCTCTTCACTTGGCGCATCTTTTCTCTAGGTGGCGCAAGTGAGGTAGAGTATCTCCCTAAGGCTTGGATCTTCTTCCCGAGGCTAGCACCGGGCGTGGAAGAAGAGGACTCAAGAGATCCGTGTATGCGAGACTGCAGAGGGCGCACACTTGGGCGCCTGCATCGGCATCGCTCTACATTACTCTTAAGGTATTTCCTAACTCATCGTGTCGACTCCCTTGCTTGCGATCTTCACTGGGTTTTTGGGACCGGCCTGTTTCGGGGACATTCTTCCGCTGCGAAAAATGTATGCCTATAACTCTGAAAATTGTAAAATGTCCCCGGGGTTTCCCAACAGTGGTATTAGAGCGACTTGCAAGACTCGAACGATGTTTTATGCTTTTCTTTTTGTTTTTGACTAAGAAGAAGATTAGGGTGGCGCATGTGCTTGGAGCTTAGTGCATGCATACCTTGGATGGTGATGCAACAAGCAAGAGGCGCAAACCTGCTTAGTGGCGCAAGACCATGGCATTGGCCGAACCTATGGGGAACTTTTAAAGTGTACCTCTAGGGTTTGAGAGCTAAACCATGAGAGAAGGACCTTGGAGCCAACCTTGAAGTTCAAGCTAGAGGTCGGCTAGGCTAGGTCTAGTTTTTGGGGCTTGAGTTCTAGGACAAGAGTTGAACCTATTTCATGGCATGGATTGGTTCAATGTCTTGTATAGGATATGATCACATCATCTTTTACTGCTTTTATTATTATCTGCAGAAGCATGCCTGAAATGTTTTACCGTTATGTTATCACTATAGGATTGCATGCCTGTAATGATAGACATAAGATAAAACTGAGATGATGAGACCTTAAACAAAAACCCTCAATTAAAATATCAAGTCTGGTAGCCTTCTAACGCGTAGCCCTCACTAAGCTATCGATCAGTGGAGTTGTGAATTATTTCCCACCCTCGTGGGACACACCCACTTATCTTTAGAAAGTGCGTGGTGGCAATGGTTTCCCCAGTCCAGTTTTTAACCTGGGCGTGCCTTCTCAAGGAAACTCGTTGGCCCTGGGCATAACGGTTAGGAATGGATTTGACTAGAAGTTCACATGTGCTGGCCACATGGTGAAAGTCTAGAGGCATCGTTGAGAAGTAAAGGTTTCATGTTGTATCCAGCCCTCGCTGGACATGAAATGCCCAGACTGTCTCAACAAGGGGAGTTGCTTGGAGCAACCGGCCGGCGCGCCCACCTTAGGAAACATGGGTTACTTTGTGCATCTCATCCCACCCTCGTGGGACGCGAAGCCTCATGTGAAATAAGGATCCTATCTCACTAGGAAGTCTTAAACTTCCCGATTGACTTTGTGGGTTATCAATGCGAATTTAAAATAGTGAGAGCAGAAATCATTTAAAACAAGTCCAGTTTAAATGATTCAAAGTAGTACTAATCTGTTCTTCTTGGGTGTTGTAGAACAATGGCTACGAACGCTGGCGGATTATCACTGCGATCACTCCTTGATAAGGATAAGTTAGTTGGAACTAACTTTATGGACTGGCATCGGAACTTGAGGATAGTCCTCAAGCTCGAGAAGAAGCTGTATGTCCTTGAACAACCTCTTCTTGCGGCTCCTCCGCCTAATGCCCGAACGGCAGACAGAGATGCTTATAGAAAGCATCAGGATGACTCTTTGGAGGTTGCATGTCTTATGCTAGCCAGTATGGCACCTGAACTGCAGGTGCAATATGAGGAGCAGAACGCTTTTCAGATGATTACTCGTCTGAAACAGATGTTCGAGGCTCAGGCTAGAACTGAGAGATTTGACACCGCCAAAGCAGTCTTTCAGTGCAAGTTGTCTGAAGGTGCACCAGTGAGACCCCATGTTCTCAAACTCATTGGGAATGTGGATCATCTCAGGAGACTGGGACACACCATAGACAACGAGCTGGTTGTGGATCTTATTCTTCATTCCCTGCCCCCTAGCTTCAGTCTGTTTATCATTAACTTCAACATGAACCAGATTGAGTGCACACGGGAGGAATTGATGAATATGCTCCAAATAGCCGAGCGAGAGATGGGTAAGACCAAACCCAATTCTGTTCTTTTGGTCCCTGCGACCAAGAAGATAAAGAAGAAGGGTAAGGCACGTGCTAAGAGCAGTGCCAGAGGTCCTACCAAAGCACTAAAGAAAAAGGCGAAGAAGTCAAAGGAACAGATGTGTTTTCACTGTGGCGAGCAGGGCCACTGGAGAAGGGACTGCAAGCAGCTTCAGAATGAGGAGAAGAAAGGCTTGGCCTTAACTTCTAGCTCAGGTATCTTTGTTACAGAAGTCAATCTTTCTACTTCTATGTCATGGGTATTGGATACCGCATGTGGAGCTCATATTTGTACAAATATGCAGGGGCTCAAGAAAAGTAGATCGGTGCGGCTTGGAGAGATTGACCTACGCGTTGGAAACGGGGCACAGGTTGCTGCTGTTGCTGTAGGCGTTTTGACTCTCTCCTTGCCTTCTGGACTTCAATTAGAACTAGATAATTGCTTTTGTGTACCTTCGTTAACAAAGAACATTGTATCCATTCCTTGCTTGGCAAGGAAAGGATTTAAATTTGAAATAAATAAGAACTCCTGTTCTTTTTCATTTGCAAATATGTTCTATGGGAAGGGTACTTTGTGCAATGGTCTGTATATCTTGGATATGGAAAGTTCTATTTGTAACATAAGCAATAAGAGGACCAAACTGAGTGGTTCAGTTGGTGCTTTCCTATGGCACTGTCGATTAGCCCATATAAACAAGAATCGCATCCAACAACTCCATGCAAATGGATTGTTAGATTCAAGTTCCTTGGAGGAATTTGATACTTGTGAACCTTGTTTATTAGGGAAAATGACAAAGGCGCCCTTCACCAAGATTGGTGAGAGGGCAGAAGGTTTATTAGATCTCATACATACTGATGTGTATGGGCCCTTCAATAAATAAGCCAGAGGAGGGTACAACTACTTCATTACCTTCACTGATGACTTCAGTAGGTATGGTTATGTCTACTTAATGAGACATAAATCTGAATCCTTTGAGAAATTCAAGGAGTTCAAGAATGAAGTAGAGAACCAGCTTGGAAGATCCATTAAAGCTCTTCGATCAGATCGAGGTGGAGAATACCTGAGTGGTGAGTTCTTTGACTATCTGAGAGAGTGTGGGATCATATCCCAACTCACTCCTCCTAGAACACCTCAATGGAATGGTGTGTCTGAAAGGAGAAATCGAACTTTATTGGATATGGTTCGATCCATGATGAGTCATGCAACTCTACCTTCATCATTCTGGGGGCATGCACTAGAAACAGCTTCTCTGATACTGAATAATGTTCCATCTAAGAGTGTCTCCAAAATACCATACGAGATATGGAGTGGGAGATGCCCTAATCTCGCGTTTATCAGGATCTGGGGATGTGAGGCTTATGTCAAACGTCAGGATTCTAGCAAGCTAGAACCTAGATCTGATAAGTGTGTGTTTGTGAGGTATCCTAAGGAAACTAAAGGATACTAATTCTATGTCCCAACCGAGAACAAAGTTTTTGTTGCTCGAGGTGCTGTCTTTCTAGAGAAAGAATTTCTTATGAAAGAAGTTAGTGGGAGGAAGTTTGACTTGGATGAGGTCCAAGTGCAAGCACAAGACAAAGAGATGGAATCTGAGCCACCTGCACCGGTTGCTAGGCAACCTGAGGCTCAGACACAGGTCCCGCGTAGGTCTGGGAGAATTCGTCGTGCACCTGAAAGGTATGGGTCGCTACCGACCCAACACGATGGGATCTTCATCATTGAGGATGAACCTAGAACCTATGATGAGGCGGTCAGTGGACCGGACTCCGAGAAATGGCTTGACGCCATGCGATCCGAGATGGATTCCATGTCGGCTAACCAAGTCTGGGATTTGGTTGAGCTGCCTGATGGGGTAAAACCCATAGGGTGTAAATGAGTCTTCAAGAGGAAGACAGACATGGATGGCAATATAGTTACCTACAAGGGTAGACTAGTGGCTAAAGAATTTAAACAAGTCCACGGGGTGGACTATGATGAAACCTTCTCGCCAGTTGCCATGATTAAATCCATTCGGATTCTGCTTGCTATAGCTGCATATCATGACTATGAGATATGGCAGATGGATGTGAAGACAGCGTTCCTTAACGGGAAGCTGACTGAGGATGTGTATATGTCACAACCTGATGGCTTCATCCATCCTGCAGAGGCTAATAAGGTCTGCAGGCTGAAGAGATCCATTTATGGATTAAAGCAAGCATCTCGAAGTTGGAATCTTCGATTTGACGAAGCCGTGAGAGATTATGGGTTTATCAAAAGCGAAGATGACGCCTGTGTATACAGAAAATTCAGTGGGAGCTTGGTGATTTTTCTGGTCTTGTATGTTGATGACATACTGCTCATCGGAAACGACATCCCTAGTCTTCAAGCTGTGAAGACATGGTTAGGGAAGTGTTTCGAGATGAAAGACTTAGGGGAAGCCGCCTATATTCTAGGTGTGAGGATCTACCGGGATAGATCCAAGAGGCTTTTGGCCCTTAGTCAGAGTACTTACATTGATAAGGTCCTGGAGAGGTTCTACATGGAGCAATCCAAGAAAGAATACCTTCCAGTGAGACATGGCCTTACTCCCTCAAAGAGCCAGTGTCCTACAACACAGGCTGAGAGGGATGACATGAGTCGAATTCCTTATGCTTCGGCAGTAGGATCGATCATGTATGCAATGTTATGTACTAGACCAGATGTGGCATATGCTGTGAGCATAACCAGCCGATACCAATCCAATCCAGGTTTGCAGCACTGGGTGGCTGTAAAGAACATCCTAAAGTATCTGAGAAGAACTAAGGATCTGTTCTTGGTCTATGGGGGACAGGAAGAGCTCAGTATGCAGGGCTATACTGACGCATCGTTCCAGTCTGACCCTGACGACTTTAGATCGCAGGCCGGCTATGTGTTCAAGATAAATGGAGGCGCTGTATGTTGGAAGAGCTTCAAGCAATCCACCATAGCAGATTCTACAACCGAAGCTGAGTATGTGGCTGCTTCTGAGGCAGCCAAGGAAGCTGTTTGGATAAGGAAGTTCTTATATGATCTTCAAGTGGTACCTAGTGCAATGGATCCCATTGAACTCTACTGTGACAACAATGGAGCAATTGCACAAGCCAAGGAACCACGGTCTCATCAAAGATCCAAACACATACTCAGAAGATTTCACCTGATCAGAGAGATCATTGACATAGGTGATGTCAAGATTAGCAGAGTAGACACAGAGAACAATCTGGTAGACCCATTGACCAAGGCTTTGGCGCAGCAGAAGCATGATGGTCACGCTAGAGATATGGGGTTGAGATTCCTCAACTTCTAGGTCTTAGTGCAAGTGGGAGATTGTTGGTGTATATACCCTAGGACCTAGTTTTGGTCAACTTATGTACTACTTGACATTGATATTTATATATCATTCTGGCATTGTCGTTATCATTGTTTGACTACACCTGCGATTGTGTACTTACATGATAATGTCCCTGGAGACAGATTGGATCTGTGCTCAAATAATTGTCCCCAGTCGATGTACCTGAGTGGATATGGGACAGCTCTGATACTTGAGAAACTGGTATGTGGGCTGGTTAGGCACGTGGTGCTAACGCAGACACATGAGTATATTATAGGAGGATATACTGGATAGACCCGCTATGAGGCTATGACTTGGTGTCATGAGTTATCCTCATAAGTGACAGGAGATGCATTGATCCCTTGACTTGAGGTCATTGATCATTCTATATGATTAGGGACTTGCTTTGATAGAACCTAACACCTTTCCGTAGCTGGGAGGTCATAACGGTTGTTATTGAGCATTTCACGACCCATATGAGAAGATCAATGGACAGACATAGGATTTGCCCCTTCCCTAGGGAAGTATGATATCCATGGAGCTCCCTTATGGTTCTATGACTGAGAGTGTATGGCCATACCCAGGTGAGAACCTGTTTTAGTCATAGCCATGTGATTGGATGAAAACAAGTGGTGACACACTTGTCCAATCGGATATCAGTTCGGCAAAGAGACTGTAATGCATCTGTACCTAGTTGCGATGATGGGGATGTCGATGTCGATATCCATTCCAATGACCTGGGTAGTAGCGATGCACTGCTAGGTGCCACTCACTGCTTGTGATGACCTTTGGTCAGCACTGCCGGCGTCAGAGGAACCTACAGGGTCACACACCTTGATACTTGAGTTCTCGTATTGATCGGGAAGCCTTATGATCGAGTTATTGGATAACTCGGATCTAATTGGGAGATTTCATCAGCGCCAATGGGCCTGATGAGATGGAAGAATGTTATTGGAGCCAAACTTCATTTTTGGCAGGTTGACCTGTATTTGACCATGGTTGGTCACATTTGGATTAGGGTTGCATTGGATTGGATCCAATTGCTTAATCAACCCATGTAATGAAGTTTGGGCTAGCTCATTATCCAATGAGGCCCAATAACAAGTTCTCATGAAGAGATGAGAGGCTAAAAGGGTATAATGGGGAGAAACATGAACCATTAAGCGCCTAGGGGCATAATGGGGTCATGTTGGCGCCTTTGCTTCATTATGGAAGTAAAGGGTGCCTCCCCTCTCTTCCTAGGATGGAATGCATGCCTCTATGGCATTGCTTGAGGCGCAAGGCAAGGCCTTGGCGCACAAGGAAAGGCGTGGGGCACAATAAGGAATGGTTGAATGAGAATTATGGAAATGTCTTGGAGACTTTCCTTGTCTCAAACCTCCTCATCCTAGCCCTACACTTGTCATGATCCTAGCCATTACCCTAACCGCCTCTTGCCCTATAAATGTGACCCTAGTCGCCCCCTCTTGTGCGTGATCAATCCTTGAAGGCGTGAACACAAGAAGAGGGGCGAGTGCTTGGAGCAAGGGCACATCTTCTTTCTTCCATAACCGCAAGCCTCTTCCTCCTTTCCTCTTGGCGCAAGGAGATCTAGGGCTTGGTGGCTTGGATAGTTTCCCTCTTCACTTGGCGCATCTTTTCTCTAGGTGGCGCAAGTGAGGTAGAGTATCTCCCTAAGGCTTGGATCTTCTTCCCGAGGCTAGCACCGGGCGTGGAAGAAGAGAACTCAAGAGATCCGTGTGTGCGAGACTGCAGAGGACGCACACTTGGGCGCCTGCATCGGCATCGCTCTACATTGCTCTTAAGGTATTTCCTAACTCATCGTGTCGACTCCCTTGCTTGCGATCTTCACTGGGTTTTTGGGACCGGCCTGTTTCGGGGACATTCTTCCGCTGCGAAAAATGTATGTCTATAACTCTGAAAATTGTAAAATGTCCCCGAGGTTTCCCAACACATACTTGATGACCAACCAATTAATCTTTCTGCTTTGGCTCCTTCTATTCCCAGCCACATCCAAGAGTCAACTCCATCTGCGTTGTCCCTAGTTGCGACAAGTATTGATAAATTATGTACTACCTAGAAGCGCCAGGATGAAGCTTCCTCAGATCCTTTGGCTCCTTCGAAGAGTGATGCAGGGCATGTCCTTGGCCCTGTGGTGGACTTTGGATCCCCCCATTCCTTCAAAAAATAAGAGGAGAAAATAAAAAAAGTAAAGAACATTATGCAAAACTGTAATGATGTAAACTATCCTTCAGAGGACCCTAAGAGCTCTGGTCCTTCTTCCTCCGTTCCTCATGATGCTTGACTTAGCACCGATAGTTTGTTGGAACCTGCGAGGTTTCAACTCTCATAGGAAGCATTGTGCTTTACAATCTCTTGTTAATATACATTCTATTAAGATGATATGCATTTTAGAGACCTGAGTTAAGGAAGCAAGAAGCAAATCTATTATTGAAAACACTTTTCCAGAATGGGACTTCTCATTTAACTATCATGCAAACCCAGGTGGAAGGATATGGTGGTTGTGGGACCCAATGTCTTATGTTATTGACACCTTATATACTAGCGAGCAGGTGATGTATGGCATTGTATATTCATCAAGGGGAGATAAACTGTTTTCCTTATTTACTGTGTATGGTCTGTATTCTGAAGTTTCTCGTAGATCAATTTGGGATTCCATTCAAAACCAAAACATTATTGGTCCTATGCTATTGATGGGTGATTTCAATATGGTTTTCTTCGAAGATGAGAAAATGGGAGGGCAATGTCCTAGAATTCTTGAAATGTTATATAACAGGGATAAGCTATCTTCTCTTGAATTATGTGATACCAAATGGAGAGGTGCCTATTATACTTGGTCCAACTCTAAGGTGGGGGAAGAACGCATCTATAGTAAACTTGATAGAGTGTTGGCAAATAAGAATTGGCTGGACAAATTCCCAAATGCTGAAACTATTTTTGCCCAACTGGGCTTGTCTGATCACTCACCTACCATTATAACATTTGGGGGAACCTCTAAGACTAAAGGGACTAGATTTCGGTTTTTTAATTTTTGGACAGCCTATGAGGAAATGTTTCAAGTTGTGGAGCATGCTTGGACCAACAATACAATACAGGGTACGCCAATGTATATTTTGGTCCAGAAGCTAAAATTAACCAAGGAGGCTCTAAGGATATGGGCAGCCCGCTTGCGCAAAGAAAGAAACGCTAATTATTTACGGGTCACTCAGGAACTTAATAATATTCAAGAAGAGCTAACCCTAGCTCCGAAGGATGAGAGACTACATACATAGGAAAAAGAATATAAACTACAAATGGCAAAATTTTGGGATGATGAGGAAGCGGCTTTCAAACAGAAATCTAGAGATTAATGTATATCCTTGGGGGACTCCAATACAAAGTACTTTTACAACTTATTTAAGACACGCCAAAATCGCAACTCTATTTGGTCTATTAAAAACTCTCAAAGAGACTTTGTTTATGGTGATGAGGTCTTTGAGGTGGCAACAACTTACTATGAGTCACTTTTAGGCGCCAAATTAGATCCACGTGACTAGCCATCCATAGAGGTTCGTGGCACCATATCTCCACATGCATACAACATCTTGAATGCTCATGTCTCTTTAGTTGAAATTGAGAAGGTTGTCCTCTCTGCTGACACATCGAAAGCTCCTGGAGTCGATGGGTTTAATACAAGCTTTTATAAAGCTTGTTGGGGTATTATTAAAACAGATGTTTTGAATGTTATATCGGATTTCTTTTTCAAGGGCCACATGCTCAAACAAGTGAATATTACCTCTATATCTCTCATACCTAAAGTTCCGAACCCTTCCTCTTTTGTAGACTTCCAGCCGATTTCTGTTTGTAAAATGATCTATAGATTTATTGCTAAAGTGTTAGCGAATCGCATCAAGGCAGTTATAGCAAGTATTATCGACATTAATCAACATGCTTTTATTACAGGCCGATCGATCCAGGAAAATATCATGCTATGTTATGAGTTAATGCGTAACTATCAACTCTCATCCAAAGACTCGGATATGGCCCTTAAGATTGACTTACAAAAGGCGTATGACTCTGTCAGATGGGATTTTGTTGAGGCGACATTGAGAGAATACAACTTTCCCCCTTGGGTTGTCGATAGAATTATGTCTTGTATCATGTCTCCTACTTTTTCCATCAACATTAATGGTCTAGACACCGGCTTCTTTCGGAGTACTCGTGCTTTACGCCAAGGGTGTCCCATGGCACCATATATTTTTCTACTTGTCATGCAACACCTTACGAATTTGTTATCCAAGGAATGGCAAAATGAACGTTTCCCTTTTCATCGCAATTGCCGCAAACCGGTTATCACCAACCTCCAATTTGCTGACGATGTTATCCAAGGAATGGCAAAATGATACTTTGCTCTGGATGAATACTATGCACCATATACCGAGAAGCATACGGGTCGTTCATAAACTTTTACTCACTAGGCTTATATACTACATATGGCGTGAACCTAATGATAAAGTCCATAGGGACCATAACATGGGGCCAAGATGTTTGCTTTCGGAATTATTTTATGATATTCACTGCAAAATTAATTATCTTGTTAGCAGGACTAAATTGGACACAACTGTGGTTTTCATTTTTGTTGCATGGGAGGTTGACAGTTTGGAACTCACAACATCATGAGGCAGAAAATACCAGTACTCTCCACCAACCCTTTTGCTCATGCATGCAGGTACCTCGCAGGATGGGAAGCGGAGCTCAGGAGCACTATATGATACGACTTACTGGGTACGATAGGAGCCTCTCGCCTAAGCATGATGATTCCCTACAGCGGCCTGATTTTTTTTTTATCTAGTACATGTATATCAGTTGCGGCTTTCCAGTGGTGTTTATGTATTTTTATAAGTGGTGGTACTGCTTGTATATTATAACTGTTTGTATGAGTGTGTAGTATCTTTGTTGGTTATTGTAAACCAGGGTTTAATGTCATTATTGTAGGGGAGACTTTGCAAAAGTTTTTGCATGTGAAGTCTCCTTATCATTTTGCTTGTATCTATCATGTAATTATTTTTTATCAATAAATCTCTTATTATTATTATTATTATTATTATATATATATATATATATATATATATATATATATATATATAACCGGGTTTGAGTAATGGGTATCCACCCTATTGCTACCCGAATCCAAATAACAGGTACCCGATTACTGTAAGATCCACGGATCTTAAGTCCTGGTAAGCATTATTTTTGATTTAAATAAAATTATTGACTGAGTTATTATTCCTGAGTATTGATAGTTAATTTATGATGAATTAATTAGAGATTTTTAGTTAATAATTATAGTTAATTAACTAGAGATTTTGTTGTTAATTAACTGGTTTATTGCTTGTTAAATTATTGTAAGTAATTAATTAGAACTTATTGGTTAATTAATTGGGCTTATTGGTTAATTAAATCCTTATTGGATGTTAATTAAAATCCTTAATGGATTTCGTTTAAGTGAATGGTTATTGGTTAAGTTAATTAAATTAATTGGTTAATTATGAGATATTGGGTTGGCGCTAATTGGATTTGAAATTCAAATTTATTAGCTAAATAATTTAAACCCTATTTGAATTAATGGGTTAATGGGTTTAAAATTTAAAAATCCAAAGTTTAAGTGGGATTTGCGCTTAGGGTAAGAGTTTTTGGCGAAATTCTAGCTTGGAAGAACCCTAGGCGACGGCTTGAAAGAAGAAGGCGATTCTTGGAAGCTTGGAGGCGATTTTCTTCTTCCTTTTGACGAAATTCTTTGAGGTGGAACTTCCTTGGTGAATTCTTGGAGATTCCTTAGGCGACTTAAAGGCTTTAGGCGATTTTGTGGAGGATTTTTCACCATAGTATTCTCGGTTCAAGGTGAGTGGAAGGTCTTGTTTGATCTATTAGATTGGTTGTGATTGTATTATATGATGCAATTGGATTCTTGGGAAAATTACCATGTTTAAAATCGAATTCTTGGGAAAATTGCTATGAAAACCGAATGTTGGTGTTGACTATGAGAAACGAAACAATCTCGAAAACTATTGTAAAAACCGAATTAATTTGATGATTGTTTAACCGAAAATTTGTATGAAATTTAAGGTATTTTGGTAGCATTAAATCATCGAACATTGAGCATGAATTTCTTGTTAATTAGATATTTTATAGAGAATTTTGGCAATATTAAACCAATGATTTTTGTAGCCGAAACCTTGTTAATTGTAGTTAAACCGAAATTTGATATTGTGGTTAACATGTTTCCATGTGAATTAAATCTTGATATTTCTCCATGAAAAGTTAGTTTAGGGTATTTTCCATGAAAACCGAATTTAAGGCATATCTCCATGAAAACCGAATTTAGGGTAATTATTGTGTGGAGTTCAGGAAGCATTAAATCATTGATCTTAAGTATGAAATTCTTGTTAACTAAGGTGTATTTTTAAATTGATATTATGTTTGAAACCGTGGGTTACATGTGTGATTTGTAAAGCAATTATGCTTTAATTTTATATTGATTTTGGGGCGCATGATAAATGTTATATGTCGAAGTTTATGGATGCTTGATAAATTGCCAATAATGTTATGTTGTAAAACTCATGTTTATTTAATTAAGATCATGTAATTATGTTTGAAAACATTGGGTGATAATTTAGCAAAATTACACTGAACTGACCAGCCTGAAATTTAAGGACTACACAATATTCGGTGAAAATATTATGTGTTATGTTATATGATTTTGAACAATATGTGTGACTATGTGATTTTGAACAATAAGTGTTATGTGATGGGTTTTGTGAATTTGGAAAATTATGGGTTATGTGAATTTGGAAAATTATGTGATTATGTGATGGTTAGGACTAAGGCTAGGTGTAACTATGAACTCAAGGGGATAGTCCTTATGTGTTATGTTAAGGGTTTGAATTTCAGCCCTGTATTGTGATATGTGAGGAGGTTGATGTTCAGCCTGCCTATTATGATTATTGTGATGGGGGTTGATGTTCAGCCTGCCCGATATGATTTTTGTGATGACTATCCTTGAGTCTAGTTGACACTTAGGAGTCCACCTTTGTGAAATATGTTCACCTATGTGAAATATGAATTAAGATGTGTCTGTTGTCCAGTAGGAACCTTTTGGGAGAACGGGTTTTGACCCAAAGTGCCATGTCTTGGTCAGACAGGGGCCACCTATTGATGTCACTACTCTTTTTGTGATGGGGTAATATATGACCCAAAGTGCCATGTCTTGATCAGACAGGGGCCACCTCTTGATGTCATTACTCTTTATGTGATGGGGTGATATAAGACGCAAAGTGCCATGTCTTGATCAGACAGGGGCCACCTCTTGATGTCGTCACTCTGATGTGTTATGGGGTGAGGGACCAAAGTGCCACGTCGTGACCTGGCGGGGGCCACCTCTTGATTCTACTCACTATCCATGTTTATGTGTTGCATGCGGCTCCCAGTGCTTTGGCCAAGCCGGGTTAGACCATATTGGTCACTACTGAATATGCTGGACAACTAGGTTGATTATGCGTTGGTGTGTTTAGTGGTTTAGAGTATGACTCTAGAACCTGAGTTTGTGAACCTAAGTTATATGTGTTTAGTTGGTTTAAAATATATGTGTTTAATTGGATTAGAGTAAAACTCTAGAACCTGAGTTTGTGAACATGAGTTTGTTATATGCTATTGTGTACATCTGACTGTCTATATGATTTCTATTTCTTGATTTTGTTATATGTTGACATAATGTTCTTGCTAAAGATTTTTAAAATAATCTGCCTATATTTTGAGTGTATGTTATGGATGGTCGATTTAGACTATCCACTCACTGGGCTGTGTAGCTCACCCCTCATTATTTTCAGGTATAGAGCAGGGGCGCAGTTAGCATGATATTGATGTTGTGATTTATGCTTATAATGCCGGTTGTGGCCCTATGTTTATGCTTAATTAATTTGAGGCCGGCTGTGGCCGAATATGAATTTTATGAACTATGTGAACCATGTGATGTGAACCACGTGAACTATGTGAATTTGTGTTGCCTGATTGTGGCAATTAAATGAGTTTGATTTTTTGTGTCACCGCGGGCTTCAGCCTGGTTTCGGTGTTTGGTATGAGTTTATAAAATCGATTTTGTGATTTTGTTTTGAATTTCGGCTTGTTGTATATTCTATGAAATCGGTTTTGATATACCCTGTAACTTGCATATGTCTAGTGCAAGTATTGCCTGGTGGCAGGTACCTTTATGGATTTTATGAATTTGAATCGGATTTGATATAACTGTTGCCTTGCATATGTCTAGTGCAAGGATTGCGTGGTGGCAGGTACCCTTATGTGATTTATGATAATTGGGTTTTGTGGATATTTATGTATGGGTTTTTGGAAATTTTCAGATCGTGTTTTTTTCTTGAACTCGGTTTTACCTAGCATATGATCGATCTTATACGAAACATCCTGTTTCTTTTATGAAATGTGCCATTTGTTTGGGGTTAAGAATGTGGGATGTTACAATTACCTACATATAAGTTCAGGTAGAGTGCTATTCTTGGGTAACTAAAGAGCTAACTTTGCAAGTTGCAATTAAGAGTTGCGAATTCAAGATATTGATGCCTTTCTTAGAGCACTGCTGTGGCACCAACATTTCAGCTGATGAACCATAGGCTAAACAGATGTCATAGACAGGTATATCTACTCAATGGAATGGGCGAATTCCAGGCATAAGCAACAATTTTCCAATGTCTAGAAGCAATCCAAGTTTCTCCCAACATCAGGAACAGAGTATAGATTAACAGTGGATGTGTAAATTTAGGCAGAGAAAAGTTTGAGTAGCTGTGGGCCACAAGAAATGTGCCCAATTTTGTAAAAGTGATTCATAAACATGTTTACGTGATAGTTACCTCAAATCATGTTAACCAAACAAGATACTTGAATCGAAGCACAGCAAAAACAATTCCACCTTTTACATTCCTGAAGAATTCGAGTGCAAGAATTGTGAATTACATCTTGGCGTTCATCGAACAGTCAGAGCAAAAACAACTAAAGATCTCCGCAGTAAAGTTTTCTTTTCTCAGTGAGCCCAAATGTATATACATAAGCTAAAGAGAGCCGTGTTAAATGTTGGCAGAAAAAGAAAAGGTGTGCTTAGTTTATCTTCTCCCGAACACCATTTTCGTTTCTCTGAATGCCACTAAATTGCATTACAGAAATAAATTCAATTAACCAAGGTACAGAGTCTAGTCGAAAATGTGCCAAAACTGGAACAGGGAAAATATAATGGGTGTATAGACTCCAATTTAACTCCCTAAATTGCAAGTATTTGCATTTCAAAATAAACATCCAAACACAACCTTAAACGGCTCAAGAAAGCATCTTCTAGTGCAATATCGCCCATAAATGCACTCGAATTAGTTAAACCTTGAGAAAGACAGAGAGAGTTAGTAATTGAAATAGACTATCAGAAAGCGATAAACCCTCCGAGGGGAACCAATCCAAATAAAAACCATAAAGACGACAAGGCTTTATATCAAAAACTTTCCAACCAGAAAACCGAGGACGGAAACGCACAGTGAAAATCAGCCGCAGCAATCATCAAGAGGATCACCAAGACAAAAATGGATGAAGGAAGACATATAGACGGAAAAAAAAGTTGTGAAAACAAAAGGCACAGCACCGGCAATATTAATTAGTAAAAGGATTCGCAAAATAAGAGGGAAATATAGTAAAAAATTTCCTAGACAGGTGTTTGTCTAGAAAATATTAAGTAGGGTTACCTGTTAGCCGTTGGATACGATCACACTGCTTTAAAATCTATTTTTTGCTTGCATCCAATTGCTAGCAGAGACCCTATTTATGATTCCTAGACATGCACCCTTTCTAAGAAATTTTCTCATAGGTTCTTATGAGAAGAAAGCAAGGAACAAGTACGCGATAACAAGGCAAAAGAGAGAGACTATAAACATTGGATGAGAGGGGAAAAATGTCTAAGAATACCGCAAGAGTAAATCTCAACCATTCTTAATAGATATGTAAATCAGGCATGCACATGTGATCTTTAGTGTAAGGTTCACTTAATAGTTTTATCTTGTAAGTTTGGTGATCAATCACATATGATTTATCCGGGGAATGTAGAACTTAAAGAAAAAGTTTCTTCTTAAATTATACTTTGTTGTAGCTCTATTGTTGCTTTCTCATAAAAAGTTTTGCCCTATAAACATTTCTTTTGGGCTGTAAATTGAATCCTATTCTTATTTGCATTTTTCCATCTTATCTCATACTTTTGTAGGTAGTTGTTTATAGGTATTACAGGAGCTGTCTTACATATTTTATGCAAGGCTATGGACTTTGGAATTGGTAAGCTCCAACCACAATTGACAATTAGTGAACTCAACCTTGCATTTTTCCCCAAGGGATTCTCAAGGCTAAAGTTTTCTACTCACTGAAATAGCACATTAGAATTAAATCAAATATCATGTCATATTCTTATTGACTCCCCATTTATAATACTTTAATATATTAACTTATGGTATTATTCCCTTTCTGATAGCAGACTGCTCATGCACCAAGAACATAATCTTGGAGTGGGTATAGTCTATATCGAATAGTTTTGACAAATAATAAGTGTTAATCCACCTCACCCATAAAGACTCGTTTTCAGCTACAACATCATATGTATATCATATTCAATGCGAAATTTGATATGTTTTATACTCCTTAAACCCAATCTACCTATCTTTGTTGGTTTGGATACATTCTTCCACGAGATCTTGTGACTGCTTTTTTTCATTATTACACCATAAAAAATGGGGCTACATTTAATGAATTATGTCGATGACCATTCTATGAAGTTTGAAGGCCTCATACCAATATAATACATAACACACTGATCTAATAAATTCAACCCTTTCATGATAGAAGCTGACTCTTCCAATTCATGAGACACTTGCAATTTTTTGAATGAGCGGGATACAATCTATATATGTGATCCTTTTAGTTGTCAATGGAATTCTAAGATATTTAACTGAGAGCACTCCAATGGGGATTCCCAAAATTGCAGCCAATTGCACCTATGATTTTTCATTAGAAGCTGAGAAAAACATTTGGGATTTGTTCAAATTTGCAAACAGCCCTGTATTATCTGCAAACTGACTTGGCACCATTTTCACACTCAACACATACTCATTGTTTGTCTTACAAAATATAAAGATGTCATCAGCAAATTTGAAGTGAGTGATAATTGGGTTAGTGCATTTTCTATGAAGTGTCAAGGTACCTTTTTCCATTTAATCCAAAAGCAGGTCGCTCAGGTGCTGTATAACCATAATGAAAATGTATGGAACCATAGGACGTCTTTGTTACTTCAGGTAATGGGTTTCACTAAAGAAGCCAACATTCCTTTTATTAAAATTCAATGAAAAAGATGAGGATGATATGCATGCCTTAATCCTATTTGTTACTTTGCGGTGAAATTTAAAGGATCTAAGCATACTAAAAATAAATTCCCCTCGTACCACTTGGTACTCATATTTGAAGGGCCACTATTTTATATGATATTTGTACAAACTCTTATAACAGAGATGGATATTTGAAGTAGGGTTTGCAATTCATATTTTGCATTTCATAACAGATCGTGTTATAATTATGTTTATATTTGATATGAATATGACCCATTTATATATACGGATCAATATATAAAACATAAATACGATTCACTTATTTTATAGATTACACGATACGATACGGATAACATGATTAATAAATAAATTTTGTCACAAGACATGATACAATGAGTGAAAATACAAATCATGTTATATAATATTATATAGATTACACGGTTCACTTGTCAATACGACACGACACGATATAAAATTTCGCGAATCATAAATAGATCGATATGTTTATGATATTAAATATAATTATTTTAATTCAAACTTGTAAAATCTTATATTATTTCGTATTATATTAGCGGATCGTGTGATATTTTGCTAGCTTTAATTTGAAGGCCTCTTATTATTATTTCTCAAATACTGTTATAACGGAGGTTCTGTTTGACACAGCTTGCCAACAATTTCTGCTGCTTAGAAAACAGCTTCCGTCAACCTGCTGCTGATGCGCTCGAAAAAACCCTTCTTGTTCCCTTGAAAAAACCCATTCTATTCTACTCGCCGCTCCCGCTCTCGCTGCTCCGGAACCACGCCGCCGATCTTCCTCTCGCCGCCCGAATCCTCCTTCCTCACCGTGCGCTCCCTGCCGTACGCCTCCTTCCTCCTCCTGTCGATCTTCCTCTCGCCGCCGAACCCTGCCTCCTCCCTCCGATCTTCCTCTGGCCGCCGAACCCAAGCAGCTTTTGCCTCCTCCCGCAGATCTTCCTCTCGCCATCGAACCCAAGCAGCTGCCGCACGCTGCCAATCTTTCTCTCGCTTCCAAATTCCTCCCCGAGCACTCCATAAGAGGTGCGCGCACAAATATGTTTTTACTCGTTTTTGCTGATTCTGAGGGTTGGAAAGTTGCAATCTTGCTGTGTTTTTGTGGGATTTTGGGTTTCCGACTCTAGGACGAGGGAGAGAGAAAGATAGGTTTTGCTCGTGCAGTTGGACTACGAAGGTTATGAGTTAGGTAATTGTTTGTTAAATCTGCCTTTTGAGGGGAAATTTAATGCTTTTGTCGAAATCAACAGAAAAAAATGAATTTTTAAAATTAATTTTTCTACCGGAAATTGTTATCTACTCAGAGGATTTGAAAAGTTCTTGCTTTTTTTATGGTTTACTGCTCTAATTTGTATCACTAGGACATAGGAATATTGAAGGAGAAGTTCTTCTGGGGCACAACGATGAATTCCCCTCAAATGTTGCACATCTCTCACATTCCTGCACCATCCAATCTCCCTCGCCTTTTTAACTTGGAGAAAGGGAGGGGATTCGCATTGCGGGTGCAAGTTCCAAAATTTTCCTCATGTCTGGTGTCCAACACACAATCGAAGGAACAATCGAAGGAGGTGGCAAAGCTGTCGAGGGAGAGCAGTGAAGTGATGGAAACAGAAAAGAATGTGTTTGTGGGTACATATGCTCGAGCTCCGGTAGTGTTTAAGAGTGGTAAGGGATGCAAGCTTTATGATGTGGACGGGAAAGAGTACCTCGACATGACAGCCGGTATTGCAGTGAACTCACTTGGGCATGGTGATCCAGATTGGGTTAACGCAGTGGTGGAACAAGCTAACACTCTTACACATGTCAGCAATGTATACTATTCAATACCACAGGTAAAACCAAAATCTTTTTAGCTGCATTACGACTGCTTTCGGATGGATATTATTTGTTGAGTTCATACACTTATTCACTAAAATATATTTATCAAGTATGGTGCTTATTTGTAGGTACTTGTATATTAGGTGGTAAAAGATTAGTTGTTATATCTGTGTGCTTTGATGAATGCACAGAAAACTATTGGCTCTATTATTTTGTTCTCTTGATCATCATGTTCATCTGGTTCTGATTAGTATTGATGATTAATATTTCTGTAAGTGTGATCCTTGCAATCATGGCTTCTATATCTATATCCACGAAAAAACTAGCTTCTGGATTCTATTTGTAGCCTTATCATGTTATTTGTAAGAAATCTTTCTCTACTGTATTTTGAATAAACTTTTGGCGATCGATATGCTGTTTTGAAAAGGAATATAAGAGATGGTTTAGAGTTGCTACTTTCTTGATTCGAAAATACGGCTGCCAATAGAGTTATAGGATTAATTGTTCTGGGTTCCAACTTGCAATTTGAGTATTTTTTGGTTATTATTTCACTTTCAAATTTTTATGAACTATGTCAATAAACTGAAGTTTGAGTTTCTTTTAATTAGAATAAACTTTTAAGCGGATGCAGTAAACAAATGGAGATAATAAGTTGAAAAATGCCGCTAGTAGTTAGGAATAACTGCACTTAAATTTTCCAAATGAAACAAAAAAAACAAATTAGTAATTGGATATAGCATGAACTTTGACTATTCCTACAGGAATCTTTTAATTCTAGTTCGAGAAATACCCTTTTCCTTTTGTTGCAATCATCTTAATTTCTTTTTTTTTCTGATGTCTTGTATTAGCTTTTCCATTGGTCTTAATGCAGTCATCTTAATTTTCTTTCTTTCAGTCCTTCACTTGTGCTTTGGATATTTTTCTTTTGTTTTATTAATGTTATGGAAGCACAAAGTGCTGGCTGGTCATGAAGGACTTGTGTTTTTTTACTTGTTTGATATTTGAGTTCTTGTTTTGTGACATTGTCATGAAGGGCTTATGTTTTTTTACTTGTACTTCGTGACTTACATTAAGAACTTACCCTTTTTTCCCTCTTTCTCACTGATTTATATGCTTGGATGATGCAGGTGACTCTTGCAAAGCGCCTTGTAGATTGTTCTTTTGCTGACCGTGTATTCTTTACAAACTCTGGAACTGAAGCAAATGAAGCAGCTATAAAGTTCGCTCGGAAATTTCAAAGATTTTCTCATCCCAACAATGAACTTCCTGCCACAGAGTTTATTGCTTTCAGTAATTGCTTCCATGGAAGAACGATGGGTGCTCTAGCCCTGACAAGTAAAGAACACTACAGGTTACCATTTGAACCTGTCATGCCTGGGGTCAGATTCCTAGAATATGGGTATAGTGAAGAAGCTCAAAAAGCAATTCAAACTGGAAAAATAGCTGCAGTTTTTGTGGAGCCTATTCAGGGTGAAGGTGGAATATACAGTGCCACGAAAGACTTCCTACAAGTTCTACGAACTGCTTGTGATGATGCCGGAGCTCTTTTGGTGTTTGATGAGGTAAGCTACTTCTTATGCAAACATGTATGGGTGTACATATAGATTTTGAGAATGTTCTTGCTTGCATAAATTAACTCGGTGAAACATAGCTCTTTGTTTAATTAGGTGATCAAACTGAGTGTGGTCCTGGTACCTTGAACATTCCAGAAATTTTACAGTTCAACTACATTTTTATTGTAGATTGATCTTTTAAACTAAGCTGAGGATTTATAGATCTTTATAAACTAATGAAAGTTAGTTTTTCCAATTCACTTGTATTGGAAGATCTAGATTGCTGGACTACAAAATTGCAAATTTTTTCAGGTGCATCCTGTGACAAATTTAGTCCTGTATCTTTTCAAACCAGATCAAAGTCCAATAGTGAATTCCAGGACTTGTATGTGAGGTAATACTGTTCATAGTGCAAATCTGACAATGATCTGTCTGAAACAATACAGTTTAAGGCACATACTGAGGAAAGAACTGATCCCTATAATAGTTTCACTTTGCAACAAGACCTTGTCTTCTTCCCTCGATATTTTTTTCTATCATAATGTCTTGTATAGATCTCTTGTTTAGTTATTACACAAGACCTATAGTTGGGCTCCTAATCTAAAGATATAATAGTATATTACTCAATCCTCAAGCTCAATTCAGTGGCTGGTGTAAACTAGATCCCTTCTTGTTGGCTGACATAGTATCACCATGACATTTTTGAACTTATCCCTTAAACTAAAAGAAAGCGATGCACAGGAATATTTCTTACAGTAGAAATATTAGAACTATTCCTGAAGGTTAAAGAATTTGATGGTCATGTTACGGTCGCTTGAAGTCCTTTTCCCAGGGTCTACTAAATGTTCAGTAAGAGAACATTCAGTATGTGGAGTCCATGCATCAAATTAAATGATAATCAACTCTCATGATGTTTTCGTTCACATTCTAATTCATGATCAACCGAGTTTGACTAAGGTAGCTAATTTGAAACTTTAGTATAAGTCTCATTTGTGTTACAAGTTTTGTGGAGATAATTCTCTTTATTTTGCTTGTGCTCCTTTCTCTACTTTCTTTAAGACTATTAGCATGGTCAATTGCATGCTCTCGTGCAGGTCCAATGTGGGCTGGGCCGAACAGGCTATCTCTGGGCCTATGAAGCTTTTGGTGTAACACCTGATATAATGACCCTTGCCAAACCCCTTGCTGGTGGTCTACCAATTGGTGTCGTCCTCACCACTGATAGGGTTGCCGCGGCCATAGCTGCTGGAGACCACGGTAGCACTTTTGCTGGCGGACCGCTTGTTTGTCATGCTGCCCTTACAGTGTTGGACAAAATCAGGGATTCCAATTTCTTGGCCAGTGTAAAAAGGAAAGGACTCTACCTGAAAGAGCTACTGCTTAAGAAACTGGGAGGGAACTGCCATGTGAAAGAGGTGCGTGGCTTTGGGCTTATTGTGGGAATTGAACTAGACGTCCAAGCTTCTCCTCTCGTCGATGCTTGTCGAGATGCTGGCCTTCTGGTGCTGACGGCCGGAAAAGGAAATGTGGTTAGGCTAGTGCCGCCGTTGACCGTATCTGGTCAGGAGCTGGAGCAGGCCGCGGAAGTATTGGGCGCAAGCTTGCCTGCTCTGAATGGTAGCAAGTGATTCTTCTATTTAGGGGACAATCTGTTCAAGTGCATGTTTCTTTTGAGACATGTACCTCATGTAGGCTTGTTCAACTCTTTAGGAGATGGAAATTAAATCGTACTGTTGTTGTCTTATGTCAATGTGTGTTGTTGTCTTATGTCAATGTGTGCCCAATCTGATTGAAATTTTAGAGAAGGAAATGCAACTGTAATCAACATTACGCTATTTCTTTGTTGCTCTGTTGAATGTAAGAGAAATTTTTACTTATCTCATGAAAGAGGCAAAGAAAGTTGTGGCCCGCTTGAATCGGAAAAATGTTTTATGCGGCGCTGATCGCATCATCTACCGTACACATCTCAAACACTCAAGGTTGGGATTTATGCAACTACAAATCCCAAACACTTTTATGTGCGGTGGATGGTGTCACCGTATGTTACGACTGTATAAAATATTTTTTCGATTGAATGGGACATTGTTCTTTCAATTGCCAAAGATACGTTTACCATTATTGTAGCAATAGGGAGATGCATCTTTTAAAAAAATAAATAGATTTAACATTTGCCACGTGAGTTTAAAAAAATATCACATGTTAATATCCTTAAGAATAATCCATAGCTGATTTACTGCATAAATCTGAACAGGGACATGGGCACAGTGTCTAGTGATCATAAATAATTATATGCTTATGGATGACTTGATAAAAGCACTATAATAAATTTGTAATATCAAAGTAAATATATCTTCAAGTTACTATAATAAATTTGTAATATCAAAGTAAATATATCTTGAAGTTACTTAAGTGTGTAAAGATGAAAAGCTCCAATTTCCAACACCTGCGAGATAAGATATAATCATCATTACTCATGGAAGATGCAATATTTATATAAAAGTATTGTGAAAGCGCTAATTATGCACAATTACTCAATCAGATCAATGTTATCGAAAACGTGATTTGGTCTGATCCTATGACCGAGATCAGCCTTTGCGTTCTGTATTGGGAGTAAGATGTTTTTTTGTGCAGGAAAGGTGGGATCGCATCGGACGATCCCAACGATTCAGGTTACTAAAGTTCAATACCTGTTAACCCCAAACCCGTTTCCTATTTTTTCCCCTAATTTTAAACCCTAATCGGCTAATCTGTTACGTGACGCTCTCGTTCCCTTCTCCGCTGCTTGCCCCAAGCTCTCCTCCTACTCGCCGGCGACTTCTCCTTCGCTGCTCGCTGCCATCTCGCCGCTAACTTCTCCTTCGCTCCTCGCCGCCATCACAATCTCTCCTCCTCCTCCTCCTCGCCGCCGACGCCTTCTTCTTCGTTGCTCGCCGCCGACTCGATTTTTCTTTCGCTACTCCCCGCCAGACGTGCCACGTTCCAACAACGCTGCCGAGTGCCGACGCCTTCAAGAGTTCGAGTAGTATTCCCTATTCAATATTCACCTCTTTTGATTTCTCAAACTCAGGTAAGAAGTGTAGATAATATCTCGTAATATTTCATATTTCTCAATCTCAGTTATAATATTTCATTTTTGATACTTAGATAGACTTTAATTATCCATTTTAGTTGATAAATTCTAAATTGGTTGTGAAATAGTTTCATGTCTGATGTGATTTGCTTTTTCTAAAATTTTCATGGTGAATGTTAGCCTTCTTATTACTTGAAAATGCATATTATCATAATATTACTCTTAATATATAAATATATTTTTCTAAAAAAGTATTTTTTTATTCCTTCGATAAGATTTTATGATCTTACGATCCGATCCTATGGAGCCTCTACCAATCCTATGTAGAAGAATGTCAAACGAATAGTATGCTATATGAAAGGTACTATTCTACATGGACTTCTTATTCATAAAGAAACCTCTCAAGAGATACATGCATATATGGACGCTAATTGGGCTGGATCCACAAGTGGATTTTTAATATGTTTTAGCAAGAATTTGATCTTATGGACTTCTAAAAAGCAACCTACAATAACAAGATCTAGTACTGAGTAGAATATAAAGCTATTGCTAATATGACAATTAAAGTAATGTGGTAAAATCTTTTATCTAAAAACTTATCATCAAGTACAACTCCAACCCTGTGACAACATTGGGGTCACATATCTTAGCAAATCTAGTTTTTCATGCAAGGAAAAAGTATATTGAGATTGATTTTCACTTTGTTCGTAAAAGAGTTGCCAATAAACAAATTCAAATATCATTCATTTCTATAAAAGATCAACTTGTAGATATCTTTACCAAGCCTCTATCCAATTTCAGCATTTAAAACACGACCTCAACATTGTGGCTCTCCAGAATGAGCTTGAGGGGGGAGTGTAAACACATCCAAAATATCAGAAATTCAGCCAGAATCATGCCGAAGAATCAACCAGCACTCTTTCCTAACAAAGCTGATCACAACGGAAAAACTTTCCAAGC